>PISX010000432.1:0-101826 GCA_004024625.1 Mellivora capensis | reverse complement strand
TAGTTCTCCCAATTTCAAGCTCCATTTAACCTTTTATGCCTTAGTTTCTGTATCTATAAAATGGGAATACTAACCGTACTCATCTCAGGGCTCAGTTGGTTAAGCCTCTGACTCTTGATCTCGGCTCAGGTCATGATCTCAGGGTTGTGAGACTGAGCCCCACACCAGGCTCTGGGCTCAGTGAAGAGTCTGCTTACAATTCTCTTCCTCCCTCTGCCCCCTTCCCCCACCCCTCTCCTGCTCTCTATCTCTTTCTCTTAAAAAAAAACAACACAAAAAAACAAACCTAGTACCCATCTCATGGGGAAGTTGTGAGGGTTAAGTACGGTAGAGTGTTTAGGACACTTAGCACAGCACCTGACATATCAGTAAAGTGTCACTATTGTCACTGTGATTATTTCTACCTCCTCGACAGACTCTGTCCCATGCATCCATTATTGAGCTATTCTGTCTCCCTTTTCCCCCCCTTCATTTTGATCACACTCGTCCTTTCATTCTGGAGCCCAAATCCGTTCTTCGGTAAGATGGAGACCTGAACAGTGGGGCCAAGGCTGCAACCTCCAGAAAGAGAAGATGTCCCCTGACACCGTCCCTCCGGTGTCACCTACACCTACCCTTCTTCAGAGGTGGAGCCTGGAGCAGGGAGAGGCTCTCCTCTCTCGTGGGGGAAAGGGAAACGAGCACCCAGCCAAAAGCCTGGAAGTCCCTGGACCGGGTTTAATCTGGGATGGACACTCACGGTCAAGGGCGAGGCGAAGGTGGCTGGTGTTGCTGTGGGAACTCTCATAGGAGTGGGTCTGGTGCACGGACTCGTCCACCACAGCTGCCATCCAGATGGCCAGGTTTGTGGTGAGGGTGAACATGAGACCGCACCTGTTTGGGAAGGGGGAGCAGAGAGGCCAGTGAGAGGCTGGCCCATCGTGGGTCGCTGGGGAGCTATACTGGGAGATGACGTTGGGAAGCAAGAAAGCAGGGTGAACAGAGAGGCTGAGTTTGGAAGGAACACTTAGTCTGGCCAGGATGCCACCCAGGAGAGGGTCAGGGGATGTCCAGGGGCTCAGGCCACTGCCGCTCCCTCTCCTAGAGGAAAGCACATACAGTGCTCTGAATAACCCATGTCACCAAAACACACAGGTATGAGTGTGTAGGCACACACACATACACACAACACAGCACAAACTGGTGAAATCGGCTGATAGAGCAAGGGGGCCTTGGCTGAAACCCCACCCAGGGTGCAGAAAGAGGACCTGGGCCCCGGGTTGGAAAGCTCATCCCCAAGGGAGCATGGGTGTTGAGCTGTGGGGCCAGCACTCACCGGGTCAGATCCAGATGGACGTGAATACAGTCTTTCGAGGAGACCCAGAGAAAGTAAGTCTGTGTTGAGAGAGAGTGGGGGAGGTCACTGACTCGGGAGTGCCCGTATCCAAACCCAGCAGTATGGTCCCTCCAACTCAAGAGCCCCCAGACTAACCTACCAAGTTTATCTTAGCTTTACAAAACGAATAAGGAACTTTCTCTCTTTCTATGGAACAATTTGTATAAAATAGTTCTGTACTTTCAGAATTTGCAAAATGTTACCTGTAAACTCTTGGTGTTTGTTTGTTTGTTGTTACTGTTGTTTTCAGGTAGAGTTTGACTGTCTAGTTACTTATTCCTGGGAGCAATCCAGGAATCCTGCAATCCTGGGAGCGAGGCCAGTCTGAGGCTGGGTCTTGTCCAAGGTAGAGAGAGTCTCTGGTGGCTTCTCGCCTCGCCTTGGCAACATCCCCTGCCCCATTCCCATCCTTTGTTGTCCTGCATCCCTCCCCTAGTTACCAATAAATCCTTGTCATGGTATTTGTTGATGTGGGGGCATCTGTATTTTTGCTCTACCTGAGTATTCTTCAAACCCTTGAACTGAAAAAGTGTAACACTATCGTAAGTATCGTAAGTATCGTAAGTTTATGACGTAAGTCATAAACGTGTTGAATCGTGGAAATCGGCACAGCAGTGCTGATGTTTCAGGAGAGGGAACCCTACATGTGGTATTCTGGTCGTGGTGTAGGGATGAGATCCGTCCCGGTTCCATGTAAGACCAGTCCTGCCTCAGCTCAATCAGGAGATCTTTCAGAGTGTTGTGTGTGCAACATATAAAAATACATATCCTTGAACTTGTTTGAAAAATCCCAGGTACAGGATACCCTATTTCCTGAACAGATATAGAACATATGGGCAGTAGCTGAGGCCAAACCGGCCATGCCCACCCCAGGACCCTGGGCTGAGACTGATGCCCTCTACAGGCACCCAGGGAGGGCAAGCCAGGTTCTAGGACACATGGCAGCTACCCCAGCTCAGGCATCCTAATGTTAATACTGGCACTGCTTGGGTTGAAATGAAAATCACAGGGCCCCTAAGTAGAAGCTCACATCTGGATATGACTTCATTACCAAGTGCTTCCAGATTTATGGACTCATGTGATCCATGCTACAGTCCTATCCCCACCTTACTTGATTGCTCAGGGTAGAAGAGTAGAGATCTCCAGATCTCATGCCAGGTGTTGGCTCCTTTCCACCACACTCAAGAATACTCCTCCCACCCACCTGGACGATGACAAACACAGCCTGGGTGAGAGGGTGCAGGATCTTGATGGCCGACTGGCACTCAAAGAAACTGGAGTAGTAGCCAGTCTTGAAGACATCCATGACAAGAGTGCAGATCCCAAACAGCACCAGCCCACCTGGGAATGAGGGGTGGGGGTGGTCAGAGAGGATGGCTTGTAGATCTGAGGGTGAATGACTAGATGGGCAGTTGATGGGTGGGTGGGCGGAGGGATGGATGGAGAGGTGGAGGGCTGGATGATGGATGGACGGTTAGGTGGATGGGTGAATGGATGTATTGAAAGTGAATGGGTGGATGGAGAATGAGTACAGGATTGAGTGGGTGGATGGATGGATGAATGGAAGCTCTGTCTCTTTGGGGCTGCTTGGATTGGGGGAAGAACCCTCAGTGGGCTCTTTGAGTTGCAGCTGTCATCTGTTCTCAGCTCTCCCTCTAAGGCTGTTCCATGACCACCCCTTTTCAGTCTTTAGGAAGAGCAAAGAAGTCCCCCTCCATCCCTCACTTCATTCTTCCTCCAAGACTATTTCCCTTCCTCTTCTCTTTTAGCTGCTGCCTATCTCATCTGCAACCACATCTGGCCCCCTGGGAATTTCTCAGCCCCCTACCTTGACGCGCGCTCCACAATTCCTCTGAGAGTCCCAGCCTCTGGCTCCTCTCCTGCCCCCCCCCACCTCTCCCCCGCCCCACCTCCCCTGGCACCTCGGAGCCAGATGGGGCCGGCGTGCGCGTCCCGGTAGGGGACGGCGTCGGGGCAGCGCACGGTCCGCAGGAGGTAGAAGAGGATCCAGAGGGAGGCGAGCAGCATCATGGTGGTGAGCAGCGCGAACACGTCGGTGTCATACACCGCTACCTTGTTGAAGGCGCCGCCACTGATGAGCGTGCAGGCGAGGAGCAGCACGTTCACGGCCAGCAGCACCGACAGGAGGCGGCCGCCCTTCTTCCACACCTCGCGGGAGCCTGCCCGTGGCTCGGCCGGCGGGCTCTCCTTGGGGCCCGGGGCCGACTCCTCGGACATGGCAGGGGCGACTGGGGGAGGTTGGACGGGTCACTGTGGAGGACGAGCGGACAGGACCCCAGGTCAACCCCGAGGGCTCTCCTTCCCCCACCTTATCCCTAGATTTAGGAACCGAGAAGTTCCTCACCCGGAGGGTGGGGGTTGCGGGTGGTGGAGGAAGCGCTGGGGAAAGGGAAGAGAAAAGCCGACCCTTCGGGTCTCTCGCTCGACGAAGGAGGGAAGGAGAAGCGGCGGCAGCCCCGTCGGACCCCGTCCAACGTCCCCACTCCCCCGTCCGTCGACCGTCTGGTCCGGGCACCCACCTGGCTGGGCCGGGAGACCGCGCCGAGCTGGGGGTCAGGGGGCGGCGAGCGTGTCCTCTCTCCCACACCGGGCTGGACGGGCGCTTTATACCGGGGAGGGCAGGGTGATTTACAGCCGCGGGAGCTCAGCTCCATAAATCTCTCAGTCCCGCTCACATGATCCATCTTTTCTCCGAGCTGAATTTAGGGAACAGAGAGCGGGAGCAAGATAAGGTAAGATTTATATTTACCCGTTAACAGGCGCCCCCTCCCGCGCCGTCCCGTCACCTTGGCGCGGCCCGGCTGGGGCGCAGCCCTGCACTGCGGCACCCAGAGGGCACCCCGCCCCCGGCGCCCACCGCGCCCTCGCGCCCCCGCGCCCCGCAGTCCCCGCCGCCCAGAGCCCCGAGGGCTGATGCTCGATAGACTCCCCAGGGGCCCGCGGGCACCCCGACACCCTCCGAGACCCGGCGCACCCTATACCTTCGTGCTCCTCTGGTGCTGCCCCAAGATCGGGACCCCCAGTGCCCCTTTCCCCGACACCCTCACAGAGACCGAAGTTCCTTCTCCCTCTATCCCTCCCCACAGCCTTCTGCTCCGCTGGAAGCTGCGAAGTCGGGCTTGGGTAGGAAGTTCTCCCGCCGCGCGCCGAGTCCGCGTCCGGTCTTCGAGCGCCCCCTGCTGGGCCGCGGCTCGTCGACCCCGCGCGCGCGAGGGGCCGCCGGGACTGCGGGGGGGCGGGGGGGGGAGGCGGGGGACTCGCTGTCTGGGCGTCAGTCCTCCTACCCGTCCCAAGCCTCTATCCTAGGGATCCAGACTGCCCGCAGACACTCCTCCTCAGCCCTGGGCCCCTTCCTTCGACGATGAAGACATCGGGAGCCGCAGGGACAGACACCCCCCCCACACACACACACTGTCCCCAGACCGGGCCTCATGGGGCGGGGCGCTGGGGTCACCACTTTTGGAGCGAGGGCAGGGCCTCGCGTGGGTCACCCCTGTGCGCTCGGGAGCAGGGTGTTTAGGACCCAGGGGCAACCCGGGGGCGGCTCCCTGGGCAGCAGGAGATCCTTCCCCCCTCCCACCCGGGGCGAGCGGCTCAGATGTCCGAGTAGCGGCGGCTCTGGCGCTCCGCAACCTCCGTCTGCGGCAGCGGGGGCTGGCGGCCCCGGCCCCTGCTCGGCCCCCTCCCCCAACCCCATGCCTCAGCCCTAACCCCGCCGCCCTCCCCCGCGGGGGGCATTTCCCCGCGCCCCCTGCCCACCCTGTCCAAGCCAGGCGCCATGAACGACCAGTACCACCGGGCGGCCCGGGACGGCTACCTGGAGCTCCTCAAAGAGGCCACCAGGAAGGAGCTGAACGCCCCCGATGAGGATGGCATGACTCCCACTCTCTGGGCTGCCTACCATGGCAACCTGGAGTCGCTGCGTGTCATCGTGAGCCGAGGGTGAGTACCCACCCTGTCCCTGCCTAAGCCCCCCAGTGGAGGGGGAAGAGGGCCTTCAGGTCCCTCCGGCCCCCTGAGACACACTCCCCAAGACTCTAACGTATCTTCCCCCTCTCTCCTCTGAGCTGCCCTCTTCTCTACCTCGCTGACCCTAAGGTGAGACCCTGGAGCCTGGCACTGGTGGGAGGGGGCACAACTTGAGGCATGTGACACTTGCGACCCGGATGTGTGGCTAGGAGCGGCATGACTGGGTTGGGGGGCCCATGATAATGGGAGGGGCTGAAGAGTGAGGGGAAGGTGGAAGAGGTCTCCTGGGTGGGTAGCACCTGGAAGCAAGGGGAGAGGGAGAGAAGGGGCACAGGCGGTGCGAGGAGAGGCTCCTTAGTGTCCACTCCCCAGCCTGCGGTCCAAGGGGCTCTCCCACCCAGAGCTGCACCATGCTGCAGGCTGGGGCTCACACAGCTCTCTCCCAGCTCATTCTTGGGATTTATGGGCGCTGTCCACAGCACCAAATGTCAGTGGGTACAGCTGCCTCATTAACTCCCTCTATGCCCCTCCCCGCATAGCAGGCTCCCTCTCCCTCCTTCAGAAGTTGTCTGTGGGGAGCAGTGGGCCTAGATTCCAGGGGTCAGGGCCAGGAAAGGGGTTTGAAGGTAGCAATGAAGGAATTCAGGGTCCAGGGCCACTGACGTGGGCTCCTGGGTCTGAATGACCCTGTGGACAACTTTGCCAGCCTCCGCAGTTTTATACAGAGAGGTCACCTGGTTGAACCGGACACCTGGGCCTGGGCAGGGAAAAGGAGTGGAAGACATTCCCCAAGAAGACATGCCCCAAGAGGGTTCACAGGAACATCTTAGGCCCTGGGAAATCACGGTGGAGGGAAAGGGGCCCAGCTGGTCTCAGTGCCGCATGCTGGCCTGTGGCCTGAGCATGTGGTGGGTGGGGAACCCCTTTGCCCTCCCTCTGAGGCCACTTCCCAGTTCAGCAGCAGGTGGGAGCATCCCTTAAGACCAGGCTGCTGAGCCACATTCTGAGAAGCCCAGACTGGCCCCTTCCCACACCAAGAGAGCACATAGTCCTGCCATACTGCCCCCCATCAGAGAGGTCCATGGGAGGGGGGGACAGAGTGCCTTCCTAGTACACCAAGTCCCCCAGCTCCTACAGAGAGCAAAAGCTGGTACTGGATGGGGTGTGGGCCAGATGCCAAGCAGCTCTTTGCCATATTGTCCTGCAGGACTTGGCGACCAATAGGGGAAGTGAGGAGGGGTTTGTGGGGGGAGCTGTTGAGACAAGGGGGTGATTCTTCCTCCAGCTCTGCGGGGTGGGTTCGTGGCCTCATTAGTGTGAGGCAGAGGTGCTGAGCCAGGCCTCCGTGGGAGGGGAGAGCTGGGAGAAGCCCTCTGGAGCATGCCCAAGGGAGCACAGTCTGGTGTGGACGGTGTTGGAGGATGCTGGCTGGGTCCCCTGGGCAGGCACAAGCCAGGCTGCCTGACAAGGCTCCCAAAGATGGGGCAGTCCCAGGGAAGGAAGGACCACCGGGCCTGGGTTGCAGACTTGCCTCCTCCTCCCCTTTGGTCCTGGCTGCCCCCATGCTCCCCTCCCAGCCCAGGCCAAGACCCGACACCTGCTCTCACACGCAGCCTTGCCAGGCCTGGCCCTGCTCCCTGCAGACATGGCCGTGCCCTCCGACACGCAGGCACACACCCTTACACACACTCACCCAGGACTCAGGCTCCGCACCCACCACTCTCTTGTGACCTCTCTTAGGGTCACCGCTACCTACACCCGCAGCCACACTCACCACCACGCCTGCCTAGAGACCCAGACTCGGCCCTGGCCCACCACCTCTCTGGGACAGCTCCCCGCTGGGCTCCATGAATAATTCACTCCTTTCTCTCGGGGCATCAAATATTTATCCCCTGAGATTCCCAGCCATCAGTTCTCCTGGGGAAGGCCCCGCCCTGGCTCCGCCCTTTCTGTCGCCCCGCCCCCTGCAGGTCTGGGGCCGTTTCCGCCTTCATTGCCCTCCACCCCCGCCACCCGCCCCCCTCCAGTCCTCAGGTCCGTCTGGCGTCTTCTGGAGTCAGAGGAGACATCTCAGGCCCTGGGGTCCCGCTGGGGTGCCCATGGGGCAGCTCAAGCCGGGAGCTCCGCACCCCTGCAGCAGAGCCCCAAACTGTGTTGGCTCATCACCCCTCCCTGCGTGTCCTCCCTGCAGGGGTGACCCAGACAAGTGCGACATCTGGGGCAACACGCCCCTGCACCTGGCAGCTTCCAATGGCCACCTGCACTGCCTCTCCTTCCTGGTGTCCTTCGGGGCCAACATCTGGTGCCTGGACAACGACTACCACACGCCGCTGGACATGGCCGCCATGAAGGGCCACATGGAGTGTGTGCGCTACCTGGACTCCATCGCGGCCAAGCAGAGCAGCCTCAACCCCAAGCTGGTGGGCAAGCTGAAGGACAAGGCCTTCCGCGAGGCCGAGCGGCGCATCCGCGAGTGCGCCAAGATGCAGCGCAAGCACCACGAGCGCATGGAGCGGCGCTACCGGCGCGAGCTGGCCGAGCGCTCGGACGCGCTCAGCTTCTCCAGCCTCACGTCCAGCACCCTGAGCCGCCGGCTGCAGCACCTGGCGCTGGGCAGCCAGCTGCCCTACTCGCAGGCCACGCTGCACAGCACGGCCAGGGGCAAGGCCAAGATCCAGCGGAAGCTGGAGCGGCGCAAGCAGGGCGGCGAGGGCACCTTCAAGATCTCCGAGGACGGCCGCAAGAGCGTGCGCTCGCTCTCGGGCCTGCAGCTGGGCAGCGACGTGATGTTCGTGCGCCAGGGGACCTACGCCAACCCCAAGGAGTGGGGCCGCTCCCCGCTCCGGGACATGTTCCTCTCTGACGAGGACAGCGTCTCCCGTGCCACGCTGGCGGCCGAGCCGGCCCACTCGGAGGTCAGCACCGACTCAGGCCACGACTCCCTGTTTACCCGCCCGGGCCTGGGCACCATGGTGTTCCGCAGGAACTACTTGAGCAGCGGGCTGCACGGGCTGGGCCGCGAGGACGCGGCGCTGGACGGCAGGGGCGGCCCGCGAGGTCGGCTGCAGAGCTCCCCCAGCCTGGACGACGACAGCCTGGGCAGTGCCGACAGCCTGCAGGACCGCAGCTGCGGGGAGGAGCTGCCCTGGGACGAGCTGGACTTGGGCCTGGATGAGGACCTGGAACCCGAGACGAGCCCGCTGGAGACCTTCTTGGCTTCCCTGCACATGGAGGACTTCGCCTCCCTCCTGCGGCAGGAGAAGATTGACCTCGAGGCCTTGATGCTGTGCTCGGACCTTGACCTCCGCAGCATCAGCGTCCCCCTGGGGCCCCGCAAGAAGATTCTGGGTGCCGTGAGGAGGAGGAGGCAGGCGCTGGAACGCCCACCGGCCCTGGAGGACACGGAGTTGTGAGTGCCCCAGCCTTGGGGACCTGGGGAGGTAGGGCCCGAAGGCCTTGGGGAGTTGTGGGGCAGGATGGGGTGGGGGGTTGGGGAGGATCTCCCTTTTCAGGAGTGTGTGTGTGTGTAATACCCTATTTCCTAAAATCTAAGCCCTCACCAAAGACAGGAGGTCCCACTTAATTTGTTTGCCCCCAATTCGGAAAAAGAAGCTGCCAATTTAATGAGCACTGGAGGCCTTCTTATCCCAGCTAATGCAAAAATGCAAAAAGCTCTTTGATTTTGGAGATATCAGAATGCCCCCAAAATGGATGTCTTTGTGGATGCCAAACTGTAAGTAGTCAGAGTAATCACAGCCAGGACGTTTTGAGCCCTCCCATCCACCGGTGCTAGAGATGGCCCTCCATATGTCCTCTCACTGAGTTCTCCCCAGCTCCCATGTGCAGGGGCTGCATCACCCCATTTTCCAGGAGAGCAAGTGGAGGCTCAGAGAGTTCCAGCAGCTCACCCCAAGGTCCTGCTGCTGCCTAGTGCAGAGCCTGGGCTTGATCCCTGGTCTGTGTGGCTCCAGAGCCTGGTGACTCCCATGGGAGGAGAGCCGTCATGTTCAAAAGCAATCAGGGGGAGCTCAGGTCTGCTACCACACCGGTGGTCTGGTTCTCCCCCAACCCCTTTCTCGTGGCATCCCACAAGCGCAGCAAATGCTGCCGCCTCCTTTTGGTGTCTATGGCCTTTACCCTGCACAGCTGGGCAGGGGTGGGTGTGGGGAGGCAGGCTGGTTTAGAGTTCAGGGGATGGGGAAGACGCCCCCTGGCCAGGGGCCCCATCCCAGACCATCAGGAGAGGACTGCTTGACTAAAAGGCTGGTGTTGGTTTAAAATGGTCTTGAAGATCCTTACCTGAAGTCTGTTTCTGTGTCTTTCTTTGCAGGTAATAGGAGGCTCCTCTCCAGACCAAAATGAATTAATTGCAAGTTGCCACAACCCACCGTGGGGCCATGAGGTCCTCACAGTCGCCAGCCCTGAAGCCACTCCCTCCTACCAGGAGCAAAGACCATGTGGTCTTCTCCTTTGAAAGCCTGTCCACACTCAACAGCAGAGATGTAGCCTGGAGGTACCAGCAAGGGGTCCCAGAGCCCTTGAGCCTCCCCCATCTGAATGGCCCCAAGGACGTGTGGATTCGTGGGAGGCCAGGCCCCAAGGAAGGGGGTGCTGGAGCCCCAGGGAATAGATGACAGGCTCCTTAGAGCTGAATGGGACTGTGAGGGGTGGGCATGGCCCGTCCCAGGGGCCGTTGTCTCTCCCCACCCCTCCTCCGAAGGTCCTGTTGCTGTGTTCAGCCTGGAGACTTGCTCACTTCCTCCATTTTTGTGAAGGGAAGAGTTTGGGCTGCCTCCCCTCCCCCCCGCCACACCCTAGAGGGGAGGTTCCTGGCTAGACTCTTCAGCCAAATGCCCTGACTTTAGTCCCCACCCCTGTCCCAATCACAGCCAGCCCCCTTCTCCTTCTCCTGCTGGCCATGCTGGGGAGCTGGAGTGCCAGGCAGGGGTGAGGGGGTAGGGGTGCCTAACATCCTTACCAGCTCACCTTGGGGCCAGGCTGGCCTGACTCTGCCCTCCTCACACTGCCCTCCCCCACCCCTGAGCCTGGGCCCTCCAGGAACCCCAGAGGGTCAGAGCAGTAGATACAAGGTGCTAGAGCAGTGAGCTGCGGTATTAGGGCCTGTAGGCCTGATGGGCGAGCTCTGGGTTGGAGGGAGGGAGCTGCCAACTGCCTCGGCGTCTCCCAGGCCAGAGACAGGCGAAGACTGGGCATGTCTGGGTGTCTAGCCTCTTGGGGGCCAGTTACACGATATGGACGGTGGAAGAGCCTGAGGATTTGGCTGATCTAAGCTGCTGGCTGTCCCTGGATCCCCAGGACTCTGTGCATGTGTGTCTATGTTGAGGGCTGGTTGGTGGATTTGCCTCCTGGTGGGGAGGCAGCCGGGCGGCTGCGTGGCTCTGCATGGGCAGTGTGTCAGTGGGAGCTCAGCATGCGTCCCTCTCTGTGACGGCGGTGAGACCAGAGGAAGGGCCAGCCCCAGGGGGTCCTCAGGCAGGTGTCCTTGGTTTTCCAATCAGACTGAGGTCACAGCTGTGGGAGAGACACTCGGGGGACCCCCACACATGTGTGCCCCTCATGCTTTCAGTAGTGGACCCCCGTTCCTGACCCTCAGCTTGGGAAGCAGCTCCCACTGGGAGCACTGCCACAGCCCCCGTCTCTTTCCTGGGCCCCCTTGGCTGGGCCAGGGGACTAGAGAACCCCCAGAAAATGCCACAGCCTCCCTCTGGTGCGTCTGGTCTGGCTAGAGCAGGGGCCATGGTGGAAGTGGTTTCTGTTCCCACGCTGCAGGCGTGGCTGCCTGCCACTGCCACCCTGAGCCCACCCCAGTCCTTTTCCCTGTTCTCTTGGCCTGGGCCTGGGGCCACCCCCAAGTGCCGACTCGACTTCCTCAGAGCCCCAGGTGCTGCCCTTTCTCTTCTGTCCCCTGTCTGTGTCCTGGCCTCAGCCTCCTCCCAGTTCTCCCAGTGCTGGGGTGGGGCAGGCTCTGGGATTCCCACTGCCCTACAAAGTACCCTTCCCGCAAGCTCATTACAACTTTTGTAGGAAATATTCTGTATCATGTCATGCCTGTGTCTCATCCTTTAATCACCTGGGGGTGGGAGCAGGAGAAGGTCTTTTTGTACCTAAGAAGACTTGGTCCTCATGGGCCCCCTGGAGGGGGTGTCTAGGGATGGGTGGTTGGGCGTGCCGCCCTCATGCATCCCTGCAGGGCCTTCCCTCATCCCTGCATCCTTCATCCTGCTCTCTCTGGCCCAGAATTTGGAGCTTGGGAGAGGGAGTGTTCAGAAGAACAGGGACAGGAGAGCTAGAAGCTGAGTGAGGAGCATGGTCTGGGTTCTACTCCTGCTCCCAGATCCTGCAGCTCCTGAAGGCAGGAGGACCCATTCTCCCTCCCCGCTGGAGTCTGCGTGGCCTTCTCCAGACATGGGCAGAAGCCGTACCCAAGGAGGCCGCCACCCACCTCCCAAGCCCCATAAGTCCTCACCTCAAGGCCCCTGCCCAGCCTGGAAGGCCACAAGTGTGGTCCCCATTTCCCTCACCAGCCCCATACAGCTCTTGGGGCAGCCCTATTTAGAGCCCTCCTTTCTCCCCAGGGAGTAAGGTTTCCTCTTAAGCTGGAGGACAGTGGCCTCTGTTTGCTCAATCAGGTCAGGGAAAGGGCCCCCTGAGTCATTTTATTCCATTCCCTAAGGCTGCTGGGGCCAGGGCTTCTGCCAAAGGGAATTCAAGACACCTCCCTCCCTCCAGCATCAATAGGAAAGGTCCAGAGGATGTCCCAGCAGAAGGGTTGATTAGCAACCCTCTGGGGTTCTAGGGTTGCACTGGACTGGGGTTCCACTTTACAGATGGGAAAACTGAGGCCTTACTGAGGGGAAGATCCGGACCCAGAACACGGGTCTCCTGCCTTTGGGTACACTTTCCTCACCCCCAGGCTAAGAAGGGGGCAGAATTCTGTCCTCCGGGGCTCCACAGGGTCGTCCCCTCCCCTGCGACCCCTACCGGCCATCCTGGTCACTGCACCTACCTCAGGAGAGACCCACCGGTCCTGGCGCCGCGCTTCCAGGGGAAGGACATGGCGGTGAGGACCGACCGAGTAACAAGACAGCAGATAGGAGGAGCTTCAGCGTGGAGACAGAGGCTAATCGGGAGCACTGGGGGCTGGGGTCTCCGGGGGTCAGTGTGGCCGGAGGGTGGAATCCTGGGACACAGGAGTAGGTGCAGCTGCAGGAAGTCTGAGGGGACTTTAAACACAGGGAAGGGAAGAATTTTACATGGTAGGGATTCAGCCCTTAAAATTGACATCGAGGTTAGGGCAATTCTAAAAGTGGAGAGTGATCAGTGGCTCTTTGCCTATAGGTTTTAGAATCTGGTCCTAATATGGACACTTCCCCTGGAAAAATACACAATCAGACACACTCAGGCATTTGCAATTCTGCTCATTCCAGGAGGCTTCTGGAACTCCGAGGGGTCCAGGGACCCCAAGCTAAGAAGTTCAGCTGCTTAGTTCGACTGCTCTGAAGTTCTGTCATAAACGGGATCACTAATTTGAAGGAGATGGGGGTGTCCAAATGAATCAGAGGCAAGAAGGGCCTCTGGGTATGTGGGGCAACTTCAGTTTGCAGATGAGGTAACTAAGGGCCAGAGGGCGAGGGGCTGGCAGGAGTGACAGAGCAGCCAAGTGGGCAAAGTGGCCCTCGGTCTCCTGATGCCTTCCAGGGTGCCATCTGCCTCCTTTCCCTGTGTTGACAAGTCCCGGTACAGTGGGACAGCCCTTTGCTCCCAGGGCATGCTTGTGTCACCTTCTCTGAGATAAGCCTGGGTTGTATGGACGGCGGCAGGACTCAGGAGACACCCAACGAGATCCGGGCAGCAAAACTGGCTCTGGCCCTTTCCAGCTGGGTGGCTTTGGGTAAGATACCCAGCCTCTCTGAGTCCATTTCCTCAAATAAATAGGTGATTATAACTCCTTATAATAAGAGTGTTAGCCCTGTGGATCATCAGGAGGTGAAACGATCATGGAATGATAACGAAGATAAGGGACTTAGCAAACGGCCTGATACTCAGTACACATCAGTGAGTAATGATCACTCTTGGCGGTGGCCTCAGGCCCAGGAGCTACTCGCTGCATTTGTGGCCCCACCCACGCAGCAGGTGAATCCTAGGTCCCTCCAGGGAACACTTCTGCTTTTCTGACCCCCTTATGTCAACCCCACCAATCACACTAGCTCCTGGAGACAGCACTGAAGGCGTCCTCATCCCAGCAGCTGGCTAAGGAATGCTAGCCAAGGATGGGCCACTGTCCAGTGGGGGGGGCGGGGTCTCCCCAAGGAATCCTGGGGTACCCCAGGAGCTGGGCATCTTTCCTGGAGGGGCAATCGCAGGCCCACTGGCCTGCCCCTATTATGCTACTGTTTGCACAGTAGAGTTTATCGAAAACTTTCCCCTGGGACGCCTGGGTGGCTCAGTTGGTTAAGCGGCTGCCTTTGGCTCAGGTCATGATCCCAGCGTCCTGGGATCGAGTCCCACATCGGGCTCCTTGCTCGGCAGGGAGCCTGCTTCTCCCTCTGCCTCTGCCTGCCACTCTCTCTGCCTGTGCTCGCTCTCTCTCTGACAAATAAATAAATTAAAAAACAAAAACAAAAACAAAACTTTCCCCTAATCCTGTAAGGTAAGTAGGTGAGGTGTTTTAGCCCCATTCCACAGATGAAGGGACTGGCCACCAGAGAGGTTTTGGGACATTTCTTAGGTCCCAGTAAATTCAGGAAACTTCAGGCTCCCTGACCTGGGCCCCTTCAACCCCCCTATCTCCAGAGGGAAGCTTTCATGTTTTTACTATGAATGTTGAGAGATTATAAGGTCTCGGCACGTTATATGTATATTTAACCCTTACACTAAAGCCACGACACTGTAAGGCAAGGACTGTGTTACGATGATTATCTCTATGTCACGGGTGGGAGAACTGAGGATCAGGGCAACAGTGCAAATTGCCCAAGGTCAGGAGAACAAACCAGGCCTCAGAGACAAATTTCCGTGCCTAACCATGGCGTATTGGCTTCCCAAGAAATGGAACCCTTTGTGGGGGCAGTCTTTGGTCTTGGGTCTCCTGGTCCTGGGCATGCCTGGTCCTGGGCAGATGGACTCAGCCATGCTGGCAACTTCAGTGGCCCAAGCAGCTGGGCTGACCCACCTGCCCAGAGGAGCTGGGCTGAGAGAGGACAGGTTGGTTTATGGGGCCACTGGGCAAGATACGGGGGTGGGGGCTGTTTGGGAAGGCAAAAGCCAACTGAGATGGGGGAACAAGACTGAGGAACATTTCATCGTGACCAGAGAATCTGCCTGTCTCTCTGTCTCTCAGTGTCTCTGCCCCATCTCTCCCTGTAACACTGGGGGTCCTGCTCAGTCTCTCCTCCCTTCTCTCCTCTTTCCATTGCCTCGTCTCTCTAGACCACAGACTCCTTTGCTGTTGGTCCCATAACAAGAAATATGTATTTGGTCATGGCTCCTGGTTCCTGACCCGGAACTCCCGAGTCCCTTGGAAGTTCCTGGGTGAGAGGAGCATCTTTTGCTCAAAAGAGGCAACTCTGGGTGGGCTCCCGGACAGCTTCAGGTGGGGACTGGTCACCAGGGCTAGAAGTTTGGAGCTTTCAGCCCCCATTCTTTGGGAAGGTGGAGGGGCTGGAGATTGGGTTAATGATAGATCATGCCTTTACAATGAAGCTTCCAGAAGCACCCCGCTCTGTGGGGTTCAGAGAGCTGAGCCAGAGTTGATGGATGCATCCATGTTCTGAGAGGGTGGTGTCCCCGACTCCACAGGATAGAAGCTCCTGCACTCGGGACCCTTCCTGACCCCACGCATCTCCTCATCTGGCTGTTTAAAAGGATCCATCATAATATGCTTTACAATAAACTGGTAAATGTAAGAAAAGTGCTTTTCTCAGCTCTGTGAGAAGCTGAGGCAGCAGGTTCAGGGAGCCCCCCCCCCCCAATTTTTAGCCAAGTTGGACAGAAGTGTGGGTAGCCTGGGGACCTGGGATGTCAGAAGTGAGGGTGTGTTTGGAGGACGGAGCCCTGGGACCTTTGGAGTCTGACACTCACCCCTGTTGTCAGCTTCAGAACTGAATGCAATGATAGGACCGTTGATGTCCAGACTTGGAGAATTGGTTGTTGGCGTGGGAAGAACCCCCACACGGAGTCAGAAGTGCTGTGAGGAGAGGAACAACTTTCCTCTGCTGTCTCTCAACCTGTCTCCCGGTGAGTCCAGGCTCCCTGTCCCTGTCCCCAATGTAGTCCAGTCCATGTCTTAGGTTGAACCAGAACCCTGTAGACCCTCCTCTCCTTAGGAGGGGTGGGGGGGGGCGCGGTGGTTATTGTGTGAGACGACTCTGGCACCAGCAGACAGGCAGCACTGGTTGAGTCTCACCTCCCCAGGTCTCACCTCCCATTGATAGTCGCTATAGCAGCACTTGGTGTGGCCCAAGCCTTTCCAGTCTCTGTTGTTATTCCTGGTTTTCAAATGAGGAAACCAAGGTACAACGTGCCCAAGCTCCCACTGCTGGAGGTGGTGGAACTAGGGCTCCAACCCAGACAAGCTGGATCCCAGCTGTGGGCATGTCTCATCATGATGCTGAGCATTTATTGAGCACCTGTTGTATGTCAGCAATTTACATCTGTGATTTCTGTGCATTCACATGACAGCCTCATTTAATAATTACAGGGGATCAATGAGCCCATTTGACAGAGGAGAAAACCAAGACTCGAGCACACTGGGTTGTTGCTTAGGTCACACAGCCTGTAAGAGCACAGGCTGACTCCTTGTCCGTCTGGCCTGGACCAGCTGCTCCCTGGGTTTCTATAGCCGAATGACTAAGTCTGATGGGTTTGGAGCCTGAGGTGGGGAAACTTCTGACAAGTCCATTCAGTGCCATCAATCTGGTCTTTAGAGAAAGGCCCTTAAGGCTTGCCAGTGTGGTGAGCCCTGGAAATCCTTTAAGACTATAAATCCCAGTTTTATGCTTTCTCTGGCTTCTTTATTCCATGGGCTTGCAGGCGGCGTGGGGTGTCTTACATGGGCAAGCCTTCTTGGGACCCTCTTCCCGCTCTGGATATACACACTCCTGGGAAGTTGCTCCACGGGACCCTGGACAGAAGTCGGTGGGGCCCTAATGGGTGGAGGAAGGGGCTTCTCTGGGAGAAGAGGGGGCGGGGCCAACAGCAGCTGGGCCCTGACCCCCACCATCTCTGCCTCTGGGGGCTTTCCCTTTCCCACAGAGTCACAGCACATGGCACCCTCATGGCGTTGTCTCTTCAAATGGCAAGGGCAGGAAGGGATTCTGGGACTAGCTCCATTTCACAGATGGGGCAACTGAGGTTCATTCAGGAGGACAAATGACCTGCTACGAAGTGCCTAAACCAGGGTCGATTCTGGTGTATTTGCTCTGCTGCTCACTGCCAGCCGCCTTCTCAGAGCATAAATCTAGCACTTTCACGCACGGAGCACAGCAAAGCCTTGAGAACGGTATCACCACCCGGCCTCACAGGAAAGGAAACTGGGACTCAGGTGGGTTAGGTCGTTTCTCCAAGCAGCTGAGGGCATAAGTGTCAGGGCCGTGGGCTTCGGACACTGAACTCTGGCTCTTTCTATCCCATTCACTGAGCCACCTCCCCAGGTTCTCACCTGGCACAAGGGCGGCCCAGAGGCTCCCCAGGTCAGAACAGGGGCTCCGCGGGCAGAACTCGGGGAGTAGGATGCAGCACAGGCAGGACTTGCTGCCTCCCTCTCGTCCTCCACTCCTGTTTACCCCCTTCCTGCTCTGCCTCTAAATCTGCTGCTGACTGCTCTCCTTTGTGCACACCTCTGTGTGTGTGTGTGTGTGTGTGTGTGTGTGTAATGTGAGTGACATCACTGGCGTGGATCTCTGCGGGACACGGTGAGTTCATGGACCAGAGCGCTCCTGGAAGGTTGTGTTTATCTGTGAGCTGAGTGTACTTGTCTGTCTCCGTGGTTTTGCTCATTTTTCTTTGCTTCAGGTCCTCCAAGTTTCCCAGAAGGGAGTGTACACACGTGTGTGTGCGTGTGCGTGTGTGTGCATGCACACTCACAGAGGGCTCCATCATATTGTGTACTGTCTATCTTTGGACTCCTTCTCCCATCTATTATTTTTTTTTAAAGATTTTATTTATTTATTTGACAGACCGAGATCACAAGTGGACAGAGAGGCAGGCAGAGAGAGAGGAGGAAGCAGGCGCCACACGGAGCAGAGAGCCCGATGCGGGGCTCGATCCCAGGACCCTGGGATCATGACCTGAGCCAAAGGCAGAGGCTTTAACCCACTGAGCCACCCAGGTGCCCCTCCCATCTATTATTTTTAAGGCCCCAGCTCCTTTAGACTGGAAGGTTGAAGCTCCAGCCACCCACGCCAGCGCCCCTCGCCCCATCCCTTGCCCTGAATTGGGGGTTCCCACAAAGCTTTCTCCAAACTCTCTTTGGGTGACTAGTTTGGTGGGGTCAGAACTCCAGGGGATGAGCAGTAGGGGGAGAAGGACCAATGGCCCAGAAGGAAGGCGATCGGTTAGAGGCAAATCTACATTTTGGGGCTGCCAGGTTACCAAGGAACCTGGGTGGGCAATTTCCCCCGGGGCAGTGTGTCTAACTGGGGTGCACGGCTCTGTCACCTGCTGGGAAGGCTAGCTTGCTTTCCCAAGCCTCCGAGTTTCCACCTGTGTGTGGAGATAATTAAACCCCACATAGTAGGCCAGTTGGGGGATAAACTATGTTAAGCGCTTAGCTCGGGTCTTGACCCCCAGTAGGTGGAGCTCCAGTGAGGGGCCTGACAGACAGGAATCTGGGGGTGAGGAGGCCCCAAGAACCGACATGTTGGATCGTCCCAAACTCCCCTTTCCACGTTCCCACACTTCCTGCACAGCCTGTTCTGTATTTGCACAGCAGAAGTAGGAGGAGGCATCATGACCCTGAACCCCAGCCCTCCTCTGTGTGTGTGTGCAAGCCTGTGCACATACACACACATGCATGTGCACACACACACACACACACACACAAACAAGGCAAGGAGGAGAGTGAAACAGAGGGAGTGAGCATGTTTGGGCCCTTTTCTCGCTGGAAATGGAAACCATTTATTAGTATCATTATTGATACCAATATATATTAGATTTAAATCATATCGATATTCAGCATAACAATAATGCTATCATTATAGCAGCCCAAGGAATGGCTTAGTACAGAAATGATCTTATTACTCTCTCCAGCAACCCAGTAAGGTAGGGAGTATCAACCACTCCAAGTCACCTTGTCAGAAACCTGAGGCTCAGAGAGGTCAAGCAACTAACCTAAAGTCACACAGCAAGAATGGGACCATGAGTATGTCTGAGTCCAGAGCCCTGCTCTGTGTACTGTTCTCAGTTGCCTCCCCACCATGCAAGAATTGTGGCCCTCATTCCTCTTCCAGCCCTGGCACTGGGCCCACCAGGTCCAACACAAACCCTTCAGGCTAATGTACACCTCAGAGCCACTTGAACACACTGGACTGTGGTGCCGGACTGATGCAGGGGGGAGGCACCAAGTGTCCCTTGGAAAACCTCACTGGTCAGGAGTCTGGGTTACTGACAGCTCCAGCCTTGAGTTTGCAAGGACCTGGCTGGCTCTATAACTTGGAAAGCTGGCCTGAGCCTCAGTGTCCTTTCCTGCCAGGCGGGGATGGGCTGACAGCAGCATCACCACCAGCTCAAGGCCGGCCACTTTTCCCTTACCTGTCACACTCCCTGACATGCCCCTCTGGGCCATCACCAACCTGGCTTCGTCCCTGCAGAGCAGCTGGTGGCCTAGAAGGTGGGAGGCGCACGGCAGGTCTCTGTGGCAGGCCGGGGTCCTTGGAGGTGAGATGGATGCTGGGATGGCCCGTTGATGTGGTCCGGCCCTGCTGGAGCCAGGGGAGCTTGGGATGCTGGTCCCACTCTCAGCTCGTCTAGATCTGAGCCACGGGCCGGCCACTTTTCCCCAGAGCGCTCGGCCCCACCCCTGTGAATAATGCCGCTTGCCTCCTAGAGCCAGCCCTCACCCGGCTTTGATGATCTGGGGGGTAGCACGAATGGGTGAAAGACAAGGAAGTCTTACAGACCTGGCCACCCAGGCGTGGAGCCTAAAAATGGTTAAACTGCTGGTGGGAGGTACTTTTCTAATGTACCCCATGTCCCCCAACCTCCCAGGACCAGCCTCCCAGATCTTCAGACTTATCCCTGACTCTCAGGATCCCCTTCCAGGGCCTGGGGCTGGGGCAAGGCTCCTTCCTACCCCACCCCAACCACAATGATAATTAACCCCAATGAACCCCAGCAAATAAAGACGTGGATTGCAGAAGGGAGGAATCATCGTTGCCCCAGGGTGGGGAACTCCAGAGGTCCCAGGAAGGCCAAAGCTAGCATCAGCTAACACCGTCCCTTCACACACACAACCCATTTTTGCCTAAGTAGTCCATGGGTACCCCGTCCACTGGGGCCTGGGAGGCGCTCACCTGTCTCGAGTTTGGACCAGAGTCTTCTTCATCATCTAATGTCTTAGAAACAAAACAAAACAAAACAAAACACTTTTATCTCCTTTGTCCATTCTCCTGAGCGTGTTTTCCTAATCTTTCCATTCATCCACCTATTCATTTATTCAACAAATGTTTACTGAGCACCTACTATGTGCCACACATAGTGTGAGGCCCCAGGGAGTGGATGTTGTCCAAAGAGCAGGAAGGACCCGTGTCCCTGCCAAGCCCTGTCCCCTTCTCCTTCAGG
Source organism: Mellivora capensis (assembly GCA_004024625.1). Lineage (NCBI taxonomy): Eukaryota > Metazoa > Chordata > Mammalia > Carnivora > Mustelidae > Mellivora > Mellivora capensis. The sequence goes on along the minus strand of PISX010000432.1, from coordinate 81,665 downwards.
CAGCCGGGTTTGACTCATGCGGTCTGTGGCCTGCCCGTCAGCTGGTAAACAAGGCGCTGTGCTGGGCAGGAGGGGGTGTGGGCTGGAGGTTATGGAGGTGGCTCAGGGAAACATAAGGAAGGTGTGTGTGTGGTGCGCGCCCTCATTGGCTGTGGTCAGAGCTGCTATTTGGCTGACCCTCTCTCCCCAGCCACAGGAAGGCAGGGACTCCGAGTCTGCCTGCGCTGAGGTTGGGGCTGTGTACCCCAATTCTGGCCAGTGGGATGTGGACGGAAGCGATGTGTACCACCCCCAGACTTGGAGCTAAAACGGTCTTCTCATGTTTTCTCTTCCACCATTCCCTTGCCCCTCACCACCCTCGACATCATTGTGGTCCATGTTGGAGGCAGGGGGGCATCACCAGATGGAAGGAGCCTGAACCCCCGAGTCACCCCTTGGGACAGGGCCAGCTGGCCTGGATTGGACTGTGATGTGAGCAGGGAATGAAGCTGCATCGTATTTACCGCTGAGATGTTTGGGGCTGTTTGTTACAACAGCTGTTGCTGCTTATCTTGACTAATGCAGGTGGATAACCGGGAACATGCTGAATCCTATGATTAAGTCACAGGGCACGAGAGGGACCACCGACAGGCAGTGCGTGACAACCAGTGTCTCACGCTAGCTGGCAGGTGATGGAGTCAGAGCAAGGGACAGACACCGTGAGTGGGAGCACCTGGCAAAAAGTAGGGGCTCAAGAAAACTGAGGGCAACATTGGGAAGGCTTTGTAGGGGTGGTGGAAGTCACCAGCACCCTGGAGGATGGATGGGTTTAGATGGGGTGCAGGAGTAGAAACAGTTACCCCGGGAATGAAGACAGAGGTGAGAAGGAGCAACAGCTTCTCAGGCTTTAGGAGGTCAGTGACAGCCAGTCTGGCTGGAAGCAGAAGAGTTGTCAGAGAAGGAGCTAGAACTTGGAGGCTCTCAAAGGCCAAGCTAAGCAATTTGGGCCTCAGGCTGCGGGTCAGTGGTCTCCAAAGCGGGGTGTGCACAACTATTGGGGCACAGGAAAAAATATTAAAATGCCCATTGATATTTATCTCACTCTTTTAAATGCCTGTATTTTATATATGAAGCTACTAGGCTCAGAGAGGTTGAGTAACTCACCCAAAGCCACACAGCTGGTAAGCATGTCTGACTCCAAAGCTGTGCTCTTCACATATGCTGAGTCTTATGCAGAAAGGTGAGAGGCTGGACAGGGCCGGAGGCAGGTCTAGCGGAGGCTGGCTGGGAGGAGTAGAAAGGCCCCAGCCCTGGCTGTCTCTGCCTTGGCAGCAGGACAGCAGTCCACCGTGGGCTGAGGTGAAGGAGCCTGCCGGGCCTGCTCACTGGGGCACCAGGGCCTGTTGTGAGAAGCCTTTCAGGGAGCCTCAAAGCTGCGGACCTGGCTGGCCCACCACCCAGAGCTTTTTCTCATAATTCATTCTCACTCCCCTGAGCAGGATCCTGGGAGCCGGGAGAGGCAGGATGCTGGGCTGAGAGGTCAGGCCAGGCGGACAGAGAGGAGTGGGGAAGAGTTGGGCAGACCAGGTGCTCCTCCCACCCGTACATGCTCAGCTGCCAGACCCCAGGGCCAAGGAAACAGAGACTCCAGCCCCAACCTGGTTTCCCACACTTCACTCTTGCTGGATTTCTGGGATACATCTACCTTCCAATTTTTACTTAAACAAATCAACAAGCAAGCAAGCAAAACTTTTACAAATTACAAATTAGAGAAATGAAGCAAACGTTTTATTTTTTTGAGTTTTTTAAGATTTTTTTAAAATTTATTTATTTGAGAGAGCGTGAGCGAGGAGAAGGTCAGAGGGAGAAGCAGACTCCCCGTGGAGCTGGGAGCCTGATGTGGGACTCAATCCCTGGTCTCCGGGATCATGACCTGAGCCAAAGGCAGTCGTCCAACCAACTGAGCCACCCAGGCGTCCCTAAGTTTTTTTTTTTTTAAGATTTTATTTATTTGTCAGAGAGAGAGAGCGAGAGCACAAACAGGCAGAGTGGCAGGCAGAGGCAAGGAGAGAGAAGCAGGTTCCCTGCTGGACCAGGAGCCTGATGTGGGACTCGATCCCAGGACCCTGGGATCATGACCTGAGCTGAAGGCAGCCGCTTAACTGACTGAGCTACCCAGGTGACCCAAAGCAAAGGTTGTTTTTTTTTTTTTTTAAGGGTGATTTTATTTTATTTTTTAAGATTTTATTCATTTATTTGGCAGAGAGAGAGGGAGAGAGAGAGATCACAAGCAGGCAGAACAGTAGGCAGAGAGAGAGGGAGAAGCAGGCTCCTTGCTGAGCAGAGAGCCTGATTCAGGGCTCCATCCCAGGACCCTGGGATCATGACCTGAGCCGAAGGCAGCGGCTTAACCCACTGAGCCACCCAGGTGCCCCACCAAAGCAAATGTTTTAATTTAAAATGACATCTACATACAGAAAACAGCAGTATAGCATCATGAATTTTTACAAATCATGTGCAATCTTAACATCAGGAATCTTTACAAATCATGTACAATCTTTACATCATAATCTGGGTACTAGTTACCACCCAGATCAAGAAACAAAACACTTACCAGCCCCCAGAAACCCGTATAGGACCCCTTGTGGTCACTCCCCCATCAGTAACAGCCATCCTAAGCCTGGTTGTGAATCTTATATGAATGGAATCCAGCGGAGTCTGTGTTCTGCTGTCTGGCTCAGTTCAGCATTCGGTCTGGGCTGTGTGATACACCCTGGCTTGCATACAGTCCACATTTTATTTACCACCTTGCTGGTGGGGGATATTTGAGTTGTCCCTGGGCCTTGCCTGTTTGGAGTCCTGTGGCTCTGAATGTTCCTGCATGTTTCTTTGCATTTCTGTTGAGGGTATACTTAGGATATGCCTGTGTTCAGAGCTCTAATAGCGCTCTTTCCATTTATTTATTAATTTATTTTTAAAGATTTTATTTATTTATTTGACAGAGAGAGAGAGAGAGATCACAAGTAGGTAGGCAGAGAGGCAGGCAGAGAGAGAGGAGGAAACAGGCTCCCTGTTGAGCAGAGAGCCCGATTCGGGGCTCGATCCCAGGACCCTGAGATCATGACCTGAGCCGAAGGCAGAGGCTTAATGACCGAACCACCCAGGTGCCCCTTGTTTTTGCTTTTGTCAACTCTACTGAGGTATAGTGAACTCTGATAAAACACACTCATTTTGAGGGTCCAGGTGGATGACTTTAGAGCAACATACGCACCCACGTGAACAGGACCACGATCAAGATACAGAACATTTCCATCCTCCCCGAAAGTTTCCTCATGTCCCTTTGCAATTACTGTTCCCCACCCACCCCTCCCTGGGCAACTGCTGATTTGACTTCTATCGCCATGTAATAGTCCTGCTGTTCTTGAACATTCCAGAAAGGGGATCACACAGTCAGTACTGTGTTGTCTGGCTTCCCTCCCTCGGCATTCGGTCTGTGGATTTGCGTCAGCCCATCCACACGATCGTCTGCCCCATTTGCCTGTTTCAGGTGCTCCTTTGTATCTGGTGTGTTGTTTCAATGTATCCATTTGTTAACCCTCCTGTGGATGGAGGTTCCGGCTGTTTCCAGTTTGGCTAGAATGAACAACGCGGCTAGGATCATAGAGATACACGTTTTTAGGTGGATACCTCTTTTTATTTCTGGGTGGCATCTACCTTCTGATTTTTACTTATTAAACAAATTAGGCCAATTAGTAGCTGGGAGCTGCATTGTTGGGTCATAGCGTTGTGTGTATTCAACCTTACAGGAAACTGCCAAATTATTATCCAAAGGGTTGTACCACCTTGACCTCTCATCAACCACGAATGAGAGGTCAGTTGCTCCGCATCTCCTCGCCCACGTGTAGTGGCCATACAGTAAGTCTGAAGTGTTACCTCATTGGGAGTTTTAATCTTCACTTCCCTAAAGACTAATGATGTTGAACATCTTTTCTCATGCTCATTAGCTATTTGTACATTTCCCTTAGTGAACTATTTCAGTCTTCCTGATTTTGTGGGGTTTAAAAAAAAGATTTTATTTATTGGATGGAGAGAGAGAGTGTGAGAGGGCACAGGCAGGGGGAGTGGCAGAGGGAGAGGAAGAAGCAGGCTCCTCGCTGAGCAGAGAGCCCGATGTGGGTCTCCATCCCAGCACCCTGAGATCATGACCTAAGCTGAAGGTAGATGCTTCACCAACTGAACCATCCAGGTCCCCTCAGTCTTCCTGATTTTGATTTTGATTTTCCTCTCTCCCTTCCTACAGTGCCCCACCCCTGCCATCTACATCCTCAGTACCCTCTTATTTCAGGGTACTGAAACAGTCTCCAAATTAATCTCTTGCACTTCAGTGGGCTACTCCACTGTGCCCAATGACCCTTCCCAAACACACTACACAAGTCACTCCCTTGCTCTAAAGGCTGCTATGGCTCCCCAAGCCTGAAGGAACAAGCCCCCATCTCTCAGTCTGCCATTCTCTGTGCCTCCAGCACCTGGTCCCAGCCTTTCTCTCCTGCCTTCCCTAACACTCTCCCAGCCCTCTCTATGTCTTGAAGACCCAGAGTGCTTTGCGCTCTTCCTTCTCAGGCAGGTGCAAGTCTGTTCCAAATGAAGTCTGCCTCTCTCCTGGGAGGCTGCCAGCCAGCCCCACCTATGGGGATTCCTGGCTCCTGGAGCTCTTCTAACACACATTTGCCTCTGTTCCTGTTTGACACTCAGCATCACTTAGATGGCTAGAAGGAAGCGGGGGGGGCTTCTTGGTACTTTCTTCCTACCTTGGTAGGAAATTTCCTAGTTTATATGATAAAAGCCATGGAATTCCATCTTTATAAAATAGTATCATACTGCATATTAATATCAAATATGCTTTTAAAAACTGTACATGTCTTATCCCTGGAAATTCTAGCATAACTGGGAGGGAGGGACTTGGAGGTAGGGTAGGGTGGGGGAAAGACACCTCCTCCTTCTCTGTCTTAAGAATCTGATATAAAGGGACTCCTGGGTGGCTCAATCAGTTAAGAGTCTGACCTCGGCTCATGTCATGATCCCAGGGTCCTGGGATCGAGCCCCGTGTCGGGCTTCCTGCTCAGTGGAGAGCCTGCTTCTCCCTCTTCCTCTGCCCCTCCCCTCCTCCCCCTCTCCCCTACTCATGCATGCTCTCTCTCTCTCTCTCGCTCTCTTACTCTCCCTCTATCTTAAATAAACAAACAAATAAATAAATAAATCTTAAAAATAATCTGATATAAACAAAAGATTATTGAATTTGGAGGAGACACCTTGGACTTGAGTTCTAGTTCTGCCTAGCGACTTTGGGGCGGATACTGGGCCGATCAGTTCATCTCTCGGGGCCTCCATGGATTAGACGGGGATGATGTCATCCTTTCGGAGTTGTGGGAAAACATAAAACTTAATAAGGATGTGGAGGCCAATGGTGAAACACACACGTGTGTGTGTGTGCGCACCTACGTGAGGTGAGAATTGGTCTATTAGATGCTAGGCCCTTGGAACACTGACCTGGTCAAGAAATCTTACCCTTTTACGCAGAATCAGAGAGAGAAGCTCATAGGAATTTGCGAAGGGAGATGTCACGGTAGACAGCAGGAGTGGGTCATTAGGGTCCCTACCCTCCTCATAGGGCTCTCCTCCACCTCTCTCCTCCTCCTGCTTTTCTTTCTCCTTTCCAAAGATCTCCTCTGAAATGCTGCTGCCCTTGGCATGCCAGATCTCATTTTGAAAGGGACCCAGAATGAAACCAGGGCGAACGTAAACACAAAATAGAGAAAGGCGAACAGAGCCCCAAATGCTGGGAAGGGAGTCTGCAGAGCATAGAGGCTTGTGCCCAGAGGACCTCCAGCAGCTCTGGGTGGGGCTGCCCTGATGGGAAGGGGCTAGGACAGGTGCTGCTCCCAAGGCTGCTCCCAAGGCGGGTGGGTGCTGTTTACATGACCCTGAGCGCCCCTGAGCTAGTGGAATTGCAGAGGGATCCATCTGGAATGATGACCTCTGAGTGTCTTTTCTCTAGAGTTATGCCTTTCTCTGTGGTTATTCCTTTTAGAGTTTCTCACTCCGCTGGACTGGAGAGCCAATTCGCCATGGGTCACCCTTGCTGAAGCGGAGGACCAGAGGGACCCCCACACCCCAACTGTCTGGAAAGAGTGAGTTCTTGAACTTTCTGCCCCACAAATGCAAGAACGTTTCTGCGCCAAGAACCGCTCTAGTTACTAAAGACGCAGCCTGAGCGAGAGCGGCAAAGGTAAGGGTGGGCAGACACCAGCCCGCTGGTGGAGACAGGCCCGGGTCACACGTGGGAATGAGCCAAGAGCTACTAAGAAAATACACGGCTGGCGGATAAAAATGCTACAGCGGACTCGAGAGGGTGCGGGTACCGGGACGGGGACGGGAGAACGCGAGGAAGTGTCTGAAGTCAGGCGGTCAGAGAAGGCCCTGGCGGGGTTGGGGGGGGGGCGCTCTCCATGGGGGTCTCCGCGCCACCCTCCTCCGCGGGGGTCGCCGCGTTCCCTCCAGCCCCGGCTGGTTCTCGCTCCTCGCCAGCGCCCATCCGCCGGCTCCTCTTGCGGCGTTTCTGGTCTCTCCAGCCGGGAAGGCGACCCCGGGCCGGCCCGGGTGGCCGCCGCGCGCCGCAGGAGGCGCTCGGGTGCCCAGCACGCACCGTGACACCGAGGGCGGGTGTCCCCGGCCGGCGCGTGACTCCGCCCCGGCCCGCCCCTCCTCGCGTCGTGCGCCTCGCGGGGCGCCTCAGACGGTCCCCGAGTCCTCCTGGGTCGCCCTGGTGGCCGCCGGGCTCGCGGAGCCAATGGAGGCGGCTCAGGACGCCCCCCGGGGGAACGGCGGGGGCGAGGCGCTGCTGGGCGAGCTGGAGGCGCTGGTCCGGGACGTGGAGAGGGCGAGCTCGTGGTGGGAGCGCCACGGCGTGGACTGCGCCATCCTCGCGCTCAGCCTTCTCGCCTTGCCGGCCGGTGAGGAGCACGGGACAGGGTGACAGGGGGCCGGGCTGCGGTCGCGGAGCGGGGTGCGGGATAAGGTGGTGGAGAGGCTGGGGACTGGGGCATGGAGGAAATGGTGCGTGTGGGGACCCCAGGAAGGAGGGGTTCACCCCAAATCCGAAAGTTTGGTGGCAATGTCCTGCCCTCGTCCCCAGAGGAAGGGAGCACTGGAGGAGGGAGAAGGCCCGAGGGCCTGAAGGGCGGTTGGGTTGGGGGGAGGAGGAGTTGAGAGGGATGAGAGGGACTGGGGGAGGGGAGGATGTTCCATGGGGACACCAGGGATGGGGTTTCCCCTGCACCTTTCCTGGTTGGGACCTTCCTGTGGCAGCCCCCAAGCCCCTGGCCCACTTTGGCCTGGGCTGTAGGGGTGGGGGCCGGGGTATTTGGTCCCAGATCTCCAAGAGCTAGAGGAAACCCCTGCCTACCCCCATCCCCCATCGCCATTCTCCTTCCTCCATACAGGGTTCTTATGCCTGCGCTCTGAGAATGTCGTGGCCCTCGGACTGGGCATTACCATCCTGGGGATGAGCCACTACACACTCACTGTCAAGGGTAGCCACCTGGCCACTCACGGGGCGCTCACAAAGTCCAAAGGCTGGAGCAAGATCTGGGAGCTGTTCTTTGTGGAGGTGAGCCTAGCTGGGCCGGTCCTCCAGAGGGCGTCCACGCTGGGGGACGGAGAGCTGCATGAGAAACGGGTGTGCGTCCCCCTACGGCAGGGGACCTGGCCTGGGCACCCGTTTCTCCGGGGGGCATCTCCTTGCCTCTCTGTGGCACAGGACCCAGTGGACCCGGCTACAACTTTTGAGGCCTCCTGGTTTCACAGTCAGGGAGTAACAGAGAGGGAGGGGGAACAGGGGCCTGACAGCGTCCCAACTCTGGACTGTGCACCCCTCTGGCGCCTGGCAATGCAGAGCCTGCCTGAGGAGCCCCCTGCTCTCCTGACCTTTGCTTCCCCTGAACTGCCCCCTCCTCTTTCTGTTTCACCATTTTCCTCTACGGAAAAAGCCAGAGGCTTCTGGCCAGGTTGTCCTTTTCTCTGGACTGGAGTCAGGACTTTCTGGTTCCTCTGTGCAACATGCCCCCTCCCCACCCCCTTCCAGGTACATCCTCACCTGGCCGCCCAGGTCCCTTAGGAGCAAACATGAAAGTGGGCACCAGAAGCAGTCCTTTTCTGCTGTGGCTTACTGTGACCAAGGAACTCAAATAGTAACTTGATACGATTTTTTAAAAGATTTGATTTATTTATTTGTCAGAGAGATAGAGAAAAAGCTAGCACAAGCAGGGGGAGCGGCAGAGGGAGAAGCACACTCCCTGCAGAGCAGGGAATTCAATGCGGGGCTCAAGCCCAAGACACCGGGTGAGATCATGACCTGAGCTGAAAGCAAACGCTTAATAGACCGAGACACCCAGGCTTCCCAGACTTTATATAACTTTATTAAGGTCTCTACATGCACGTGCAGACCCACAGATGACATTTCATAAAGTTATACATTTCCTACCTAGGGTTCTCCATTCCCCCTTTCTCCCCTCCCCTCCTCTCCTACCAGCACACATTTCCAACGTGCTAACAACAAGAGAAGCCCAACAGGTTCCCAATCTTCAAGGTCCATTTCAAGTGGCTTCCCTTCCCAGGGAACCCCTGGGCACTGGTGCTCCCTAGACTCTGAGGCCTGGAGCTAGGGTCAGATGTCTCGTAGCTTGTAGTCACGGGCAGGGGAGAAGCTGGGGACACAATGGGTAGAATGAGCTCTGTGTGGCCCTTTCAAAGCTGTCCTGTGTGCCAGGAGCCCTGGGGGCAGTGATGGTGAGTAGGTATTGTGGATTTTGGACCAAGTTACAACAGGGGATTTGGCAGTACAGAGAGATGACTGTGTCCTCAAAGTTCCCAGGGCAGCTGAATGCCCCGGAGGCCCCGGCCCGGGCTTGTTGGAGGAGAGCGCCCCCCCACCCCGCCCCTCTACTCCCCAGGCTCCCCAGCGGAAGAGCTGGCGTGGAATCAGCGTCTGACCCAGCAGCTTCGTGGCTGCAGGCTCTCTTGTCCCCACGAGCCCCAGAGCGGTGGCCTCATCTTTACCTCTTTGTCGGTTCAGCTCTTGGCACAGGGCTGAGCTCTCGGTGGGCATTTCATCATATTGGTCGATGATGACTCTGCACGTGATGTGGGGACAAGGTCCAGGGAAAGCCGGCTAATGAAGGGTCACCGTCTAGAGGCCTAGGAGTCCTTTGTGGTGGGGGAGGCTTGGTTCTTACCTCCCGTGGAGACTGAAGCAGGATGTGTTTTTCTGCCCCACACTGTGTGGTTCGGGCTACGCCCCTGGGGAGGGTCTGCTTTCCAGGGTGGGGCGGGGGACTCCCCCTACCGTTGGCATTAGTGGGGCAAGTGGGGTTCTCGGGGAGGGTGCTGGGCTTGGCAGCCAGGCAGGGGCTGGCTTTGGGGCACGGCTGCGGGGGAAGCCACATGCGCAGCCCTACCGGCTACCTGACCGGGGGCAAGTTACTTAATTCACGGTTGGCTTCCTCATCTGATAAACAGGAATCATAATATCACTGGCTGGTGGAGCCCGTACCAGGTTTAAATGGGACCACGGAGATCTGGATTTAGGGCCTGGGCCTGACTCTTGGATTCTCACCAAATGTTGGGGTTGCTCTTTTTTTTCTGGAGAGAACGTGAGGTCCGCTGCAAGGAGAGGGTTAGCAGTTTTGTTGTTCCTGTGCATTAGTGCTGTTTGTGTTGAACAGAAAGCTTCATGCATTATGCAAAGCTGGACAGACCAAGTGTGTGTGTGTGTGTGTGCGTGCGTGTGTGCGCATGCACGCGGAGGGCACTGTTTGCTGAGGCTCTGGCCCACCCCCCTTTCTCCGCATGGCACAAAGGTCAAGTTCTTGCTCCCTGGTACCCTCCCAGACCCCTGACTCCCCACTTCTCCCACGTCCTGTTATCTTCACTCTTTGATCCTTCTCTCATCGGCTGCCTGCACTCTGCCCAAACCTTGACCCTCAGGAGCCATCATCACTACAGAATGATCTAGTTCTCTAGTCTGGAGCCCCAGGAGTCAGCGAGTGTCACTGGTGTCCCTGGGCACCCAGCTTTGGGCAGGTTTCTCGCAGGGTCTGTTGGCTCGAGCCGGGGTGGGACAAGGGCCAGGCCCTTTCTGACCGATTGGATCTGGGGGGAGGGGCAGGCAGGATGGACAGGGCGGTGACATTCTAGTTGCTGTTCCGTTGAGGTATCCTCAGTCATACACAGCTGCCCACACTGGAGTGAACTTCCCTCCAAAGACCCACTTCTGGTCTGCAGGAGAAAGTTCTATTTCTCTTGCTAGTGAGCCTCTGAACCTCTCCCCCAACCACTGATGGCCACGGCCTTCCCCGCAGGAGCACCTGCCCCTCTTTGTCCTAGGTTCCCCAGGAAGGCAGGGGCAGGGTGGAGGGGGGCAGGGCCATCCTTGGTTTAAATCCCACAGCTTGGGAAGGATTGACTCCCCCAAATCAGAGGGTTTTAAGAACTTCCCTGTATTTCACTCGCAATCAAGATGCTTCCTGAGTGGGGAGGAACAGGTTAAGCCAGTCACTAAACTCTTTAGTGTGTCTCAACTTCAAACCCTCCTTCTAAAGTCACCTTTGTGCTGCAGGGCTGGAGTCACAGCTGGTCCAAGGGGAGCACAGGGAGCCTGGCTCTGCCCTGGAGGAGTGGGTATCACACAGGGGACTTCGTTGGAGTCCCGTGTAGTGGTGGAAACAGCTCAGAAACCCCAGCCTGGTCCTGATTCTTGAATGTTCTCAAGTTCAGTGTGGCCATTTTCTTCTGGGCTCCCTAACCTTTCCTCTCTCTGCACCTGAACCCTGAGGGGTGTTAGTCTGAGTATGCCCGACTATGAATTTTTAATTTTTTTTAATTAAAAAATTTATCTGGAGGGCAAAACTAGATCTGTAGTACAAAATGTACTTTTGTGAACCCCCCCCAAACTTTAGTTTCTAAATAATTATAGATTCATAGGACTTTGCAAGAATAGGACAAAGAGGTCCAGTGCACCCTTCACCCAGCTTCCCCCATTAGTTACATTTATAATCTTTTAAAAAAAATTATCTATCTATTTATTTATTTAAGGATTTTCTTTATTTAGTTGGCAGAGAGACACAGTGAGAGAGAGAGAGAGCACAAGCAGAAGAAGAGGGAGAAGCAGGCTTCCTGCCGCTGAACAGGGAGGCCGATGTGGGGCTCGATCCCAGGACTCTGGAATCATGACCTGAGTCAGCTGAGCCACCCAGGCACCCCCCCTTTTTTTTTTAAGATTTTATGTATTTCTTTGTTTGTTTATTTTAGAGAGAGGTCAAGCAAGTGGGGGGAGGAGCAGAGGGAGAGGGACAAGCAGATTCCGGGCTGAGCATGGAGCCCGACTGGGGACTCGATCCCATGACCGTCACATCATGACCTGAGCCAAAATCAAGAATTGAGTAACCCACTGAGCCACCCAGGCGCCCCTTTTTATACAACATTTAAAAAAATTTTTTTTTTAATTTATTTATTTGTCAGAGAGAGGGGGAGAGAGAGCGAGCGAGCACAGGCAGACAGAGTGGCAGGCAGAGGCAGAGGGAGAAGCAGGCTCCCTGCCGAGCAAGGAGCCCGATGTGGGACTCGATCCCAGGACACTGGGACCATGACCTGAGCCGAAGGCAGCCGCTTAACCAACTGAGCCACCCGGGCTCCCCGGTAACATTTATATTTATATAAGTGACACTAGTGTAAGTATCTTTCAATAGCCAAACCAGGAAATTGACATTGGTACTGTGTGTGTGTGTGTGTGTGTGTGTGTGACTGTCTCCGCCATTTTATCATGTGTAGATCTGCCAGTTGGAGTTTCAAGCAACCCCCCACCTCACCACCCCCAGCTTTGATGTGGCTTCCTCAAGGATGAGCCTGGGGACTCTAGGAAGGGGGGGGGTGTCTCGTGGCAATTCCTTCTCTTGTGGGTCTGTAAAGCCCGGCTCCTGGTGGTGGGGACTGCAGTGGGCTCCCATATGGCCCCTCAGAGGCAGAGGACCCTGGAGCAGGCCCAGGCGAGTGTGGATGGCAGCCCGAGGGTGAGCACTGCAGCCTTGAGGGAAGGGCTCAGGGAAAAGAAGGCCCGGCAGCAGCTGCCCAGCTGCGAGGACGCTGGTTTGAGGAGGGGCTTCGGGTGCTGGGACAGCGGCTGTCCAGGCTGAGTGGCGATGGCTGAGCAGTGCTCCCCACATCACTGATCTTCTCCTCCCTGCCAAGCCCTCTGCTGGGTGCTGGGGACACAACGGGGACCCAGACCAGCTTCTCATTCCCCAGGGGCTCTGAGTCAGGTGGGGAAACAGATACACATGAACGACGCGGAAATAATAAAAATCCTGATTATAGCAGCGGACACCTACTGGGCGCCTCCTGGGAACTGCACACGAATTACTGCATTTAGTGGGCGCGCCTCCCTGTAAGGTGGAATCTGTTATTACCTTCACTTCGGAGATGCGGAAACACGGGTCTGGGAGGATCAGCCGCTTGGCCAAGGCTGCTCGGCTCATGGTTCTCGGTGCAGCCCGGGACGGGGCAGGTGGAAGTGACGGGGAGCAGGTGGAGTGAGCCTGTGAGCACAGAGAGAGCGTGACAGGGATGCGAGGCCATATCTCCAGATATCTTTGCTGTTGTGACGTGTGTGTGTGTGTGTGTGTGTGTGTGTGACGGGCACCTCATGGGTAGAGGTCAGGGGTGCATTTGGGATGTGCCTCTACAAGAAAAGAACTGGTTGTTTCTCTGAAATTTGAATTTATCTGAGGGTCTGTATATTATCTGACACACTATTCCCGAGCCCCGGGGAGCCCCAGAGCCCCCCCCCCCCCCACTGAAGCCAACACGAAGGGGCTGTTCAGCTCCTGGGAATCAGTGAGAGAGGGTCCAAAGGGAGCCCAGGGCCTGTCCTCCCTGAGAGCAGCTGGCCCAGGGACAGCCAGGCGCCTTTCTTTCCCATCTGATCTGGGATTGTTGCCCCCTCATCCCTGTGTCCCTCTCTGGAGTGATGCCACCAGCCACTACACCCTAGCTACCTGTGCCCCCCTCAACTCGTGCTCACTCTCTCAAATAAGTAAATAAAATATTTTTTAAAATATAGGATTTCTTTAAAAGAATAAATAAAAACAGTTGTTTCTTCCGAATACACAGGATAGAACCTTGAGGTTCAAAACACACACTGCAGGCCTTGGATGGAGGCAGGCTGTCCTTGGAGGACGTCCTGCCAGACCCCAGCTGCAGCTCCCCCCACCCCAGCCCACCGCTGAAGCCTCTGGCAGGAACTCGGACCCCCTGCCCTGGAGAACAGCAGGCCTGGGCTGGCTACCTCATTGGAGAGCAGAGCGCTTCCTCCTGCTCCCTGGGACTGCACAGCGAGGCTGCGTGCCATCGAGGCTTACCTTCCCAGCCTCCGCCTCCGGGGGGGAGGGCCCGGGTAGGGCTGGTTTAGCAGACTGGTCTCTTGTAAAACCGTGGCAGTCAAATCACTAGCTGTGGCCCTCGGTGTCCTTCAGAGGGAGCGTCCGGCTACATTTTTGCGCCATTTCAGTCCAAGGGAGAAAGTCCCTGCAGACGGGGCATGGAGACAATATCGTCCCTGATTTGTCGTCTTCTGGCTTTGCCTCTGCTGCCTGGACCCAGAAACCTGGGTTTCTGCCCACTTGTAGTCAGTGGCTTGTCTCGGGGGTCTTGTGGCTTATCTTGGGTGGATTCTAGGTTCCACTCCTCCCTCTGCCACCTTCCTGAGGGACTGGGGGAGGTCATATGGTCTCTGTGTCCGTTTCTGCTTCTGTCAACTGTGGATCATAAGGCCGCTGACCCGCTAGGCTTGGAAGATGGAACGGTTCGCCCTTGCAAAGCGCAGGACATGGGGTGTGAGGCTCACTGCGATCGGAGCTGGGAAACTCTTCACGTTCTTCTGGAAACAGGCGGGCAGCCTCTTCCATAAAATTAGCCAAATCTTATGGCCTGGATAAAATATGGGAGGAGGCTGACAACTGCATTTTAATTTGCATATATCTGCATAAGAAACACCTTTGTACCTCTTTTGGCTTCAGAATGATGGCCCCTGTCTGGTGGCTGCTCCTGGGTAGTTTAGAAGAATCCCACAAGGGCAAAGGTGTGTGCCAGATGAGTCACTCCTGGGGAGAAGTTCACACTTAGCCCCCAGCGGGGCACCTTGCCTTGGGTGCCCCCCTCACGGACAGACCACTCCTCACCCCTCCCCTTGCTGCTGGGGGCCTTTGAATGTACAGCAGCCCTGTGATGATGTGATGTTTCCAAGAGGATCAGGCATGACGTCACTGCAGTTGGAGCTGTACCTGCGTGTGCCTGATCTTGCCGATGGCCCCCTGAGGCTTGCAGGCTTACCTGGGCAGTCGGGGGCAGAGTGGCAGTTGGGGCTGGCCTCCCACCTCCAAACACTCAGCATCGCCACGCCAGGTGGATGCTACCACTCCACTGTCACGGAGCCCCGAGCGCTGATGGTCCGATTAGCTCTGGGAGAGATGGGGGTGTAGGGCAGGAAGGCTCTGGAAACACAGGATCCCAGGGAGGGTGGGTGTTCTTGAGGCTCGCGGAGGTCCGCTCTGCTTGGCTGTGCGTGCCATGGACCCCGGTGCCCTCTCTGGCCCTCCCCCAGGTGTGCTCGGCCTTCAGCGCAGAGTATGCCAGGTATGGACACATCAAGATGCACCACGGCTACACCAACGTGCTGGGCCTGGGGGACTCGAGCACGTGGCGGCTGCCTTGCCTCAACCGCTTTGTGTACATGTTCCTTGCTCCTCTCTTGATCCCCGTCATAACCCCGCTGGTGGCAGTCGGTGAGTATGCGGGGGCCGCGCCCTGCCCAGAGCGGGGTTCCTTACTTCCCTTCCTGCCTTCCTGGAGGCTGCTCTTGGGGTAAGGGCTGGGAGCCCCGAGTTAAGACCAGAAACTTTCTGAGATAGCCAGGCAGGTGGGAAGGAGCCTTGCACCCAGGGCCAGGTGTGGCTCCGCTGCTTACTGGCTGATGGCCATAGGCAGGTAACATGACCGCTCTGACTTGGGTTCTTACCT
The DNA here is from genome assembly GCA_004024625.1 of Mellivora capensis. NCBI lineage: Eukaryota > Metazoa > Chordata > Mammalia > Carnivora > Mustelidae > Mellivora > Mellivora capensis. The sequence goes on along the minus strand of PISX010000432.1, from coordinate 66,560 downwards.
AGTCCTCAAGGTGGGGTGTGAGGGCATCGTGAGGTCATAGATGTAAAAATGCTTCCCGGACGCCTTGTGCTGTGTTGCATGTGAGGGATCATAATATCATGGGAGCAATACCCTTTGGTGGCAGGGGGGCCCGAGGGCAGCCAGCCCTGGGTGCCACAAGCCCTGGATGACACTGACTACTTAGCAGAGTGGCCTTTGTCAACTTGCTTAATGCTTTGCTTCCTTATTCATAAGAGGGGCTAATGGACTTTTCAGGGCTGTGAGGGTGAACAGATCACCCTAGTTAGCCCACTAGCTAGCACCCACGGGCCAGCAGGGAGCCGGCTTTGTGGGATCTGAACCTCACCTCCCCCGCACCCCCACACTCGATTTCTTGCTCCCTCTGGCAGAGCGGCTGAGGAAGGTGGAACTCAGGTCCGCTGTGTGCACGCTGGGCCTGATTTCCCTGGGCCTCTACGCTCACTACTGGCTGCTTCTGAACGTGTCTGGCTTCAGGAGCCCCGGCTCAGCCCTGCTGTGCATGCTCGTCACCAGATCACTGCTGGCCCACCCTTACCTTCACGTCAACATCTTCCAGGTGAGGCCTCCCCAACCTGGACCGCGGGCTAGACTCAGGGTTCTAGGGAAAGAGAGAGAGGTATTGGCCCCCCACCTCCCGCCCCCACCTCTCTGTGGGTTATCACAGAGTCTGGGTTTCAGGTAGAGAGTTTGCTTCTCTTCACCGCTGGCTGCTATTCACCATTCACGTGTGGATCGGGGATGGAAGATTTAAGAAACTTCTCTGCCTAGGGCACTTGATGAGGTCCTGTGGAGGCACAAGTGATTAGGACCCCATCTCCTGCCCTCCGGACACTCACTGTGATAGGCCCAAGTGACATGAGCTGTGGGCCATCACCGAGGCCCCGGTGCAGGCCACGAGGCCGGAGGAGCCGGAGGTGGAAGTCTTCATGGGAGGCTGGGGGCTCAGCGCTCAGATCCAGGGCCATTTCTATGGGGACGCGTGTCTGCTCCCTGGACATGAAGACGAGATGAGTGAGGATGAGAGCATCCTTCGCGCCCCTGTCCCGGTGCTGGCCACACTGCCCGTGGTGGCTTCATCTCAGAGCACACAACTGTGCATGCTGCCCGGCCTCCTGCCCCCTCCCTGTCCTGCTGCAGCGGGCACTCCCGTTCACTTCCGAATCCCTTAGAGGAGGCGCTTATGCATACTTGTTGAATGCAAAATCTGCACAAACTTGATCTTGAACCCTGAGCAGGATTTTGATTAGTGAAAAGAGAGAGTGCAGAGAAGGTCTCTCCAGGCTGAGACAAAGGCATAGAGGCATGAGAGCGAGCGGTGGGCAGTCACGGGCATTTCCGGACCATGGGGTCCAAAGGGGTGTCCAAGCCAAGCCCTTCCTTTTACACATGCAGAGAGAGGCCTAGAGATGGGTGAGATGGAGCTCAGAGCACAGATAGGAGAGTCCCCACCTCCTCTCGCCTCTCCAGGTCCCGCCAGAGTGGGAGTGAGGGAGGCAGAGGGACCCACCGGATCCCCAGGTGGTAGGCGAGGATGTCCGGGGCAGGGCGGGAGGCCCAGAGATGCCTGGCCTCGGCCGAGGGTGTGACCCACGTGTCTGTTGCAGCACATCGGGCTGCCCATGTTTTCCCGGGACAGGAAGCCCCAGCGGATTCACATGATGAGCCTGGGCGTGCTGAACCTGCCCCGGCTGCCGGTGCTGGACTGGGCGTTCGGCCACTCCCTCATCAGCTGCCACGTGGAGCACCACCTCTTCCCCTGGCTCTCTGACAACATGTGCCTGAAGGTAGGTGGCAGTCGGGCTGGCGGGCTTGTGATGAAGGGGCTATCTGAGGGCAGAGGGGAGTGCAGCCCGGGTCCCCCAGCTGGCCTGGTCAGAGGTCCCCTGAAGGCCAGCCCTGTGCACCAGCAGCGGTGTGCGTTTCCCATCATAGACTTGTGGGTTCCTTACTCGCACTGCGACTCTGGGCAAGTTAACTGAATGTCCGGGAGGCTCCGCTCCCTCGCCTGGGTGATGAGAGTAAGCAGTGCTTGTTGGCAGGCTTTCAGGGTGAAATGAGATGGATCTGAAATGCTGGGCACGCAGGCCATGCTTGGCAAAGGGGAGCTACAGCTTTTATCCCCTCTGCCAAGGAGAACTGTCATACAGTTGGGCACCCTGGTGGGGAGGAGGTGGGGGAGAAGCCCCCCCCTTTTTCCTTGCCTCCTAGGAGGGGAGAGGCAGGAATTCCCCCTGCCCCTAGGCTCCTCCAGAGCCTTGTGGAACACAGCAGTGACAGGAGCTTGGGGTGGGAGGAGGAAGAGACCCGCAGGAGGACGGGGCTGCCCCCAGTCCTGGCTCAGCAGCCCCTCCTCTTGTCTGTCTCCTGGCAGGTGAAGCCCGTGGTGTCCGGGTTCCTCCGTGAAAAGCAGCTGCCGTACAACGAGGACTCTTACCTGGCTCGATTCAGGCTGTTTCTCAGTCGCTACGAGGAGTTCATGGTGCAGACCCCTCCCATCACCGAACTGGTGGGGTTGCAGTGAGGGGTGGGCCTCACAGTCACCCTGCACCCCCTCCCTGGCCTAACCCTAGCTCTCTTGCTTCTGCTAGCCTGCCCTCACTCCAGGAGGGCATGGGCCCTCCCCCAGTGCGGTGGCTGAGTTGCTGGTGGTGGTGGAGTGGGGAGGCATCAGGGCCAGTGAGGCGGAGTGCTTCAGCTGGGATTTCTGGGGATAACCTGCCTTGCTTGCTTTTCTGGGGTTTGAGGGATATCCAGGGGAAAGGATTAACAGTGGCTGGGCGTTCTGGTCAGTGTGGGCCTCAGCTGACTTTATCTCAGGGCTAAACGGCTGGATTCCTCTCCTGCTGTGTCTGAGCCTCCGTAGGGTTAAGGGAAGGTGATGGGGGGGAAGCTTCCTACAGCGAGGGCTCTCACTACTTCTGAAACTGCTCCCTCCTTCTGCTCCTTCGGGGCCTGGGGTGGTAATGGCTTCTAGCCGTTGGTAGCCAAGGGTGCTTCCCCATTCCCTTGATCCTGCCCAAGCCTCTGTACAAAGTTCCTTCATTAAACTCTTTTCAGTCAGCCCTTCTGAGTGTGCCATCTGTTTCCTGCCAGGAGGTGGACCGATAGAGCCGAGTTTTGGATCCAAGCAGTCCTCTTGGAACAGCAAAGGGTTGGCAGCCTCCCTAGCCTACTGCTTTGCTATATGTTATTACTGCTCTTTTGAAATCCATTAGCAGCTCAGAAATGGCCCTCAGGTCTGGGTATGGGATTAATCAAACTGCTAATTCTCCACATGAAAAAATGCAATGTCAGAAAAGCTCCCATGGCACAGTCCTGGCTAATGATCAAAACCATCCTAATCCATACCGATGACTCATTGTTATTGATCCGGGCCTGAGTGGGGAGTGGGCAGCCCCGGTACCAGACCTGACTGCACCACAGGAGCCCGAGAACAATGCACTAAGGATGTGGGCTGGGAATGCATGGGGCTTGAGAGGGAAGGTGGAGGTGACAGGAGAGAATGAAGTCCTCCCTGGACTCTACAGAGACCTAAGGTCTAATTTACAGAGGTATATGGGAGGTGATAATGTTAATGTTGATGATAGCTAACATTTTCAGAACTTACAGCAAAGATTTTTTTTGAGAGGGGGGAGGGAGGGACAGAGGGAGAGAGAGAATTCCAAGCAAGCCCCCCCGCCCAGCTTGGAGCCCCATGCAGGGCTTGATTCCATCTCCCTGAGATCATGACCTGAGCTGAAACCAAGAGTCGGACACTTAACTGACTGAGCCACCCCGGTGCCCCCAGATAGTATTTTGGCCTTTGTGGACCATATGGCCTCAGTCACAACTACTGAAACACAACTACTCAAAGCCCATTGAGCCACAGAAAATATGGAAAGAAATGAGCATGACTATGTGCCCATAAAACTTCTTTTGAAGTTTAAGTAACTTTCACATGTCACAAGATATTATTCTTCACAATTTTTTAACCATTTAAGAATGGAAAAACCATTAGCTTGCACTAGTAGGAAAACAGGTGGTAGGCAGGATTTGGCCTACAAGCCATAGTTTGCTTTCTCCTGGTCTAGTGGGACAGGCACAAAATATAATGACTTAGTAAAAACCAGAAGAGTATTTACTTCTCAGTAGGAGAGACGGGAAGTGACAAGGAGAGGCACATGTCCCATTTCTTGATTTCTTGAACCAGATGCTGGTTTATATGTTTATACCTTGTCAGTATATGTTTGTGATTTGTGCACTTTTCTGTTTGTTAGACTTCAATAAAAAGACAACTAAAAAATGGGGGCTCCTGGGTGGCTCAGTGGGTTAAGCCTCTGCCTTCGGCTCAGGTCATGATCTCAGGGTCCTGGGATCCAGCCCTGCATCAGGCTCTCTGCTCAGTGGGGAGTCTGCTTCCCCGCACCCCCCCCCCACCTCTCTGCCTGCTTGTGATCTCTGTCAAATAAATAAATAAATAAACTTAAAAAAAAAATGGAAAGGCGGGTGCCTGGGTGGCTCAGTCGTTGAGGGTCTGCCTTCGGCTCCGGTCACGATCCCAGGGTCCTGGGATGGGCCTCGTGATGGGCTCCCTGCTCAGCGGGGAGCCTGCTTCTCCCTCTCCCACTCCCCTTGCTTGTGTTCCCTCTCTCGGTCAAATAAATAAAAATCTTTCAAAAAAATGATAAGGCAGGGGCGCCTGGGTGGCTGAGTCGGTTAAGCATCTGCCTTTGGCTCAGGTCATGATCCCAGCGTCCTGGAATCCAGTTCCGCATCTGGCACCCAGCACAGCCGGGAAGTCCATGGTCTTTAATTTTGATCTCTCAAAATATTTTGCATTAAAATATCTTTTACCTTAATTACGGGGGTTTTTGGGGCCCCCTGAAATTCTGCACCCGAAACCCGTGCAGTCCAGTTGGGACAGGAGTGGTGGATCAGCTCGGTCCTTAGCACCGAGGGCAAGCTCCTCCTCCCCTGTTTCTTTACCTACGTGAAGGGGAGGGGAGTGAGGCGGAACTTGATCTCGAAGGCTTAAAATGCTGCCTGAAAAGAAGGAAAAAAATAAGCTGCCTGGCCCGAACTGAACAGCATGTGGCCGGGGTCACACCTGCACTAGGGCCACGTACTGCCAAGGCCCCAAAGGAGCTCTTTTTCCCCCGACTTCCGGGCTCTGTGGATTTTCACGCTAAGGGCAGGGAGGAGCCTTTGGAGCTCGACTCGTGATTGGCTGGGAAGAAACCAGGCCCAGGCGGGGTGGTTACGCTAATCAATAAAGACCTGGCTTGTGTCATCAGAGAGCGACGAGCGCCTCCGAGGGGCAGAAGCTAAGTAAAGTAAGCTTCTTCTTATTGGCTCTCTCCATCAGGCGGGATTGAAACAGCGACGGAGATTCGCTCTCGTTCAACGCTAGCCTCCAGATGATTGGATTGGGGAGAAATTTAAGTCAGCCTTGGACTTCCTGAGGGCGGGCCCTAAGCGATAGTGGGTGGATCCGTGGGCGGGCTTTTTCCTTGGGGGCGGGATTCTCTCTGGGATGGGGGCGTGGCCTCCACGCTGTGCGTTCCCAGGGCGTGGGAGGGCGGGACTTGGGGGCGGGGGCAGGTCGGGGGCGGGGCCGGAGGCGCGCGGGGCACGGATGTCCCCGCACTGAGCACGGGGCGTCTCCGGGATTCTGTCCTCTGGCTGGTTGCTCTTCCCAGCCATGGCTCCGCGTTGCTGGCGCTGGTGGCACTGGTCGGCGTGGCGTCGGACCCGGCCGCCTCCCGCCGGGAGCACTCCGAGTAGGAGCAGGCACCTACCTGTAGGGCTGAATGGCAGCGCGGGGAGGCCGGCGAGCGTCAAGTGTGGGGGTCGGAGCGGAGCTGGGGCAGGGCTGCAGAAGGGCGAGAGGGGGCCAGGGGCGAAACCGGAGGGGCCCACTCCTACGGACGAGATTGGCGTGGTGTACGGGGGCGGCGGGGGGGCCTGTGCGGTCAGATGTGTGTCAACAAAAAGGGAAGAAGGAGAAACCGTGAGGTGCACAGGTGTGAGACCGGGTGAATGGAGGTTATATGGAGGTCTGGGAGCCCAGAGCGAAGTCTGAGGTAGAACAGGGGTCTACAGGAAAGACAGGGGTCTATATGGGCCATGCAGCATTCTGTGGGGAGAGAGAGTGGGTAGAAGAGGTACAATCGGGCATCGTGGGAGATCCACAATTGGGATGGTTTAGAGGCTGTTGGAAGGACGGGGTATTCTAGCTGGAACCCTGGGGGAAAAATGAAGTACTGTGCAGGGCAGCTTGAGGAGTGGTGGGGGTTGTTGAGTGGGCATAGGAAATTCATGGGTGAAATCCCGGGCTCTGGATGAAGACACAGTCTTGGGGCATTCAGATGAAGTAAGGGATCCTGCAAACGCCAAAGCTTTGAGGAAGAAGAGGAGGAGGGTGCAAATGGGGGTGAAGCTTGGGAAGCTCCAGCTTCTGCCTGATGCTGATGTTGGTTTGGGAAGTGCTAATCTCGCCTTCCCACCCTTCCCTCTCCCCACCCACCCGCCCCTCTACCAGGCTTTCGGCCGCAGTTCTCTACACAGGAGCAGGCCCCCCAGATCTGTGTGGTGGGCAGCGGCCCAGCTGGCTTCTATACCACCCAACACCTGCTGAAGGTAAGCCACATTTTCCTGGTTCCCTCTCCCATGATTCACCTGCTGCTCCAATCCTGAGGGCAAGCCCCACCCCCTTCGAGTTTTTAAAGGACTCCTGGATCCCTGATGGGAAAGGGCCTCCCAGCACATCTAGACTGGACTCTCCCTATATGCTTCGTCATCTGCATCTGGGGCTCCCCACTCTGGATCCTCAGCTATGGAACAAGTGGTCAGTGGGAGATGGCCTGCCCTGCCACCTTGGCTAAGCCCTTCACGGAGTTTATGCAGACCTGCAGATGACTTTGTCCTGCCCCTCATCTTCCCTTCTTCTCTCTTCTCTGTCCTCAACATCCTGCGTCTTGAGGCTGTCCCCTCTTCTCAGGGTTTCCTGTCCCTGTAGCCACCTTGTCATGCCGTAACCCTCCCCCACGCTATGTTGTTCTTTTAGTCTGCTCTCCACCTGCCATTCCTCCCACCCCAAGGCCGGAGCCTCAAGGCTTACAGTGTCGGCCTTGCTGGGCAGGGCCCCAAGGCTGCCGGTTACCCTTGGGGCCTTGCTGGGCAGGGCCCCAAGGCTGCCGGTTACCCTTGAGACTTGGGCAGATCTGGGTGGGAGGGAGGAGGGAAGGGGAATCATGGGTAGGTGGGAGGGGAAGAGGGAGACCTAGGCTGACTAAGACACGACACAGTGCCCTTGCTTTGGGGGGGACTTGGAGTGTCTGTGGAGAGACAGGAGGAAGAATGAATATATTAATTGTACACACGTATATGCAGAAACTGAAAAGGTGGGGTAACCAATCGTCCTAATTTGCCTAGGACATGGAGCCAGTGTTAAAGCTGGGAGGGTCTTGGGGAGCCCAGCACGAGTTGGACATCCTGCTGAAAAGTGACCTAAACACGGCTTCCCAGCAACACAGGTGATAGAGCTCATTCCTGAGATGTGGCCAGCATGAGCTGGGTTAGGCACAGTGGGTCAAGAAAGGGTTTCCTGGAGCAGGTGCATTTGAGCTTCACTGAAGGAGGCCGTGGACTCTGGAGAGGACCTGCCACATGTAGGAGGTCATACGCAGACAAAAAGACTTGTGATAGAACAGCCCTGGGCCCTGGGATGGAGACCAGGGATCCCACGGGGTCTGGGGAGATCCTGGAGGGCTTTGTATAAGGTACAGTTGCTAGCTGAGCCTGAAATTTGGGGAGTGGAGAGAGTGGGCCTCCTACACAGGCTTCTCAGTGCCCCCGGTGGGAGCAATGGCCCTGGCCTGCACTCGCTGGCACACACTTGCACGCACTGTCCTTGCACATGCTGGGGGATGGATACAGGAGCCCGTCACAAGCCTGTTCTTGCCCACCGGGAATTCCAAGCTACTGGCTGTGCTCCCGACATACAAATGTGCGCAGCACACATGGGACAGCGGCACTTAGCTGAGCTGGGCGTTGTATGGCATCTTATCTCCCCATGCCAACCTTTGAAGCAGGTTCATGACTCTGACTTCGCAGGTAAGGGCACTGAGGCTGAGCGACATTGCCCAGTGTCCCCATCTGGACAGGGAAGACGCTGAGATCTGAGCGCAGGCAGTTTGGTGGCAGAGCTGCTCTTTTTTTCTTTCTTTTTTAAATTGAAACATTTTATTCTGGGGCACCTGGCTGGCTCAGAAGACCTTGCGACTCTTGATCTTGGGGTCATGAGGTCAAGCCCCACGTTGTGTATAGAGAGACTTAAATAAGTAATACCTCAAAAATGTATTTTCATTGAACTATGGTTGATACACAATGTTACATCAGTTTTAGGTGTTCAACGTAGTGATTCTCCAGGATTCTGTATGTGAGGCCCTTAGGCTCCCCACTAGCGTGGCCCCCGTCTGGCACCATACACCACCTTTACCATACCATCAACTATATTCCCTATGCTGTGCCTTTCATCCCTGTGACTTACCTGTTCCATAACTGGAAGCCTGTACCTCCTCCTCCCCCTCCCCCATTTTGCCCAACCCCCCATCCTCTCCTCGCTGGCACCCACCACTCTGTTCTCTGTATTTATGGGTCAGAGCTGCTCTTGAGTACCAGGCGAGGCTCTCCATTCAGCAGTGAGCTATTGGACACTGACATGTTCCAGGCATAGGCTCAACTCTAGGAACATGGGTACGAGCAGGACAGACATAGCCCCTATGCCCGAGGACATACATGACAGCCCCATGGGGGGTGGGCTTGTGGTGTGGAGGGGAAGAGGGTTTATCCGGGTTCTGAGGCTCTGATAGTGCAAGGTGCAGGGCGTGGTGTACAGGGAGCTGAGCGCAGCCCAGACTGGAGGAAGAGATGCCCACGTTGCTTTCCGAAGGACAGAAGCTGCCAGGTGGATGAGGGGTGGGTGGCAGGCAAGAGAGTCCCAGACACAGAGAGCCGCATGGACAAAGGCCTAGAGGGAGGAGAGGGCTCCTTTCGGGACACATGAGGTGGGGAAGAAAGGCTTGTGGGTAAGGGTGGAGGGCTGATGGAGGAGGCAGGTGGGCCAATGGAGGAGGCAGGTGGGCCCAGATCCAGGGTCCCTTGGAAGCCACCAACCAGGCTTGGAGGCAGGCAGCGTCTAGTGGTGCTGTCCACTCCCCTCCTTCCAGCAGAGTCCTTTCGGGAGAGTTACCAACATGCTCAGACCTCATCAAACTGTTGATTCCAAGGCTGGAACCTGGGAATCAACAGTTTTAAATGAACACTCAGGGGGTCCTGAAGCCCGCTGCTCTGGGTATATCTGGCTTCACTGAAAGGTTTTGGGCAGGCACCCCATTTTAGACATGGAGCTCTCTCTGCTTGTAGGGCAGACGGTGGGGTGGGGAGGCAGGGCCGGTGGCTAGGAGAGCAGTGGAGAGCTGCTGAGGGGGTGATGGGGTTGAGGGGAGTCGGGGACGAACCCCAGGTTCTGGCTCCGGCCCCAGGTGGATGGGTTGGGAAGGGAACCCAGGAGCAGAAGGAAAGAGTTTTGGGGGCAAGGGGAGTTGACTTCCATCTGGGTGGGTTTGAGGAGTCTGCAGAGTCGTCCAGGGCTGACGGGTTTGGAGGGGGCAGCCGGGCAGGGGAGAGAGTGCAACGTCGGCATGTCTGCAGGCCTCCGAGGTCATAGGAAGGAGTAGACGGAGCTTCCCCAGGGAATGTGTGTCTGGGGGTAGGAGAGGGGTCCCACACTGAAAGAACCTCAGAGAGTGTTTTCATTAGAAGGGGGCAGAAGAAAAGAAGCCTGAGGAAGAACAGCCAGAGAGGGAGGGAGCTGAGTTAGGAAAGAATGGGTTCCCTGAAGACAAGGTTAGCCGGGAGAGAGGTCCAGCAAACATGCCAGCAGGCCTAGCATTGCGGAGGTGGCCTTGGACAGGGCAGCGTGACCCGGAGCCATAGCAGGAAAGGATGGAAGATCAAGGCGAAAAGCTGGGCTGTGTGTGGCAGGGGCTGCCAGGCCGAGCAGTTTGAACTTTCTCCCTTGGTGGGGAACGTTCACCCGCAAGGCGGTGACGTCCAACAGTAGTAGGAAAGGTCAACTTTTGGACTGAGCACCCACAGTGGGTCGGGTGCTGGGCTAAGTGCTTCAGGCCTTGCTCTATTTTTTTTTTTTTTAAAGATTCCTTTTATTTATTTGACAGAGAGAGGGAGAGATCGCAAGTAGGCAGAGAGGCAGGCAGAGAGAGAGGAGGAAGCAGGCTCCCCACTGAGCAGAGAGCCCAATGCGGGGCTTGATCCCAGGACCCTGAGATCATGACCCGAGCCAGAGGCAGAGGCTTAACCCACTGAGCCACCCAGGCGGCCCGTCAGACCTTGCCCTTTAACGACAAGTTCAGAAACATTCCCTGGGTTGGTCCCTGCCGTGTGGGTACAGCATCAGTGGCTGTGAAGGAGGGGTTCGGGTGCTACCTGGGGCTGGCAGGGGTGGGGAGTGGAGGAGGCCCGGAAGGCCAGATGGGTGGGGGGGGGCCCGGACTTAGGTGCAGGCAGCGGAGTGGAGCACAAGAGGGGATTTAAACAAAGGTGAGTGCGAGCCTTTGTAGGGGTGACGGTAGGGGCGACTGGGGGGTCGGAGCGCATTTGGCCTGAGTCCCACAGAGCTGGGGTATCACAGCAAGAGCCTAGGATGGGGGTGAAGGCAGGGCAGTGCCCTATCCATAGAAACCCCAAATCTTGACTCCAAATCTGCGTCTCTCACTGTCCTGACCTTCTGGATGCTTCTCAACGACCCGGAGCGGGGGCTCTTATCTGTCCCAATGTGCAGAGCAAGAGTCTGAGACCCAGGCAGGTCTCGGGACAGGACAGGCCATGTGGCTGGTTGGTGGCAGAGCCAGACCTGACCTCTCTGCCCAACCTCAACCCCTTGCCTCCCCCGTGACTCCTCTAGGTGCTCCAGGGGGCGGGCGAGGTGGGACCACTGTGTAAGTGAGCTCGTTTTTCCTAAGACGGAGAGTGAGCCACTTCCATACGCCTCGGACCCCTAGGAGCCCTGGCTGTGTGCCCCACCCGACGTCCTGATGGTCCCTTTCCCAACAGTAAACAGTCTGGAGACTAGAGCTAGGGGCAGTATGCATTTCAAAGGGCAGTTGTCAGCTCATCAGACTGGCTGGGCATTTCTAGAACTATCAGAGGGTTCTAGGGCAGGGCTGTGTGTCAGGCCTGACTCAAGCAGATGAAGAAGTTCCCCTCGAACGACTCCAGGGGCAGGCGAGCTGCGTCCTCCTCAGTGGGCCAGAGTCCTTGCCGTCTCGATGGGAGACTCCAGGGTCAGGCCTCAGCTACCCGGGCTTCTCTGCCGCCTCACTCCTCAGACAGGCTCTCCAGGCGGGTGGGGAGTCGGGGGCCTCTCTTTCTCCTTGTGTCCTCAGTGCACCAAAAGGCTCTCCTGCCCTGTCAGGGAAGGGGGGACCCGTAGGGCCCTGCTTCTCCCTAAGCCCCACCCGCTGCCGCCCTCTCCCCAGCACCACCCCCGGGCCCACGTGGACATCTACGAGAAGCAGCTGGTGCCCTTCGGTCTGGTGCGCTTTGGCGTGGCGCCCGACCACCCCGAGGTGAAGGTGGGTCTCTCTGGGCCAGAGGAGGGGTTTGGAGACTTCAGTCAACGTAAGGAGGGAAAGGAGCCTCCTGGCTGCATGGAGTGACCGCAGGCCCTCTGTGCGGATGCCGTGCGGGTTCCCTTCCTGGGAACTCTGGGATGTGGGGGTGGCACAGGCGAGATCCCCAGAGTGCCCCACCCCTAAGCCCTTCCCTTCGGGGCCTGGCAGAATGTCATCAACACCTTCACCCAGACGGCTCGCTCGGACCGCTGTGCCTTCCGTGGCAACGTGGTGGTCGGCAGGGACGTGGCCGTGTCGGAGCTGCAGGCGGCCTACCATGCTGTGGTGCTGGTGAGTGCCAACGGGGATGGAAGGTGGTGGCGGAGAGGCCCAAGCCACGGCTGCGGGCCGCGGTGGCAGCTCGGGAGGAGCTGGAAGGGGGCCTGCCGGGGTCTGCCAGGCCCTTAGCTGGTGCCAAGCCCTTGGGGTCTTTCTTCAGAGCTATGGGGCAGAGGACCATCAGGTCCTGGAAATTCCTGGGGAGGAGCTGCCTGGAGTATTCTCGGCCCGGGCCTTTGTGGGCTGGTACAACGGGCTTCCTGAGAACCGGGAGGTGAGTTCTGAAAGCACTCCTGCTACTTCTTTCTCCCCACTCCTCAGCCAGGGCCAGGGGCAGCTCTTGAGTGCCACAGCTGGGGGACGAGGGAGCCACTATCCCACACTGGGAGGCTCCTAAGGAGATGAGATGTGAGATACCCGGCGGCCTGAGGGGAGGGTCAACCAGGGAAGGCTTCTGGGAGAAGGTGGGACTGGGTAGGACAGCAGGGGCATCAGTTGAGGCTCAGGTGGGGTGGGCTTTCTGGGTGTGGGGAAGCCTGGGGGCTCAGCTAGTGACTGGGCAGGAGCCGAGATCAGCCTGACTGGGGCCAAGGCTAGGGGAGTCCTACCCAGCCGTCTCCCTACCAGCTGGCGCCAGACCTGAGCTGTGACACAGCCGTGATCCTGGGGCAAGGGAACGTGGCTCTGGATGTGGCACGGATCCTGCTGACCCCCCCTCAACACCTGGAGGTGAGTGGGCAGGTCAGGGGCCGGAGGGGTGGAGCTGGGGTCACAGCGGGGAGAGGGCACCGCTGCCTGCAGGGTTCACGCCTCACCCTCCAAGCTGAGCTCAGTGCCTCTGTTTCCCTCTGGTGCCAGGCAGAGGCCTCCTGAAGGGCTGCCCTTGAGCTTGCTTCATACCATTTCCCCTTTGCTTTCTGCACTCCAGCTACATGGATGGGCCTTTAAAAACAACAACAACAACTATTCAGTGTGTACACAAGACTCCCTCTGCCCGTTAACCTGTGTTCATCTTTCAGTTCTTGGCTCAGTTGTCGCTTAAGCCCTCCAGTACCGCCTAAAGAGGTCCATTTCCCCTTAATACCTTCTTCTCATAGACTTGTTTACTTCTCTTCCAAAGCATGATGTCACCACTACAATTTTATACTTGTTAATGCATGTTTGACAAGTATCACCGTCTCCACCAGATCAGAAGCTCTGTGAGGGCAGCACCATGCCTCTTCCGCTTACCGTTGACACCCCACCCCACCCCCACGCCCCTTGCCTAGGGCCTGGCTCTTGCTAAGCCCTGAAGAAACACCTGTTGAATGAGGGACACGAGCCTGGTTTGCGCTTAGCTGGAGCCCTTTGCAGAACTGGAGGCAGTGCTCCGTCTGGCCGCCAGGAGGCGCCGTGGTGCCGTTCCAGGCCGCAGACCTCCGCGCTGAGGGTAGGAACACTGCAGAATGCAAAGGCCCCTTGCCTTGTCAGCGTCTGATGACTTCACGGCCTCCTTTTGTGCCAGAAAACGGACATCACAGAGGCAGCCCTGGGGGTACTGAGGCAGAGTCGGGTGAAGACGGTGTGGATAGTGGGCCGTCGTGGACCCCTGCAAGTGGCCTTCACCATTAAGGTGCTGGGGCCAGAGGGGGGTCCAGGTCCCAAATAGATGGTTTGCCCTGGGGAGGTGTGGCAGGACCGGGCCGCGGGGGATGGCTGCTGAAGAGGGGGGAGCCGGGCAGGGCCCCGGGGCCTGGTGCCTTCTGTGGTAGGTGGTGGTGGTGTCTCCCATCCGGGCTGGGCTCTGGGGTGGGCTCAGGAGGGGACCGTGCTCTGGCCCTGAACTCCTCCCTTACCTCCCACCCCCAAGGAGCTTCGGGAGATGATTCAGTTACCGGGAACCCGGCCCATGTTGGATCCTGCGGATTTCTTGGGCCTTCAGGACAGAATCAAGGGTGAGGGGCCCTGACCTGGCCCCCTAGGTCACTAGGGAGGGGATGGTCTAGGTCAGAGAGGGCATCGGGGAGCGCTTTGGGGGAGAGGGCTGTAATGCGGGGACAGGCCTGCCTGAGCCCTTCTCACTGCTGACAGAGCTCCCCCGCCAGAGGAAGCGGCTGACAGAACTCCTGCTTCGAACAGCCACGGAGAAGCCAGGGGCAGAGGAGGCTGCCCGCCAGGCAGCGGCCGCCCGCACCTGGGGCCTCCGCTTCTTCCGAAGCCCCCAGCAGGTGCTGCCCTCACCAGACGGGCGATGGGTAGCTGGCATCCGCCTGGCGGTCACCAGATTGGAGGTAAGTCTCGCGTTCCCCAGTGACACCCCCTTCTCAAGTCTCCCCACCCCAGCCTGGTGTGGCCTACACTCTCCTCAACAGGGTGTTGGTGAGGCTGCCCGCGCAGCGCCCACGGGAGACACGGAGGACCTCCCTTGTGGGCTGGTACTGAGCAGTGTTGGGTACAAGAGCCGTCCCATCGACCCCAGCGTGCCCTTTGACCCCAAACTTGGGGTCATCCCCAATATGGAAGGCCGGGTTCTAGGTGTGCCAGGTGAGAGGGTGCCAGGAGGCTGGGCAGCACACTGTTGTGGGGGATGGAGGGGCTGGCGTCTCCTGTTTGTTCATTCGGCCAGTGACACACACTAGGAAACTGCTTGGAGCCAGGCCTTGTGCCTGGACGCCGTCCTGGGGCCCAGCCACCCTCCCCGTGGCTGGAACTGGGAGGGTCGGTCCCAGGCTGACCGACAGGCCTGCGTGTGCCGGCTCACCTCATCGTGCAGTTGACGGGCCTGCTCTGGGTGCGCGGGGCTGGGATTGGAGATCACAGGGCAGCCCCTGTCCTCAGGGACGCTCCAGTCTGATTAGATAACCACATGCCTGCCTACTCATTCATCCTGTTCGCGGTTAGAAGGGCCTGCTGAGACTGCAGGCAGGGCAGGACCCATCTCCCACCCTCAGGGAGCCCCTAGGACAGCAGGACCGAGGGGGAACGGGTGTTGTGGTAGAAACAGGTCGAGAGGAGTCTGGGATGCTGGCCCGGGAGCCACAGTGGGCCCAGGTGACTCAGGGCTGCTGGGAGGACTTGGGGTGTGCGGATGTGTGTGCATGTGTCCATATGCACGTGTGTGTAAACTGGGGGACTCAGGCTTGCCTTTCCTGACCCTGCGCTGTCCCTTGCCAGGCCTCTACTGCAGCGGCTGGGTGAAGCGGGGGCCCACAGGGGTCATTGCCACTACCATGACTGACAGCTTCCTCACCAGCCAGATGCTGCTGCAGGACCTGAAGGCGGGGCTCCTGCCATCTGGTCCCCGGCCTGGCTACGTGGCCATCGAGGCCCTGCTCAGCGGCCGAGGTCTGGGCCCTTTGTGAGCTCTTGGGAGGCGTGGTGGGCAGGCCTAGGTCTTTGCACTGTTTAGGAGGGGGTGCTCTGGGCTGGGGGTGGAAGTGGAGGAGGGGGAGGCAGTGACTCATCTTTCCTGTGCCACAGGGGTCCAGCCTGTCTCTTTCTCGGACTGGGAGAAGCTGGATGCTGAGGAGGTATCCCGGGGCAAGGGTGCTGGGAAGCCCAGGGAGAAGCTGCTGGATCCTCAGGAGATGCTGCGGCTGCTGGGGCGCTGAGCCTAGATCACAGCCTGGCTGGCAGGGAGAGAAGGCACGCTGTGCCCGGGCGACGGCCTGGGTCAGTCAGCGGGACTCTGCGCCATGGCTGTGTCGCCTGCCCGCCCTGGCACCTGGTCTTGGCTGCCTCTTTTCCAGGGGCCTCTGAGCACTTGCTCCTGGAAGAAGGTTGCCCTTGGCAGAGATAACCTTAGTTAGGGATGGGTGGAGGCGTGGGCTGACTCTCCTCCTTCCCACCTCTCTCGTCTCAGACTGCAGAGGGTCTCCAGGTCAGGAACAGGCTGGAAATAAAATAATGGAAGGCCAGTGGTTGATGTGTGGCTTCTTTTGGGGCTCGGGGTCACCTTCCAGCCACAGCTCCCCTCCTGTCACCAGGTGGCGCTGCAGAGCCAGCTCCCTTCTCGGGGGCCTCTTGGGGGCTTGAGGGGGGTTGGCAGCCAGGCCTGGAACCCACTGTCCCTCTCTGGGCTTGGCTCTGCTGCTGCGGCCTGCCTGCCTGCCTTCTGTTCCCACGGCAGGCATCCTGGGACCCCTGCCCGCCTGCTCTGCTGGCCTTTCGGCCCAGTTCCCTTTCTGGTTAGCTCTCTGTAGAAGCAAAACAAGAAGAGAAAAGCAGAAGTGAGGAGTCTGGACAGCAGCTTGCCCTGGACCCCAGGCCTCTGGTATGGGTCCTCCCTACCTCTGTCCACTCCCAGGGCCTTCCCACCTCTTGGTTTCCAGCCACATGGACAAACCTTTAAAAAATAGTACCTCGGTCTCTAGTGCTTTGCAGTTTACAAGGCGAGTTCATGGTCTTTTAGGCCAGTCCCAAGAGGCTGGTGTCCCTTTAGAGACTGAGGGATCCTCGGAATTAACTGGCCCAAGGTCACACAGCTCGTGAGCTGTGGGCTCGAACGCAGGGCTCCAGCCAGGCTGCGGGTTTCCCCGAGGCAGCACTTGGCCCCGAGTGTCGGGTCTGGAGACACCCTGGAGAAGGGAGATGGGACCCGGGCGTCCCGCGCGCGGGCAGGCGAGGAGGGGCCTGGAGCGGCGGGGCGGGCCGGGGCGGGGCGGAGGCGGCGGGCCCCTGTGGGGCGGGCCCGCGCGGGCGGCGGCGAGCGCTCCGCCACAGCCGGCAGGCGAGCCCTGGGAGCCGGAGGCGCGCGGTGCAACCCAGCCCGGGACGGAGCCGGGCGCCGAGCGGACCCCGGGAGGGCGCGGGGGACGGGCTGGGCCAGCGGGCCAGGCCGCGCCACGGACCCGGACCCCGAGTTGCCTGGGCTCCGGTGCCCGCCGAGCTAGGACGGAGCGCGCCAGCGCGCGGGGCCGAGGCGCCGGGACATGCAGCGCGCGGGAGGCGGCCGGCGCGGGCTCTCGGCGCGGGCGCAGCGCCCCTTCCCCCCGGTGAGTGGCGGGTGGCGAGCGGGGGACGCCAACTTCGCCGCCAACTTAGGGCTGGGCTCGGGCGCCGCGCGGGCAAGGACGGCGGAGACAGACGGGGGACTCCAGGGGACAGTCTGGCCGGCGCGCGGAGCCTGAGGAGGGGGCGGCCGGGGACCCGGGACCCTCAGGGACCGGGCCTGGGGTTCGGTTCGGACCCGGGCGGGCGGAGGGCAGGTGAGGCGGGGAGGCCGAGGTGACAGGCGCGCGGCGGACGCGAGGGAAGGACGCGGGGTGAGGCGCCCAAGACGTTCGTCTCCCGGGTCGCCGAGCCCTCCAGCTCCTTCTCTGGGCGTCGCGGCGCCGCGGGGGCGGGGGCGGTGCGGGGACACGGGAGTCTGGGCCGCGGGTCCCCGCAACTGTTGCTGCTGGAAGCCGCCGGGGCGGGGAGCTGGGGCGGGGGCGGGGGCGGGGGGCCGCCACTGCGCGAAGGGGGCTGGAGAGGGCCTGGGCAGAGAGGACGGAAGGGGGCTGTCGGCGGCTCGGGGAGCTCGGCCCCCCGCTTCCCGGAGGTCTGCTGGGCACCTGCCGCGCGTCTCTCCCTTGACACCCCCGCCCCTTCACACGCGGCGAGTCCCCTCGATCTTTCTCCGCCACCCCCAACCCCAGCTCTCCTTCCGCTCCTCTGCGCGGCAAAACGCTCCCTCCTCTGACCTCAGGGAATCAGCGCTGGCTTCACGGGGTGGTGGGGTCTGGCGGAGTACTGACCCAGCGCCCGGCAGACCCGGGCTCCGAGGGCGCAAAGGGAAGGCTGGACGAAGAGGACCATGGGGGAACCGTGAGCTTCGGGGCGCTGGGCCCTGGCTGTCGCACCAGCGGGTGCTCAGGTTTCCCGGGGCTTGGACAAGGATCCCCGACGGCGGGGAAGGGAAAGCCCGAGCCTCCTGCTGCGGAAGGCGTTTCGTGCCCAGGCCTAGGAGGGCAGGGCCAGGGACTTGTGAAGGCAAGGCATCAGGCAGCCAGAAAAGCCCCAAGGGTGCGCCCCAGGACGCATAGGAAGGTCCTTCTGGGTGAGCGAAGCGGGGATCCCAGCCGGGTTTTTGACACTCTCGCCACCCTGGTTCCCAGCCCTGCTCACCCGGCGGGACTTCTGGCTCAGTCCCCCAGCCCTCCCGTGTTGGTACCGCCCTGGCTCGGTCTCCCACCCCGGGGCCGCAGGGAAATCGAGGAAATCGAGGAAGGCTCATGTGCTCTATCTTGCTGCCCGTCTAGTTTCTGGCTGCGCCAGTCGGTTTCCAGTCTGCTCCTGAACTCCGAACTAAGAATTTGGATAGGAGCGTGAAGGGGACCCGACAGACTGGAAACCAGATTTCTGGGTTCGCCCCAAGGTCTGGTACCCCGCCCACAGACCGGCCTGCCTGGCGAGCTCGTCCTCCACCCCCCACAACCTGCGCGGCTTGCGATGAGAGGTTTGGGGGGCCTAGGATCCGGCGACACCTGCGGGGAGGGGGTGGGGTGTAGCCGCGCAGCTGGGGGCGCGAACGTGGTGCCCAGTTTGGCCGCCAGGAGGCGTGGCACGGGTCCGGGAACCCGGAGTCGCCGCCGCCGCATCGCGAGTGTCCTTGAGCCGCGGGTGACGACGGTGGCTCTCGCCGCTCGCGCCCCGTCCTCCCGCGGGGGGAGCCTGATGCCACGTTCCCTATGAATTATTTATCGCCGACCTAAAAATACCCCGAACTTCACAGCCCGAGTGTAAGAGATTCCTGCCAAGGGGAGGGGACGGGGCGCCCCCCGGGGGGCCGGGGTGGAATCAGCGGGGAGGGAGTGAGTTAATCTTGGAGGGAGACTTTGGTGCCGGTGCCAGTGGGAGCGAGATGCAGTGGCGGTCTACTTCCCTGAGGCCTGGGTTCAGATTTCAGCTCAGCAAAAGTGGAGGAGGGAAGGAAACCCGACGGCAGAGTAGAGGCCGCTTGCCAAAGGGCAGTGGGTACAACCGGCAGAGCAGCCCAGGTCCCTCTGCTCCCCTGAAGCAGCGCAGCTGGTGGGTGGGGCCCCTTCCTGGGGCCAAAGCTCCTGGCCTGGGAGAGGGGGGAGCCAACAGTGTCTGGGGTGTGAGTGTGCATGTGCGCACATGATGGGGGTGGGGGCTGCCTGGGAATGGGGGTGAGGGGCTGAGTGGCAGCAAGAAGAGCCCTAAGCACATGCAGGTGCTCAGTGAGGTCAAGGTGATGCCAAAGGTTTCAGAGGACTGACCATTGCGACTGTCCCAGTGTTCATTAACTTAGCCCGTTAGGGAAAGGTGGGAGACCGTGAGAGAGTGGGGACATAGCTGCCCATCACTGAAGTGACATAGCGGGGTGCTTCCCCGCCCAGGAGAGATGGGGGGGGTGGGGTAGGAGGAAGGCCTAGAGCCCCACTCAGACCCTGTATCTTCTTGCCGGAGTGTCCAGAGCCTGGAGGAACTGGGACAGGTGACTGGTGGGACAGGGATTTAGGTTGGGCTCTGAAAATTCTGGAATTTTGTTGTGTAGTTGAGAGACAAGCGGTGGGAAGAGGACATTCCAGCACGAGGGAACAACAAAGCAGAGACCTCGGAATGAGGACAGTGAGGGGCGGTCTGGCTAATAGGAGTGTGGGGTCTATGCAGGGGAGACAATGGATTGGTGTCCCGGTGTGTATGGGGGGCCTTAGTCATGGGATCAAGGTGTCTGGACTTCCTCTGCGGGCACCCGGGAGCAGCTGTGCTGTGTTGGGAGGGGTGGAGAGGCCAGGACAATGTTTCAGACCAGGGGTGTGGGAGGGCAGTGAGGTGGGTGGGAGGTGGACAGGTTGAGGGACCAGGGCTGGAGGTATGACCTTCCTGCCTTGTGGGGGAGGCTAGATGTCATGTGGTGATAAGACTCTGGGCTCTGAATCTCTTTGTACCTGCCCTTTGCCATCTGAAGCTCAGAGAGCCTTGCCGGATGGGGCCCCTCCCTCCAAGGTATTGCGTGATCACTCCTGGTGAGAGGCACCACCCGCCTTCTCAACCCCGAAGCCCAGAGGACACCTTCCCATCAAGGGAGTCTCTGGGGTGGTGTCCCCTTGGAGCCGGGGGTAGGCATGGCTCCTACCTCTGGAGTCATGTTGTCTAAAAGAAGCAACATGAGAGCTGCAGGTGTCATTGTAAATTTTCCAGTGACAACCTTAGAAAAAGTAAAAAGACACAGGTGAAATTAGTTCTGGCGGTATATTTTGTTGAACTCAGTATATGTAAACTATTATTCAACTTGTCACCAGTATACAGAATATTCATGAAATGCTTTACATTCTTTTTTTCACACTCGGTCTTCCATATCCACCATGTATTTGACACTGACCTCGAACCTTAGTTCAGACGAGCCGCATTTCCGGTGCCCACAGTCTCCTGTGACTGGCGGCTGCTGTTCTGGACGGCACAGACGTGGAGCTCAGAGCTGGGGGGCAGAGTTGGGGGAGACTTGGGGCTGTCCCCAGTGGCAGGGAACCTACCGGGACTGGGCTGTGGGCAGAGATGGGCACAAGAAAGGCCTGGGGAAAGGGAGGAGAAAGCACGGCGGCGCCCTTTGCAGGTGTAGCTTGAGGTCCCTGATCGGTAGAAGTTGAGGTGTCCTGCGGCCTGGCATGGTTTAGGTTCCAGTCCCAGACTCACACATGTCTCTGGGCTGACAGTCTAGGTCGGTGTACTAGGAAACAGTACACGGTGAGGTGGGGACAGGGGGAGATTTCAGGGCCACCGAAGTAAGCATGCATTCCCTCCCCTGCCAGAAATGCTCTCTTCTCAGCCCAGATTAAACCAGGTTCACCCTGGTCACCCTTTGGCTCTCTCCCATTCAGAGCTTTCACTGGGGATGTGATGAAGATGGAGAAGGTGGCGTAGCTGTGGCCGGTGGCCAGCTGGGAGGGAGCGCTGCATCAGTGGGCAGCACTCACCGGCTTGGCTGTTGGTTCCAATCCAAAGCCATGATGTTTATTTAGCAGGGATACACGTCACGCCCTTGGGTTAGGTCAAAAAAATCTTGCACAGTGGCGATGGCCTGGGGAAGCAGCTCACGTGGGTTTCAGGGTTTCAGGAGACCCTGAGCCCCGCCCAAGTCCGTGGTATCACACTCCTGTGGAATGGTTGCTCCTAGTTGAGGCCACAGGGGAAAGGTGGTCTGGTGGCCAGGAGGAGGGGTCTCTGTGCCACGCAGGGTCACACAGAGCAGGGTCCTCCGGATGTTAGGTTTGGTTTAGGATGGAGAATATGGAGGTAGGGCAGGGAGCGTCACAGAAGCTGCCTTCCTTCCCCTGGATGTGGGGCTGTCGCCGGTAAGATGAGGACGCTGGTAGCAGTGGGCAGCCTCTTTGCTGCTGTGAGGTACGTCCCCTGATTATTGCAAGAAAACCTACTTAAGTGACGTCGTCAGGATCACACAGCTAATAAGTGACAGAGACGGGACTTGAACTCAGGTCTGACTCAAATCTACGGACTTGGACACCAGACTGACCTTTTCAGGGAAACTTCCCGGGGCAGAACCCAGACAAGGTCTGGCCAAAGGTCTGGCCTTTCCAGCCCAGCATGTTGTTCAGCAGCAGAAGGGAAGGAATGAGCACCGGTGGGGACTCGACATCCTTCCAGCCTCTGCCCCTCCAGGCTGCGCTGGGGACGCTCAGCTAACCTGTCTCTCCCTCTTTCTCTGTGTCTGGCTGTCCCTCCCTCTCTGCGCTTCTTTGTGGAGGGAGATTTTTCCCTCTTTTCTTTCCCTCCGGGTGTGTCTCTGACTCTGGCCTCCACCTCCTGTCTGCGTGCTCATCTTTTCTTTGTGCTTCTGTCTCCCTCCCTGTACCTGTCCCGCTCTCTCTGCAGGATGCCGCAGTGGACATGGGTGGCGCTCTGGGGCCGGCCCTGCTGCTCACCTCACTCCTCGGGGCCTGGGCAGGGCTGGGCCCAGGGCAGGGTGAGCAAGCCATGACTGTGGCAGTGGTGTTCGGCAGCCCGGGGCCACCACACGCCCAAGTTCGCGCCCGCCTCACCTCCCAGAGCTTCATGGACCTGCCTCTGGAGATCCAGCCGCTCACCGTGGGCGTCAACAACACCAACCCCAGCAGCCTCCTCACCCAGATCTGCGGGCTCCTCGGGGCGGCGCGCGTCCACGGCATTGTCTTTGAGGACAACATGGGCACCGAGGCCGTGGCGCAGATCCTGGACTTTATCTCCTCCCAGACCCATGTGCCTATCCTCAGCATCAGTGGGGGCTCGGCTGTGGTCCTCACCCCCAAGGTGCCTGTCCAAACTCATGTCCTCTCACCCCTTGGGCCGGGAGTCAGGCTGGGGCTGCAGGAGTGGGGCTGAGGCTGGGCCGGGGAGAGACTTGGGTTCTGGGCGGCTGGGATGGGGCGGGACCAGCAGGGAGGTGGGGGCTGAGGGTGTGACATGGGCGAGCTGTGGGAATGCTGCTCCCATGTTCTAGACGATAAACTTTCTGGGCTGCTTTCACATTGTGTCTGGATGAGGGGGTGTAGGTGGCAAGCTCATCTCTGGCTTTGGTGGGCAACCCTGGTCCATCTTCTCTCTGCTTCTCCGGGCTTCCTTGGTCAAGCTCCAGACCCAGCAGCAGAGGGGCAGGCTGGGCAGAGAAGCTGATGCAGTTGACCAGCAGGGAGACCATCCAGTGGCAGGTCACCGTCCCAGGCATGAGGGAGGCGTGCCCTCACAGCGTTTGCATCCTGTGGGGAGAAAGTTCCAGACCCACATTTGTCTTCAGTCTCAGCGGACACCAGTGATCTAAAGGAAAAACACAGGATGTCGGGAGGGTCTAAGAGGGCCCCAATTTGGGTAGGGGGCCAGTCAGAGAAGGTTTCTTTAGAAATCATATTGAAGGTGTAGAGGATGAGAGAGTTGGCAAGTTGTGTGGGGCTGGGGAGAGGGGGACAGTGTTCCAGCCCGAGTCATCGTGGTGTGGAGGCAGCCAGGTGGAAGGAGCTGGAGTTCTTGAGAGAAGGCTGGAGAGGAAGGTGAGATCCTGAGCACATAGGAAGATATGTGGTTTTTATCCTAAGTAATGGGGTGAGGGGTGCAAGATGATGTTGAGGGGAGAAACCGATCTGGTTTGCCTTTCTTTTATGATTATTTTTTATTATGGAGAAATTTGAGCCTGCATAGGAGAGTATAATGACCTCATGAACCATCCACCCTCTGCCAACCCTGCCCCAACCTTGAGTCCACCCACTTTCCCCTCTTCTGTGTCATTTTGAGGCAAAACCCTATTGTCCCATCCAGAAGTACTTCTCTGTATATCTCTAATAGATAAGAGCTTAAAAACGAAACCACCATCCATGATCACATCTAAAAAACAAAATTCCTTAACACCATCAACTACCCAGGCAGTGTTCAAGTTTCCCCATTGTGTCATAAACATCTGAATGCTTATTCCGAAATGCGTCTGCTTGAATCAAGAAACAAATCCGGTTTCCACTAGTGACTGGCTGATGTCGCTTCTGAGTCTCGATCTGTAGGATCCTCCTCCATCACTCTTTTTCTTGCCATTTGTTTGTTGAAGGAACTGGGTTACTTGTCCTGTAGGGTTGTCCCAGATTTGCTTTTTAAAAAGATTGGGACAGTCGTAGTGCGGTGAAATCCTGGGGGCCTGCAGGGGCAGCAGGGAGACCACAGTTGGGGAGCCGGCCGGGATGTGTTAGCCCAGGCTCCAGCCGGCAGTGCCCTCCGCATTTGTGATGGTGGAGATGGTGGAGAGGAGGAACCTTCTCATCCCCAGGGCTCCGTGGAGGATGCTGTTTCCCCAGTTACCTTTGGACCCGACAGTAACTCTCAGCATGGTGGTTCTCTGCCTTAACAGGGTTTTAGAAAAATACAGACGCGCAGGGTCCCATCTCTGAGGTTCTGATTCAGCTGGTCTGAGGCAGCGCTTCCCAAACTGGCGGGCTCAAGAATCGCCTGAAAAGCTTGTTAAAATACAGATTCTTGGGCTCCATCCCCAGATTCTGATCCCAGGTGTGCGATGCGCCTGAGAATTTGCATTTCCAACAAGCTCCGCGGGGGCAGCGGACGCTGCGGGTCTTCGGTCCAGCATTGCTCGGGTGGGGGGCCGCCTGAGTAGCTTGAAAAGCCCTTCAGGTGATTCTAACGGGCAGCAGGGGTTAGGAACCACGCCGGGGGCGGGAGGCAGGTGTTGCGGCACGCGGGCTCGCGGGACGAGCCGCGTCTCGGTCAGGGCACGGAGGGAGGGAACATCAGTTGGGGCGGGGCGCGCCGCCCCCGCCCCGACTCAGGCCCCGCCCCCGCCCCGCCCCCAGGAGCCGGGCTCCGCCTTCCTGCAGCTGGGCGTGTCCCTGGAGCAGCAGCTGCAGGTGCTGTTCAAGGTGCTGGAGGAGTACGACTGGAGCGCGTTCGCCGTGATCACCAGCCTGCACCCGGGGCACGCGCTCTTCCTGGAGGGGGTGCGCGCCGTGGCCGACGCCAGCTACCTGAGCTGGCGGCTGCTGGACGTGCTCACGCTGGAGCTGGGCCCGGGCGGGCAGCGCGCGCACGTCCAGCGCCTGCTGCGCCAGGTCGACGCCCCGGTGCTGGTGGCCTACTGCTCGCGCGAGGAGGCCGAGGTGCTCTTCGCAGAGGCGGCGCAGGCCGGTCTGGTGGGGCCCGGACACGTGTGGCTGGTGCCCAGCCTGGCGCTGGGAAGCACCGACGCGCCCCCCGCCGCCTTCCCCGTGGGCCTCATCAGCGTCGTCACCGAGAGCTGGCGCCTCAGCCTCCGCCAGAAGGTCCGCGACGGCGTGGCCATCCTGGCCCTGGGCGCCCACGGCTACCAGCGGCAGCATGGTGCCCTGCCCTCCCCGGCTGGGGACTGCCGTCGCCACCCTGGGCCTGTCAGCCCTGCCCGGGAGGCCTTCTACAGGTGGGCACCTGCGGAGGGCATGGGAGGGGGCAGGGCGGTTCAGGGGACCTGGGCTGCACCCTTGGGTTTGCGGGCCACACCTCCCACTAGCTGTGTGCCCGGGGCCAAGTTACCTCACCTCTCTGAGCTTAGTTTCCACAACTGAAAAAAAAAAAAAAGCCAGGTGTGAAGATCGGGGGATGGGGGAGGGGCGTGTCAATACAGGAATAAGGTCACAGTCAGTGACACCTGGTGGTGGTGATGGGGGTGAGGTAGAAGGTGGGGGAGGGGCCTCTGGTCCTAGGCAGGGCTGCAGGGACACCCTGGTTTCTCTCTGCCACCGCAGGCACCTGCTGAATGTCACCTGGGAGGGCCGAGACTTCTCCTTCAGCCCGGGTGGGTACCTGGTCCAGCCCACCATGGTTGTGATCGCCCTCAACCGCCACCGCCTCTGGGAGATGGTGAGAAGGGGGTGAGCCTGGGGTTCCTTGGTATCCTCTCACTTTGTCCCCAGCCCCTCTTGTCCCACAGCTGAGCAGAGGGGTCCCTTCTGTCCTTCATCCTGCCCCTCATCCTTCAGGCTGAGGCATCTGCACTGCACCAGGAGGGGTGAGGCCCCTCGGCTCAGGGCTCCCACGGACCCTCACCTCCCTCCACCATAGAACCTGTCAAGGGCTCAGCACCTAGTCCTGCCTCTGGGGGGACTCCCCCACAGCTGTGCTGGCCAGATGGACATGTAAACAAATAGAATTTGGGGAGATCAGTGCTTGAGGAGAGATATGTGCAAAGCATTATGAGGGTACAGAGAAGGGCCAAAAATCAGTTCTGCCTTCCAAGGAGAGAACTGGGGAAGGATTCAAAGAATTTGGGACATTTGGGCTGTGCCCTGGAGGGTTGAGTGGCAGCCCATCAGGAAGGGATACTAGCCTGGTGTATGTAGACAGAGGGGCAGAAGGGTTTGAGGCATTTTTAAGTGATGTGTTTGGGGTGTGGCGGCTGAGGAGGAAGAGTGGGGTGAAAGGGGTAAGGTGGACATGAGTGGGGAAGGCCTTGAGTACTGGGTGAAGGACTTTATACTGAGGTCAGGGTCGGGGGAGTGGGGAGCGGGGTGAGACAGGCTCGGGTCTGGGCTCCAGGATGATGCTGCAGGCCAGCAGCAGTTTGGAGGCTAGATTGGAAAAGCTCAGGGACCAGAGGCTGGGAGGGGGCTGCAGGGAGCCCTCCCTTCTGGTCCATGCCCAGCCCCTTGACCCAACTCTGCTGCTCCCCCAGTGCTCCTGCCCCGGATGCCCCTAGGTTAGGGAGGGGGGATTCTTGGCCCTGGCAGGGCCCATCAGAGGCCCCACCTAGAGGGTGGGGGGATTTGGGCTGGAGGTCCCTGGCTGAAGCTGGTCACCCTTTGCAGGTGGGGCGCTGGGACCATGGCGTCCTCCACATGAAGTACCCAGTGTGGCCTCGCTATAGCACGTCTCTCCAGCCTGTTGTGGACAGCCGGCACGTGACGGTGGCCACGCTGGAAGAGCGGCCCTTTGTCATTGTGGAGAGCCCTGACCCCGGCACGGGCGGCTGTGTGCCCAACACCGTGCCTTGCCGCAGGCAGAACAACCACACCTTCAGGTCCGCTAGAACGTGCGGGAAGGCCCCCTGTGAGCTGTGTGCTGCGGCGCGATGGCAGCCGTGTGTGGTTTGCGCTTGGGTGAGGGGGTTGGGGGCCATCTGCCAAAGCGGGAGGAGCTGCCGGCTCTGACTTCTGGTGGTCTCTTGGTGGCAGCAGCGGTGACACAGCCCCCTACACCAAGCTTTGCTGTAAGGGCTTCTGCATTGACATCCTCAAGAAGCTGGCCAAGGTGGTCAAGTTCTCCTATGACCTGTACCTGGTGACCAATGGCAAGCATGGCAAGAGGGTTCGGGGCGTGTGGAACGGCATGATCGGGGAGGTAGGCCCGCCCCGAGGTCCACCTGAGCTCACCCCCCTGCTGGCTCGCCACCCCAGGCCCCACATATTGCTCAGCCACCGCCTTGTTCCTGTGCTGGGGGTCAGTCAGGGCGGGGCCTGGGCCCAGCTTCCAAGGCTCTCCCAGCTCGCAGGGAAGATGGGGTGTCGCCGGTAATGTTCCCTGGGCTGGCCAGTACTTCTAGTGGAGCTCTGAGGAACCCAGATGGGAATAGCTGACTCAACCCTGGGATGCTGGAAGGGTGGCTGGGGGAGACTGGGGAGGGTGCTCCAGCCAGTGAGCCATGTCCTTCAATGCGGGTCTGGCCCCTGTGGCCCCAGGTGTACTACAAGCGGGCAGACATGGCCATTGGCTCCCTCACCATCAACGAGGAGCGCTCCGAGATCGTGGACTTCTCTGTGCCCTTCGTGGAGACAGGCATCAGCGTGATGGTGGCCCGCAGCAACGGCACCGTCTCCCCATCGGCCTTCCTGGGTGCGGCTCGGGGTGGGCAGGGAGGGCTCCAGGCTCTGAGGGGGATGCTTGGGAACAGGGAGATTGGGGCATGCCTCAGAGGGTCAGCGCGGCGGTGGGTGCCTGAGGCTGCAGGAGCATAGGGCGGAGAGGGAAGAAGTGAAGCCTGTGTTCCATTTTGAGCCCGAGTGTCCGGTGAGGAGGGTGGAGGGGCCATTGTGAGGGGCAGGAAAGCTGGGAAGGCAGGCTGACTTCGGGAGGCGCCTCCTGGGCTAGGACACACGGGGGAGAAGCTCCACAGGGAGCAGGAGGAGCCGAGCCAGAGAGTGGGAAGTGGTGCTAGTTTGTGGCTTAATGGTAATTCAGCCTTTGCGCCAAGCCTCACACGAGCTGCTGAGGATATGGCCGTGGTCCTGGCTCACCAAGGGCCCTGTCAGAGGTCAGTGGGACTTGCAGTGTGAGGTTTGCAGAGAGCCACGAGGACAGGCAAGCCAGGAGCAGAGGAGAGAATCCCTTTCCTGCTGCATGGCTTTGAGCAAGTCACCGAAGCTCTCTGAGCAGGGTTCCTCAGCCACACGCAGAGGACAACAGACCCCACCCCGCGGGATGGGCATTGCATCAGGGCACCTGCTTACGGCAGTGACACATCCTTGCCCAGGGAGACTGAACCCATCGAGCAGACTTGTCGGAGCAGCTCAGTTGGGCTCCCCATCTCCTGGGGCTCCTGGGGCTCCCGGGCCCTGTCAGTAGGATCAAGAGTGAGATTTGATCTCAAAGATCTCAAAGACCCTGATTCCAGGCAGAACCAGCAGCTTGCCTACGCTGGGCCAAGCAGAGCACGTCCAGACCAGGAGTGTGGTTAACTGTGCTGGCAGGCGAGGGCAGAGAGGGAAGGAGAAAATGCCGTGGGCAAGCAGCCCGTGGCTCCTCTCGGTGGCATCTGGCCAGGTGGGGAGGACGAGGGGGAGGAGGTTGGGGGATGGAGCAGGTTGCAGGCCTTGCAGGCTGGGGAATGGGAAGGGCGCGGAGAGCACATGGGGTGTAAAGTCTCTTTCTGTGAAAGGAAGTTGCAGACGGGAGTGGGATGCAGGGAAGTTTCCTGGGGTGATGGGATCCTGTCCCAGGGCAGAGAGGAGCGGGAACAGACTGCAGGAGAGCCTGACCTCCCTCCGTGCGGGTGTTCTCTCCCGGGCTCTGCTACTCTGAGAGTCAGAGACCCCTTGGCTCAGTCCTCGGGGCTGATGGCTCCACTCTGATAGGCACTTGCCTGCACTGGGCTGTGGGTGGGAGGGATGGTGGCGAGGCCTCTGAGCTGCCTCCCTCTGTCCCCAGAGCCCTACAGCCCTTCCGTGTGGGTGATGATGTTCGTTATGTGTCTCACTGTGGTGGCCACCACGGTCTTCATGTTTGAGTACTTCAGCCCGGTCAGCTACAACCAGAACCTCACCAGTGGCAAGAGTAAGCTCTCAGCTGGACCTGGGAGGGGGAACCATGGGGCTGGGATGGTGGGCGGGGCTCAGGGCCGCAGGGGCCCCCTGCAGAGAAGGCTGGATCTTGGGGGGCGGGGGTGGTCTCTGGCTTGTGGTCAACCAGCAGGAGCCAATCAGATACATGAAAGAGAGAAACAAGGTGGGTTGGGTCGCCCTGGAGTCGGGATGGCTGGGGATGGGGCTCCACCCAGGACAGAGGGAAGACCTGAGTCCCTCTGTGCTCACCCTCTCACTCCCAGAGTCTGGGGGCCCATCCTTCACCATCGGCAAGTCTGTGTGGCTGCTGTGGGCGCTGGTCTTCAACAACTCGGTGCCCATTGAGAACCCCCGAGGCACCACCAGCAAGATCATGGTCCTAGTCTGGGCCTTCTTTGCTGTCATCTTCCTCGCCAGCTACACCGCCAACCTTGCTGCCTTCATGATCCAGGAGCAGTACATCGACACTGTGTCCGGCCTCAGTGATAAGAAGGTCCTGGGTCCACCACTAGCAGAGGGCAGGGGCTGCCGGGAGAGGGGGCGTCTGGGACCCAGCAGGGGAACCTGAAATGGAGCAGGGAGCAGGAAGGAGCTGGGAGCCTGGTGAGGAGAGGCTGGGGCATGGGGTGTGTGGGTGGAGGGCTCAGGTCCACCGACTGAGTGACTTTGAGTAAGTCTCTTCTTGACCTGGCCTCAGTGTCACCCTGTGTAAAACACACGTATGGCCTGGACAGTTTCTTGGGCTCTTGTGCCCTCATTAAGCAAGTGCAGACCCCAGGCCTGGGCCTAGGGGATGGGGTTGGGGAGGGTTGATGCCTGCAAGGCTGGACGGAGGGTGATGAATGGCGCCTGCCCGCTGCCCACAGTTTCAGCGGCCTCAAGATCAGTACCCACCCTTCCGCTTTGGCACGGTGCCCAATGGCAGCACAGAGCGGAACATCCGCAGCAACTACCGAGACATGCACACCCACATGGTCAAGTTCAACCAGCGGTCGGTGGAGGATGCCCTCACCAGCCTCAAGATGGGGTGGGTCCTCCGCTCTGCACCCACCCTCTGACTTCTCTACCCACATGTCTCCCTGATGGCCAGCCTCAGCTCTGGTCCTTCCTGAGAGATGCAAGGTGGGGACATTGAGGCTGGGGTGTCCTGTAGGATTCCTGGGGAAGGGGGTAAAGAGGTCTTGGGACAGAGTAAACTTTCAAGCAAAACTGGATGCCCACCGTGTGGCCGAGAGATGCAGCTGAGGTCTTGACCAGGGTTCAGCCTTGGCCTGAGGTGGTGGTTGTGACCTTCTTAGGGTCCTAGGGGCATGGAGGGGCTGGGCAGAGAGGGCCTGTCCTCTGGGGGTAGAGTTCCCGGTCTCTCTGAGAGGAGTGTAGGTGGGGTCCCTGAGCTATAGGCTCTTTTCTGTATCCATGACCCACGAGAACCAGAGAAAGCTCTGCCCACCCATCCCTCCTGGTCAGTGCCTAGCAGGCTCCTATGGCCCAGCTCCTTGTCAGGCCCCAGGTTTCGTGTCCCCACCTCACATGACCCCTGGCCTGTCCCCAGGAAGCTGGATGCCTTCATCTATGATGCTGCTGTCCTCAACTACATGGCAGGCAAGGACG
The DNA here is from genome assembly GCA_004024625.1 of Mellivora capensis. Lineage (NCBI taxonomy): Eukaryota > Metazoa > Chordata > Mammalia > Carnivora > Mustelidae > Mellivora > Mellivora capensis. The sequence goes on along the minus strand of PISX010000432.1, from coordinate 36,259 downwards.
AGGGCTGCAAGCTGGTCACCATTGGCTCTGGCAAGGTCTTTGCTACCACTGGCTACGGCATCGCCATGCAGAAGGACTCCCGCTGGAAACGGGCCATAGACTTGGCGCTCCTGCAGTTCTTGGGGGATGGTGGGTGTTGCTGCTGGGGGCCTGGGGCCCAGGGTGAGCCATGGAAGCTGAGGTGGGGACAGCTGCCTGATGGCTGGTCAGCATCTCCATTACCGTTCTCTGAGTCCCAGGGCCTGTGGGCAGGAGAGGGCTCTGGGAGTGAGAGCTGGGCCTGTGGGTGGGGGTATCTCGAGGGACTGCCTGAAGACCTGGGGAAGGGGTGGGCTTGCCAGGAGGGAGTGGACGATAGGACTACACGAGAGTCTCGGAAGGGCAGGAAGACAGGAGGAAGCTCAGGCCACAAGCGGGGGCTATGGGAGGAGACTCAGATCCTTTCTTTTTTCTCTAGACCCCTCTCAACCATTTCCATCTTGAGATCACCTAGGGTAGTGCCAGGGGCCTGCCCAGTCCCAGAGCCTTGGGACCAGCGGCTCACACGTGTCAGCAGTCCACTTAACCTGTGGACCTGTTCAGTCCACTGTTCAGTCCCGCTGAAGCTACCCCCAGACCCAGAGGCTTCAGTGCCGTAAGATAAAATTTTATGTGATTTTCCGTCAGTACCACAAAATGAGAATGATAGGAATGAAAGTGCTGTGGTGTCCTCAGGGGCCTAGGCCTTTTGTCTCTGTGTTCCCAGCTCTGTGCCTGGCATAGAGATACCCAGTAAGTTCGGCCCAGAAGTGAATGATAACATCGGCCCAGTCAGCAAACTCTTCCTGGGCCCGGGGGGGGGGGGGCGGGGGGGGTGGGCATGGCAAAGGCTGATCTCACCTACCCCAGCCCTCCACTCTGCTTTCCTTTCTTCCTGCTCATTGACCACCCCTACCCCCCACCATCCTGCCCCTGCTGGGCTAGATCCCTGGTTGGTCCTGCAAGAGGGTGGCACCCTGTTGAGCCCTGGGAGGGTTTTTCCTGAGCCAGGTGTGTCCCCCCGCCGTCCCCACCCTTGCCAGGGGAGACCCAGAAGCTGGAGACAGTGTGGCTCTCAGGGATCTGCCAGAACGAGAAGAACGAGGTCATGAGCAGTAAGCTGGACATCGACAACATGGCTGGCGTCTTCTACATGCTGCTGGTGGCCATGGGGCTGGCCCTGCTGGTCTTTGCCTGGGAGCACCTGGTCTACTGGAAACTGCGCCACTCAGTGCCCAACACGCCTCGGCTGGACTTCCTGCTGGCCTTCAGCAGGGTGGGTGGCACCACCCAGCCCCAGGCAGGCCCCTGCTTTAGGGGCACCAACCCTGTTAAGGCAGAGCTGGCCCCAGCCCCACTTACCCATGTAAAAGCCAAGGGCCTGCCAGCATCACACATTAGATGAGAAGCAGAACCGCTCTGCCGCCGGCGGGGCAGGATCTCGGAGCCCGGCTGACCCGGGTCCGGACCCTCACTGCTATTGACAAGCTGTGTGCCTTTAGGAGGAGAACCTCTTGGAGCCTCAGGCTGCTCCTGGGCAATTGCGCTCACAGTGGCCCAGTGCCCGGCGCATAGGAGGCGCTTAACAAATGTTAGTTGCTTCCTAGGACTTGGGGACACCGGGAGGTGGGCGGTCCCTGAGCGGGGCTGGCCGCTCATGGCTGTCTCCTCCCGGCTACCCAGGGCATCTACAGCTGCTTCAGCGGGGTGCAGAGTCTGGCCAGCCCCGCGCGGCCGCCCAGCCCGGACCTGACCGCCGGCTCGGCCCAGGCCAGCGTGCTCCAGATGCTGCAGGCGGCACGCGACATGGTGACCACGGCGGGCGTGAGCAGCTCCCTGGACCGCGCCGCGCGCACCATCGAGAGTTGGGGCAGCGGCCGCCGCGCGCCCCCGCCGCCCGCCTGCCCCGGCCCGCGGCCGCCCACCCCTGGCCCGTCTCCCGAGCCCAGCCCCACGGGCTGGGGACCGGCAGGCGGGGACCGCGCCGCGCCGGGGCGCAGAGCCCCGCAGCCCCCGGGCCGCCCCCCGACGCCCAGGCCGTCGCTGCCCGACGTCTCCCGGGTGTCGGGCTGGGCCGCCCGGGAGGCGCGGCGGCAGTTGCCGGCCGGGCGCGGCGGGCGGCTCCTCTCGGGCTCCGAGCGGCGCGCGCTCCCAGAGCGCCCCCTGTCACCGGAGCGCTGCCACTACAGCTCCTTCCCTCGAGCCGACCGGTCCGGGCGCCCCTTCCTCCCGCTCTTCCCGGAGCCCCCGGAGCCCGAGGACCTGCCGCTACTCGGGCCGGAGCAGCTGGCTCGGCGGGAGGCCCTGCTGCGCGCGGCCTGGGCCCGGGGCCCACGCCCGCGTCACGCTTCCCTGCCCAGCTCGGTGGCCGAGGCCTTCGCCTGGCCCAGGTCTCTGCCTGCGGGTTGCGGTCGCCCGGCCTGCGCGCACTTGGCGCAGGCGCCAGCGATGGGGCTGCCATCCTACCGGGAGGCCTGCCAGGAGGGCGTGTGGGCGAGGGTCCCCGCCTGGCCGCACAGACAGCACGCCTGCCTGCACGCCCACGCCCACCTGCCGCTTTGCTGGGGGGCCGTGTGCCCCCCTCTGCCCCCCTGTGCCAGCCACAGCCCCTGGCTCACTGGGGCCTGGGGGCCTCCAGGGCACAGGGGCAGGACCCTGGGGCTGAGCACAGGCTACAGGGACAGTGCGGGGCTGGAAGAGGTCAGCAGGGTGGCCTGTGGGACACACGGCTTCCCTGGACCTTGTACCTGGAAGCGGATCTCCAGCTTAGAGTCAGAAGTGTGAGGGGTCAACGACGGTGGTTCCTGGTCAGCTGGATTGTCTGCCTGGCGCTTCAGGGTTAATGGGGCAGGTGACATGGACTTTTCTGGCTTCTGCCTTGAAATCCTGGCTGTGGGCTCCCAGTGACAGATGTCTTCCATGGTCAGTTTGGTGACCTCGGCAGTCTCAGGTCCTGGCGTGGGCTGGGTGGACTCTTGCTGTCCTCTCATGCGAAGCCCTTCCCACCTGTCCTGAAGTCACCAGGAGCAGTGGGCTCTCCCTGACCTGCCCTTAGCTGTTCTTAGTCATGACTGCTGGGGGCCTGGTGTGGGGGAGCATGGAGACTGGAACCCCAGGGTTGAGGCAGGGCTGTCCCACTCCTTGCTCTTCCTGTCCAGAGTTTCTTCTCAGAGCACCTGGGGCATTAAACAAATCTTTTACAACCCACTGGTCCTGGCTGCCTCATTCGGCCTCCCTGGAGGGGGCACGCCACAGTCTGCAGGCAATAGGAGCGCACTGGGGGTGTCCCAGGCAGGGTGGTGCCTAGAGAAGGTGAGCAGCTCCCTCTGGGGGAGTATCTGGGAGATGAGGCCGAGGGTGGGCTCCGAAGAAGAGCAGAAGTCACTTGGTATTCAGTGCCAGCTCCGACCTGCCCTGGAGCTGGATGTGACAAATGCGCTCAGCATGGGGGCTCGGGTGGTGACGGATGGAGTTCATCCTTCAATCTCCTTGAAGAGAGGCTCATGCCAGAGGCCGTGGGTGTCCTGCCTCGCCAGGGGTCCACCTGGGAGCCTAGCGGCTAGCGGTGGGAACGGGAGGTCTGCTGTGGGGAGCCTCCTGGGCTCTCCTGGGCCCCGACTGGCCTGCTGGCCCTGCAAGTCTGGCACAGGCAGCTTCTGCGATCAGACACGGCTCAGCCCTGCTGGTGCTGGGGCTCCTCGTGGGGGGTCAGAGCCCCAGGTCAGAGAATCTGCCCGATGTCTCATCTCAGTCCTTCATCCTCCCTCTGGGCTCCCCGCCCTGCTCCCTGCCCCCACGTCCTTGCTCTGTCACATGTCATTGTTTCGGGACCATGTAGAAGGACGGCTCTTGCTTACAATTTTCAATGCTTTCCCACCTCTCGTGTTGTTTCTCCCACGACGACTCTGTGCTGCAAACGAGCCCTCATTCTCCCACTCATTCCACAAACACGGCGCGACTGGTGCCGTCAGACTTCGGCCAGTGTGAACATGGAAAGCCTGAGGCCTTGCTGTCCTTGACAAGTAGGGGGAGGCAGGGCAGAAACTACCCCCATGTAACAGGGAGGAGGCCCGTGCTCAAGGCCAACACCACGAGCAGCCACTGCCCCTGCCCCGTGCCCTTTCCTACACAGCTCTTGTGGTTCCGAGTAGTCCATGACTGCAGGTGAGGCCACGAAAACTGGTTTTTTTGTTTGGTTTTAGGCACGAGAACAGCTGAAATGGTGGAGTGGGAGAACCGTTTTTTTAAGATTTATTTATTTATGAGAGAGAGAAACTTTAGCAAATTCTGCAGTGTGGAGCCTGACGCAGGGCTTGATCTCATGACTCTGAGATCATGACCTGAGCCTAAACTAAGAGTCAGACCCTTAACTGACAGCGCCACCCAGGCGGCACCCCTGGAGTGGGGGAAATTTCTAACATTGCTCCTTTCCCGGCTGGACAGCCGGACTCTACCATGGATGGGTGGCCCCCGTCCATTACAGGCAATGTCATGTCCTCTGCCCTGTGGATTTTCACCCATCCAGGTCTTAGCCACAGGTGGTAAATGTGGGTCTAGGGGAGTGCTCGAGGCCAGTGCCCTGGGAGTTGACCTTGACTACAGCGGTGGGTGGTGAGACAGTTAACTGTTGGCTACCAGCCCCCAGACCCGATGGACCCCTCCTGCTTCCTGACTCTGAGCACAGCTCTGGGTGGCAGGCTGCAGCCGGTAAGCTGGGAGGAGTCTGGAGGTCCAGGCTGCTCTCCGCTCACTGCCCAAGACCATTAATAACCAAGAACTGGAAAGATAATTAAAAGCCAAATGTGAAGCTGAGCTGCTGCTGACTGGCTCCGAGGAGGGGCCTATCTTGCTCCTGGAGCCAGGCTCTTGGCTGCTTCGTTCCTGCTCTAGGGATGTGTTCCGGGGAAAAGCGAGCCCCATGGGAAGTGGAGCCAGGGAGGATGCCTCCCCCAGGTTCAGAGCCTGCTTAGTCTGGCTCCCCAGCCTCCTGCTCAGAGCCGTGGTGCTCCCTGCACCTCTGCGGGAGGACCGAGGAGGGGCCCCGCACCATGGAGGGGGGCAGAAAGCCTGCCAGGGGAGAGGAGGGAGCTGTGTCGCAAGGCCACGGACGATCAATCATCATAAACGAGAGTCTGTGTAGCAAAGAGCAAGCTGAGTCCGCCCAGACACCGGATACCTCGATGCTGGCTTTTTCTTTGGGTGGGATACAAGGGGAGGGAGGCCTCAGTCACCCGTCCCAGTGGCAGGAACTCCGGTGTCACCCTGCCGTTGCGTGGCTGCTCCCCTGACTGGCTTTCCTGAGAGGCTCATTGGCCACCCCACCTCTCTCCTGGAGCCTGTGAGTGGGCAGGGGGCACAGGGCTTAGCCAAGGGCAGGCATGATGGCCTCGATCAGAGCACCTGGGCTTCAGTCCTGGCGCCAGAACTTTCCAGCCGGGCCTCAGTTTGGCTCTTCAGTTCCTGGAACCAGAGAGAGACCACTTTCTCCCCCAAAGCCCTCTAGACCCTGAAGAATTCAGACCAGTGTCCCGTTTCGAATCATAGCAGGCAGCTGCCACAGGACAATTCCTCAGGAGTCTAAGAAACCAGCAGGTGCCGGGGACCCAAACCAGGGTCTCCGGTGACTCCTGGGTGTATGGCGACAAGCGTGGTTATGGCTGGCAAGTGACAAGAGCGCCGAGCGTCAGGACTAAGATTTGTCGAGTACTTTATTGAGCACTTCAGTTCCCACAACTGGTCAGCGCGGCAGGTCCTGTCCCCCTGACCCCCGCCACATAGGACGGGGAGGGGCATGGAGGCTCGGCCCTGCAAGGGGGCAGCTCCAGCCTCTTCATCCACGTTCGCAATCCCCGAAATACACCAAAGTTCATGCGGAAAGCACCCAGCACTGTGCCTGGCATATACCAGGCCCTCGGGAAGCTCTTCTCCCTTTTTCCCACAGACACCATGAGCCCCAGCCCCGGGCCGGGGGGGAAGGTTTGCAAAGCTCGCTCCTGCAGCCCTGGGTCTTGGCTTCCGAAGAGCAGCTTTGCAGTGGCTGTTAGCATGGCCAACCTGGGGTCAGCGCTTCCCGGGAATCCGATGCCACGCAGAAGACAGGTGGGGAAAAGCGCGGTCACACAGCCCCAGGGCGTGGTCCTGCCAGGCTCCACCCCGGGGCTGGATTCCGGGAAGCTGGGGCGCACCCCCGCTCCTCCAACACTCCGACCTCAGTCTGCCCATTGCTGAGGCTGCTCCGGGCCCCCATGTGGCGAGAACAGCTGTGTCACTAAGGGCCTGGCAAGGTGCCCGCGGCCCACCTTCCACCACTCAGCAGTGCCTCCCAGCCTGTCACCTGCCATCTGCCCCATCCATAAGCCAGCAGCCGCCTCTCTGGCCTCAGGTGAGGGAACAGGCAGGAGCCACCAGTGCCAAGGCCCAAGGGAACACGGACTCCCGCCTTGGCCTCGCCTGCCCTTGGGGCCAGTCTGGATGAAAGGCACCAGGTGGAGGCTGTTGAGTTTATGCGTTCCTCCCGGGCCTCCTCTGTGGCCCCCTCCTCAGCCCTCCCTGCCACAGACCCGGGGGAGCCAGCTGTAAAATGGAGGTCACGACCCCACTCGCCCACCTGACCACGCCAGTGGAAGCGCTTGCAGCCACGCGTGAACAGGCATCATCGGGCTCTGTCTGGCTGCTGGCGTCCTCTCCCCGTTGCCCTAAGCTCCCCCGGCTATCAGCAGGAGAGAGGAAGGCGACCCTATCTGACCTCCAGGTGGTCAGACAGCGGGAGAATGCCGAGGACCCAGACAGCAGCCATGGCGAGCACCCAGGCTCACCGTCAGGGACGTGGCCACCCAGGGCCAATTCGGTCCCTCCAGGCCTGGGGCTGCCGGCTTGGAGGCGGGGCACCCGACTGTACTGCTGTGTGCCTCCAGATTGTCACATAAATCAACCTGGGCTTTATGATGCTAATAAATTCACATCCAATATTTGGTTTGGAGCCTAGGGTGGCAGAATGACTTAATTTGCTTTGCCCTTAAGCAAGAGGGGATGCAACTGGAGAGGGCTAAGTATGGATGTTTTGTGTTTTTGGCCAACGGCGGGGCAGCTCCAGGGAGGGCCACTGAGTGCCTGCCCTTCCCCACCCCCGGGAGCCCTCCCTGCTCTGCCCACCGGGGGCTGGGGCCTCCCGGGAAGAAGCCACCGTGGCAGATGGGGAATGGTGGTCTTGTTTTCACATGGATGGAAAATCACAATATTTGGGGACGGACTAAGATGCGTGACAACAGTGAGAACGCAGACCACGGCCAATCACACATGGCCCGGGGCTCTCAGGCTATGGAGGCCATGGCGGGGGGATGGCACCGCCTGTGGACTCCCCAGTTCCTACATATCCCTCTTCCTCCCTCTCCTTCTGAGACCACCAGGGGCCCCAGGAGAGCCAGTGTGGTCACTCTGTCCAAGGAATGGACACTGCGCCGTGCAGGAGGCTATGAAGGTTCCCAAACGTGGGCGGAGCAAGGCACTGAAATCAAAGGAGGGGGTGTTGGGGACCTGAGACCCCACCCCAGGCAGGCAGCTCCCGGTCAAGCTGCTCTGGGCTCCAGGACAGGTGGGCCAGGCCCAGGGCTGGGGGCACGCCAGGGAGGGTCAGGAAGGACCCCTAGGTCCTGAAGCAGAAGGCACATTGAAAATGCAGAGTTCACTAGTCACCCGGGTTTCCAAGAAGGCTGGCCCAGGAGACGCATGCATGCTTGTGACAGGGATGGGACCACGGAAGAGCTGGCGAGGCGGCCAGAAACCCACCCCTCCTTCCGTGAGAATGGTGCCCGGTGCCCCATCTCACTCCACAGCACCCACAGCCTGGCTCAAAGGGAGCCACCTTTAGTACTGGACAGGGAGGGGGACAGCCAAGCCTGCGGCTGCCCACAGGCCTGACCTCTTAGAGGGTGGGAAGCAGCACCTGCTCACCGCCTCATGCTGAGGGAGCTCCCAAGCCACTGTGATGGCGGCTGGGGGGGGATTCCGGTTCGTGGTCCTTACACACTGCCCCCTTCAAGGCAGGAGACCCCGTGGGCCCCATGCGGCAGTCAGAAGAACAGAGGATCCCTTAGAGGGATCACAGGCTCTGGGCTTTAAACACCTCCTGGGCTGAGTCCCCAGGGGCTCAGGACAGGTTGGCACCCACGGCAGGGGCCCTCACAGCAACAGTCCAGGGACCTGGTGCCGATCAGCACTTCCTGTTCTCGTCATGGGGGCTGGCCAGGCCTACTCGAGGCCTGAGGGGAAGGTGGGCCCTGTCTGTCCCCAGCAATCCCCGTGGGGAGCAGGGTTAGAGCCTGGGAGTGGCTCTGAGGCAGCGGCTACCAGTGGAGCAGATTCCCCAGACAAGGATGCACGAGGGGCTGGGACAAAGGAAGAGGGGACGTGGTATCTGGTATAAACAGTGGCAGTGCCAGAACTGTCCCCACCAGCGGGGGAGGAGCCTGCCTGGTGATTGTCTCGTAGGAGCTGTGCGTAGAGCAGTGGCCCAGCGTGGAGTCTGGGGCAGCCGTGTGCCCAGGCCGCACAGCTCGGCGGGCTGGGGCCAGCTCCACGTGGGGGGCCCCGGGGAAGGGTCACCTGGGGAGTGAGGCGCAGCACAGACTGTGTGGAATCCTGGTTGCGGGGGGAGAAGACCCCTAGCCGGAGATGTGGAGGGTCCCCTCCGAGAGTCCGGCCTTGCCTGCCCAGAGGAACCCTGGGAAGGAGCTGGCTCTTGGCTCTGCAGGGGGGGAAGTGAGCAGGGGTGCCAGACCGGAGCCCCCACCTCTCTTACCAGCAGACACATCCTGCCATCAGGCCTTGGTCTCGCTGAGGACAATGTTGGCGGTGACGAAGAAGAAGCAGGAGAAAGCCCAGAGCAGCACAAAGCCCACCCAGAAGGTGTGGCGGAAAGGGGACCTATGCTTGTTGACTGTCCCGTAGCCCAAGGTCAACTGGGTGTCCTTGCGGCAGTGGTAGACCAGGAAGGCGGGGATGACGTACTGGATGCCCGTGCCCGCGTAGGCCCCCGTGATGCCCACCAGGGACTCCAGGTCATGGGTGCAGAAGGCCACCAGCACCGGGGGCAGCAGGGTGATGGTAGGGAACACCACGCGGTCCACGACCCAGGGGTACGTGCCCCCCTCGCGGTGGAAGAGCGTCTTCCAGTTGTTGCGGAGGGTTACGGCGATGATGGGGAAGTTGGTGCTGATGGTGAAGACCGGGAAGAGGCCCAGGAAGAAGCGAACGGCGGCCGCGCTCACGACGTCACAGCGCGCGAAGTTGAGGGTGTACATGTCCATGAGGCTGTGGCCGCGGAAGCAGAAGATGGCCGTGAAGCAGAGGAGGCCGTAGAAGGCGAGGATGAGCACGTAGTCCAGGAAGACCAGGCACGTGAGGCGGCGCTTGGAGGACACGGGTGTGATGAGGGACGGCAGAGAGTGCTGGCACATGAAGGAGTAGACGCACACGCCGAACAGGTTCCGGACCCCGGAGAGGTCAGCCAGGGGCGGGTGCCCCTCCCCGTGCCCATGCCCGATGCGGACCAGCGCCAGCACGATCATGATGGCGAAAGCTGGAAGACAAGAGGGCAGTCAGCCAGCTGAGCGGAACTGGCCCTTCCCAGGGTAGTTGTTGGTGTGGGGCGTCCGCCGAGGGCCCGGAGCTCCATGAGAATTACGAAGTTCACGTACCCTGATGGCCACGTGCTGGGGCCACTGCTGACTGTGCTCCCTCTCCACAGTGTCTCCCGGGGGATCTGGGCATGAGAGGGGCTGTGCTGGGGCACTGGGCAGGGTGGCCCCACGCCGTCTTCCCTGAGGAGTGTGTGATCCTGGCTGGGTGCTGCTTGGCTCCCCTGAGGGGCTATCTTGGAGCCTCTACCACTCCCGGGCCTGGTGCAAGCTTGGGGTGGAGCTCAGGTTCACTCCCTCTCCCTTGGCTGAAAGAGGCTAGACTGTCTGAGGCACAGGGCCCCTCCCCGTGGGGGAGGCTGGGGGTCTCCCTGCTGTCCCCTCAGGCCACATCACACTCCCTGGAGCCCAGGAAGGAGGCCTTTCTCCTGGGATTCACAGAAAGCCAGCCCAGGGTCTTCCCGCAATGACACTTGGGAGTGGTAGCGACAGGAATGTCATCTATTACTTTTAATCGGAACTGTCTGACAGAGGGGACAGGAGCGGGGCGGGAGCAAGGGAACAGGCTTGTGCAAATTGCCAATAAAGAGGATGATTTGTTTCTTCCTCAGCCCGCTCCGGTCCCTGCGGCTCCTGACTCTGGGCGCTCCCCCACCCTCACTGCCCGAGACGCCGCCTTCTGCGCCCTGCCAGGTCAAGGGGAAAGCAGTGACCCGGCTCCTGTGGGGTCTTAGCCCCGGAAGCCGTCTCTGGAGGGTGGAGAGGGGGTGACAGCACAGTCTGGGACCCCGGCAGCCTGGCTCATCAGATGTCTGGGGCTGAGGGCAGGAGGGTGTGCAGGGCAGAGATCCGAGTAGAAGGACCACACCATGCGAAGTGCACTGGGCCGGGGTGGAGGAGGGTCCCCCGTGTGCCAGCGAGTCTGTCTGGGGACCAGAAAGGGTCACAACACGAGCTGAGCAGTCAGGTGGCTACAGCTGGCAGACTGAAGCAGGGGAGGGGAGGCGCGGGGACCGCCTGGGGACGAGCTCTTCAGGAGGCGGTAGCCGGCAGTTCTGCAAGATTCAAACCCTGCTCTGCCACCACCGTCTCATGTGTCACCTTGTGACCTGGTGCTACTCGCAGCTTGGAAAGAGGCGAGTGGAGAAAGCTGTCCCTGTGGCTCAGGCTCAGGGCCCTGGGCGCGGTGGGAGAAGGCGGACAGCCAGCAACCCTGAGTCACTGAGTCATGGCTGCCTCACGCCATGGATGCTCTAGTGCCCCTCTGCCCACCCTCCTCCTCCACGCCCCACCTCCAGGGAGCGGTGGGACACACAGGCTGGCTGACCTCAAGGGGTGCTGTCTGCGCAGCCCTGGCTTTCCCACCTGCAAATACACCAATTTATGGAGGTTCCCCAAGACAGGAGGTGGGGTTTTTAAAGCACACGGAGGCGTGGACAACCTCCATCCTCAATGTATGGCTACTGATGGGTGGCTTCTGGGATCACCGGCTTGGGAGCTGCGTGCCCTTATGTCACTGATACGGGACATTTTCTAGAACTTTCAGGTGGCTCACAAAGGCATGGCTATGGGAGATAAGAAAACGTGTCTCACCAGCTTCCATACTTAGGCTTACATCACATTGGGATCACCTGGATTAGTCGCCTGCCTTGTTCTCTTACGAGAGTCGATTTCCAAAAATCGGATCAACCCCCAGGGGCTAGATGTTGGATCCCATCCAGGAAAGGAGATGCCAGAGGCTGTTGGGAGGTGCTTCCAGCATTAAGGCAGCTCCTGGAGAAGGCCCCGGAGGGGGACAGGCTCGGCTCACCCGGAGGCCCCCCCCCCCCCCCCCCCCCCCCGTGAGCTCCACTCCCGTGAGCCCCACACCGCACCACTTTCTCGAAAGCTCACACAAGCCACGTGACTCGGCAGCACAGGAAGGCAGTGGTGCTCCATCGTCCCCCGGATCCTGACTGAGTGCCTGCCGGGGGCTGCTTACTGCTCCAGTCAGGGGAAGGGAGGGCATTCGTGGGAGCACCGCGCTCCGAGCTGAGCAGCTCTCCCGAGGAAGGGCACCCCATGCCCCCAGAGCAGACGCCTGAGGAACGCTGCCTGGGTTTGGATGCACCAAGGACTGGCTCTGTGACAGGAGCCCCGGCAAGCCTTGGGAAGGGGTGGTGGGAGTGTGAGGCCGGGTAGCCCTTCGGGTCCCCCCACACCTCCTTGCCCCCATCACTGTGAGGACACAGGGTGGGTGCTGGCCTCTTCTCAGGAGTGGAGAGGCAAAGGCAAATGTTTTGGCCTGGTCTCCCAGTTGGCAAGTTCAGAAGAAACCAGGGATACCCCCGACTTCATATTGTGATGGAGGGACAGAGAGGAAAGGGATGGGAATGAAGCAGGAGGACCAGGTCCTGGACCAGAGGCACGGGGACTCACCCCCGCGCTGCGTCCGGCCCCTCCCCCTGGCTCCTCCCTCCCGTGCCCACCAGAGGAGCAGAGTTCAACAGCCGTCGCCTAGATTGATGGTCCCGTTCCTGGGAGACAGCTGCTCCCCAAACTCATTAGGCCTGATAATAAATCAAGATGAGAGGAGAGTGATGGGCGTGAGCGACAGACTGTCAGGAAGCGCGACAGAGAGCAGGGCTCTGAGTGTCCACAGATGCTGCCAGAAGCTCTAGCGCCAACCTGGCCATGGCTGGGTGGGAGGTGTGGACAGACACCGCACGGAGCGGTGAGCGCTCCCCGAAGCCTTGCTGACTGGGCCTGCGGTTCCCCGGGGCAGGGGTCTCTCTGGCCCTCCCAGGCCACGCTCAGAGAGCCCAGGGGCGGCGACCAGGGTCACAGCCCACATTTCCCTGCATCCTCGCCGGAACTCACACTCCAGAGGGTGAGGAGACGCAGCGAGTTGCCAGGGAGGATTCTGTGGTGGGGAAGGAGGTGAGGGCCTGACACAGGTCACGTGAGGAGTGGCTGTTGGCCTTGGGTGGCACAGCTGTGAAGTGATGAGGGAGGACAAGAGACTTCTCTTTAAATAGCTGAAGTAACAGCACGTGTGAAAAACCTGCACTTGTTTTGTGCAGCTCCGGGCTCAGCTGGGACCACCCACCCACCCAACAAAGCCGTGCCCAGTGCCCAGGCCCACGCACGCTTCTGGGCAGCTGGGGACAGCGCACTAAGCAGATACCCTGTCTCTCGGGAGGCCACTGTCCAGGGCAACTGATGGAAGCTGCAGAGGCAAATTATAACAAAAGAGAGAATTGGTAACAGCCACATTAGCTGCAGCCTGGGTGATGAGATTGTGGGAGGAGTCCAAGTCCTCTCCAAGCCCACGGGCAGAAGACGGCCCCGGGGTTGCAGCGGAGACCAGGCCTCAGGACGAGGTACTGGCAGCAGGAGGCAACCCCCCAGGAGCATCCCCATTTCCAGTCTCCCACCCCAGTGATATGGCCTGGAGAGGTGTGCGACCGTCACACACTTACTCAGGCAGCTGCTGAGTGCCAGCCACTGGCCTTAGGGCGCAGCCTGTCCCCTGCTCCCCCACATCCAGTCCTCGAGAGCCTGGGACAGACGGCTTAGTGAAGATGCCTCCCTTCCCTTTCGGAGGAGACCAGGTTCAAAGTAAATTTTACACCAGGAACATCCCATATGACAATGTCAGTGTCCCATCATGGGGACGTCGGCGACTTCCAGTGTGGCAGTCAAGGTGGCACCACGTACCAGGTGTCCTCTCCTTTACCCAGGCACCAACCAGGCTCTCAAAGCCATCAGAAGAGAAACCCTGCTTTCCAGAGGCGGCCTCCTGATCCTTCTCTCTCACCAGCAAGAGCTGGATAAGCAGCCCGGCCAGGAGCTGCGGGGCCTCGAGGCCGTCCGTCCTCATGGCCCCACTGCTCTCAGAGAGGACAGGTGAACCAACACCCTTCTGAACTCCTGCCCAGGGGTAAGGGTGGTCCTAGTTTACCAGAGGGCAGTGAGAGACAAGTAGTAGCGCTCAGCCTCCCCTGGTTCCTCCCCTCCTGAGTCCCCTTCTCCTGTGGTCTGGCTGGCTGTGGGAAGCCACAGATGGGCCAGGGCCTCCCAGGAGGAGGTGACCTGCTCTTGAGACAGAGTGGGGTGGGGGGGGCGCAGGGATGAGCAGGGGTCTGAGGCTGGGGCCCAGGGTTCTGTTTCCAGCTCTATCCTCCGTGTGCCCAAACCCATCCCTGGGGAGGTGAGGAAGGGCCAGCCTGCGCTGGAGGAGTCGACAGGGAGGGGCTCCTTCCAGGGCCTGTGGCAGCGGAGGAAAAGGTGGCGGACACTGCCCTGGCCTCTGGGCCCCGGTGAGGCTCTCCCCACTGTTCTCGGCGTGTGGGTGAGGCCAGGGCAGGGCTCCACTTTCCTTACAGAATTCCAGGGTCTGCGTGGTGCCGGCACGAGGGGGACCACCTGCCCTGGCACCCTGGCCTTGGGGAGCATGGGGCGGGGCTCTCCTTGCCTGGAGGGGGGCGGGGCAGAGCTCTCCCAGGAACCCCCTGCCCCTCCCCCACTGCCCCCAGGATGTCCCCCGTGGTGCTGCAGATACCAGGCCTTTGGGCAATCAGCGGCTGTCTCCTGCCTCACCTGGGCAGGGCTGCCTCCTGGAGAGCTGCCCCTCCAGTCTCTGACCTCTGAACCTGACCCCACTTGTCCCAAGACTGGGGCGGGCCCCTGCCTGTGCTGCTCCAGACACCTCGCTGTTCTCTGAGCTCCATAAGCCGCTTTAGCTCGGACACATGCAAGGCGGAGGCCATCCGTCAAGGTGGCTGTCACAAGGATGGCACTCTCTTCTCCAAGCAGAGAACCAACATGCCAGGGCTAATGATAATGAATGGCCGTGGTGTGCCCGCCCTCGGAGCTGGATCCGGGGAGGGTTTGGCACCAGCTTCCTCCTCTACCACAGTGCTGCCCTCGGAGGAGGCTGGGCCACAGATGCATCTCTCCTCAGGCTGGTCCCAGGCTGGCCTGGGCCTCCCGGGATTCAGGAGGGCTGGGGGGAGCGACGGGGTGACACCTGGCTGAGCGGAGGCAGCTGAAGACCAAGCAGTTCCAAAGCCCTTAAGCAGGTGCCTGGGCGTTTGGTCCTTGAGTAACAGGACCGACTGTGGATGAGAGCCGTTTCGCAGGTCCCCGGACCCATGGGGCCGGGGTGTGAGTGGGGGCCCCTCAGTGGGAAGCCCTAAGGCCTTGGAAACCCCCGCGGGGAGGCTGGGAGGCTGCTGCTCTTCCTGTAAACATGCTCAGCTTCTCAGGTCACGTGGGATTCAACCAGGTCCTGCCACCGAACTTGTCATCTTGGGTGGTCCCGTCACTTATCACTACCTGCGTTTTACCACCTTTAAGAATGGAGCTGGTCACAGTGCACCTCATGGAGGCATCTGGGTAGAGAGCCTGGCCCAAGCCACCCCTCAGAACGTGGAAGGGCACTGCTGTCCGAGGCACCTTATCTTCCACGCCGACAATCCTGGTCCTGGGCAGGTAGGCACCTACCAACCCACAGTTCTCACCTGATTCTCCTTTTGCTACGAGAAGGGGCCTGGGATCATCCTAGGGACCCCACCTGCCTTGGCTGGATCAGGGGCAGTCATACCCCTTCCAGGAACACCCCCCATTCTGGGTGTTTCTGGCCCAGGCATCAGACCTGGGCTGCTCATGGCTGTTCTGTGAACCAAGAGGCTCCCTCTTGCTTCCCGTAAGGCCAAACAATGACAACGTGTCCCCACCACTCTGTCATGTGCGGGGACCCTGGGTGTGTGTTCTCTCCGAACGGGGCTGAGACTGAAAAGGAATTACACTTGGATTTTTGGGGCTTGCACTGGTCTGTTCTCTTCTGGTCGTCACCCTCTCACCTGAGCACAGGCTGTGAGTTGGGATGGGGGCTCCTTTGATAGCCCCAGAAGACAGGACCTCCTGGCCTGTCATGCTGGGAGGAGTCCCCTTCGGGGAAGATGAGAAGTTCCCTCACAGATGTGCCTATTCGCACACGCATCTTGGGCCTGGGTCAGATTTTATCTCAGGCTGTAAGACACTCTGGGATGCCTGGCCTTGCCTGTAGTAATTCATGAAAAGTCACCTGTGTCTCCATTGAATGGAGGGAATTCAAAGCCCATCGAACTGTGTTCCCACACTGAGTCACCCTCCGTGTGACGGGAGGACTCCAACTCTGTCGTCTTCGTGGTCGCTGTCGTCATCATCATGGACGAAGAGAAGGATGTCTGGGTAATTAACTTATGGAGTGAGGTTCCACTCTGTGGCTCTGTTATCTATTTCAAAAGGGGCGCCTGGCCGGCTCAGTCGGTGGAGCACGTGACTCTCGATCTTGGGGTTGTGAGTTTGAGCCCCACGCTGGGTGTAGAGATGACTGAAAAATAATTATCTCGGAGAACTCAGAGCGGCGTTCCTTTATCCGAGTGTGCTGGGAGGAGGGTGCCGTGGGCAAAGAGCAGGTATTTGAGTCTCTAAAGGAGGTATCCGTCCAGCGGAAGCTGGATGCACAAACAAACCCGGGTGGAGAAAGCAAGGGGAAAACAAGGAGAAGCAGTGCTCGAAGGTGCTCAGGGGCCCCTAGGCTGCACGTAAGTGCGGGAGCTCCTGGGCGGCCGTGGGCCCCATTAGCTCTGAGACACCCGGGGCTGCTTCTGACACATGGGTGAGGTTCACCTTGGCCTGTGTGAAGCCCAACTCTGTGCAGAGACACATCTACAGCCCCTACCACTGGTCAGAGGCCTCGCCCCGCTAAGCACAAGCTGGGGCTCACCTCCCTCCCCTTGCCAGTGTCCAGGCAGCTGGCCCACGACCTCCCAGCCTCCGGGGATCATCTGATGGGCTGGCCAGCACACATCTCGGCCAAATGCAGAGCTGTTGACAACAAAGGCTGCTCACCGAAGCGGGGTGGCCGTGTAGTGGCCTTGCCTTGGGGCCCAGCAGGGCTCTTGGGTCAGTTCCATTAATGAAAGGGACAATTTGGCAGCACAGGGCTGGCTTTGCGGCAGACTTTAACCGGGTGCCCACTCTGCCTGAGACCAGGAAACTCCAGCATCCTCTCCTTTAAAGTGAGTTTGCAGAGAGAACTTTTAGAAAACAAGAATCAGGGGCGCCTGGGTGGCTCAGGGGGTTAGAGCCTCTGCCTTCGGCTCAGGTCATGATCCCAGGGTCCTGGGATCGAGTCGCGCATCGGGCTCTCTGCTCGGCAGGGAGTCTGCTTCCCTCTCTCTCTCTCTCTCTGCCTGCCTCTCTGTCTACTGTGATCTCTCCCTGTCAAATAAGTAAATAAAAGTCTTAAAAAAAAAAAAAAAGAAAACAAGAATCAAGACCAAAATGAGACATCTACGAAAAGGTTTTCTTGGATTCCCTCCACGGGCTGAGGAATGAGAAGCCGCACACTCCATGGCCCTGGAGAGCCCTGGCCCGGGGTCTATCGAGGGGGTGGGCGGGGTGATGCTGAAGGCTGCTGCTGGCTGGCTGCTGGGGGTGGGCAAAGGACCCCTGTCACAGCCCTCTGAGGAGCAGTGGTTGAGGGGAGAGCAGTGAGTGGCTGTGGAGGAATTCCTACACCAAGCCGGCACGTTGGGCCAACAGGACGTGGGGAACAGATGGCCCAGACAGAAGACCCCTGGCTCCGGGTGGTGACAGAGCGGAGCAGTCCCACCATGAGGTGCTCCGCTCAGTCAGTCAGGGATCTGCAGCAGTCAGCCAAGCGGCCGCAGAGAATTCTGGCCACAGGTAAAAGGAGAGCCCTTATGTTCCCAGGTGATGGTCTCCTCCCGGGGACCTTCTGCTTCTCAGGCCATCGCTGCGGAGTCCCACCTTCCCCTGCTGGCTTGGTCTGGAAGACAAATCTGGGGCACTTGCTGGGGGGAGGAAGGGAAAGCTGGGCCGAGGAGCTTCATGGGGTTCGAGTCTGCCCACGGACGCGCGGAGAGGCTGGCGCCTGACCCACTTTGAGGGGAGCACAGAGACGGCCGTGATGGGCACCACGCTGCTCTGAATACACAATCAGAGAAAGGAGCCCTGTGGGTCCTCGTCAGCCCAGACCGAGGAGGGCTGCCGTGCTCCAGAGCAGTCTTTATTAGAAAGAATCAGGTTTTTAATAACACCAAGTGGGGCACCCCGAGCTGAGCCAGCTGTGTCCCCAACTGGGAGGCGTCTGCGGCGGAAGCTGGTACGGGGTGAAGTAACGAAGCCGTCTCAGCCCCTCCTGCCGGGCATTGTGGGTGGGGACAGTCTACGTCCTTTGCTTTGGGGTTTAGGGCTCAGGCTCGACAGAGCGAGCACCAGGGCCTAAAGAGGAAGCCCTGAGCCGTTCCGTGAGATGCGCCTGCTTCTCACTTCTCTCAGGCTCAAGCTTCCTTGAAGGTGGTGAGGGTGGAGGCTGGGGGGTGTGGGCGTGCACGGGGGACCAGCGCCGGGGTGGGGCAGAGGGAAGGCTGACAGAGCCAACCTGAGAGGCTTCCAGGTCTCACGGCCTCATCCTCAGAGAGGATGATGGGGCTGCACGAGGCGGCTGCTACTCAACGCTTACCCTGCGCCAGGAGCAGCGATGAGAGCCCTCCCTACCTGATTCCGGATCCCATTTCAGCTTCCCAGCTGCTCCCCGGGGGGGACCCTGCCTGGCTGCTGCTGAACAAGGAACCTGGCCGAGGGCTGGCCGTGCGCCCCAGGACCCACGTGGAAGGGAACATAGGATCGAAGCCCTGGGCTCGGGAGCCCAGCAGCCTGGGGGTGAGCGACGGGACAGCAAGTGGGGCTGGTCAGGAAGCCTGCTAACACCTGCACCACGGTCTCACCTGGCGGACGACACCTGGAGCCCATCCGGGCACCTGGGATCTGGGTCTCCCACACTGATCTGCCTGGGCTGCCCAGAACTTATTTGGGGAGCAAAAGAGATGAATCAACACTGGCACTTGTCCTACAGGTGCCAACACTTTCCTGGACTAGCGGCCACGTGCAAAGGCCCGCTCTGGCAGCGGGAGGGAACTGGCCTCAAGCTGCTCGGCTGGCCTCGTCCTGGGCTCCGGGGGCCCTGCTCGGGCAGGGCTTCCGCAGTCTTTCCCTAGCCTCATTTCAACAGATGGCAGAACAAATTCCTAATTAAGCGCAAGAAAGTTTCCGGCTCAGCACGTTTATTTATGATTTTCCGGTCCCTTTGGTGCTCATTCTTCCCTTTTGTCTTCTCAGAACCCAAGTCGGCTTATTGCCACCCTGCGCTCTGGCTCGGCTCTCTTGGACAGTCTGGGCCCTAATCTGGGGAGAGGGAAGGGGCAGGGTATGCGGGAGTGTGGGAAAGGAGGGAGGGTCGGGGGGGGGGGACACGGCCACACAGCTGCTTCTCAGAAGCAAAATGAAAGGGAGTTCGTTGAGAACGGACGACTTGGCGCAGACCAAAGAGGACAAACGGGACTTTTTGGAGGTTATAGAAAAAACCACCTGGGGTGAGCTCGGGCCAGAGGAGAGACGCCCCCCTCGCAAATGTCCCCCCGGGGCAGATCCCGGTCCTTCCTGCAACAGGGCTGCCTGTTTGCTAGTATCTGGCAGCTTCCTGGGACTCGTCCCTCCCCACTGCCCCCTTCCTCGGCTCCCTGCCTGCGGCTGCCCTGGGGCCATAATGAGGGGAACCCCTCTCACCACCAGGGAGGAAAGGGCCCAGGGGGCTCGGCTCCTGTGCCCCTAGCTTGAAACTGTAGCCTAGCCTTGGGTACAGTCTGGAGTTTACTTAACTGGACAATTTTTCTTCTGTTTCAGAGGGCTTTGTGTCACAGAGAGCTTAGCTTTCCGGGCGCAGGGGCCCGAGCCTCTCCGGGAGAAGAATGACCGCCTGCCGGTCACCCAGAACGCTCTGGAGACCAGCTCTGCAGAGAGGCCAGCGCCATCTGATTATCAGATCGAAGAGAGAAAAGAGGCAGATGACTTGCAGTGACAACAATGTCACCATGCAGAAACACGAGCGTGGGTGACCTTCACGTGCTGCTCTGTCCCTCAGGCCCTCCCTGCTGTCAAGCACCTCTCGCAAGGCCACTGTCACCTCGCAGGGCCGGGGAGCCTGAGGGAGGGACCCTCGGGGGATCCCTGCTACAGCCCCTGGGGTAACCAGCCTTACTGGCCAGTGGGAGGGGCTCTGGCTGGGAGAAGGGGAGGCACGATGGGGTCACAAGGGGGCAGGACGGTTCTACTCTGAGCAGGAGAGGGCTCTGAGAGCAGCGTGGAAAGGGCGCAAGGGCTGCTCTGAGAGGCTCTGGAGGCCCCGCAGGGCCCTGCTGGCAGCAGAAGCTCAGGCCTTCTCTGCAGGGGGGAGCCGAGTCTGGCGGGGTCTCCCACCCTGTACTGAGACAGTCACTCTTCCTTTGCCACCAGCCTCCTCCCCTCCCTCTCAACAACCTGCTCCTCACTCACCAGACACACGAAGGACTTTGTCACGCTCAGTAAACAGCGGTGTCGCTGTCGCGGAGTGTCACAACACGCCACGATCCAGGCAGCCCTCTAAAGCACAGGAGTCCCCCCACCCCTCCCCCCCTGCCCTTGCCCTCCCCTGGGAAGGTGAGGACTACTATGGCGGCGGGTCAAGGACAGCCAGTCTTGCGCCGGGGTGGGGGGCGGGGGAAGGGACCTTCGGGACTCTGGGAGCAGAGGAGCGGTGACAATGGAGGTGGGCCAGGTGGAGAAGAGGCGGCTTCTCTGAGAAAACTTTTCCTTCTGCAGGTCACTAGGGTTTTCATCTAATTTCTGAGGAGAAGGGCGGACAGCCGGGAGCCGGGGCTGTGATCCCTGCTGATCCCAACACTGGGATGTGAGCCCTGCTGGGACCCGGGGGGGCTCTATTCCAGCACCTTATCCTCGGAGCCAGCCTGATCGTCATGTTCTAAGTAAGGAGTTCTCTTTCTTTCCCAGGTCGTCATGTTACTTAAACCCGGGGCTTTCAAACGTGTGAATAAAATTTGCAAACAGCATCGTGAAGGTACACATAGGACTGGACCGGCTGAGTGGGGCAGACCAGGAATCCCGCTCCCTATTGGACAAGTGTCCTCCTGCTCCCTCAGCTGGGCTGGGTGATGAAGGACAGGTGTCTCAGGTTACAGAGGCCTCAAAGCTAACGCAGGAGATGGCTCAGTCCTGCTCTCAATTCTGTGCAAGGAAGGACCCATGTGGAAAGAGGTTACAGGCTCAAGACAAAGCAGGACTTCCCAGTGCTGACAAGCATCCCTTCCGAGTGGGGCAGGAGCCCGGTGGTGAGCTCCTGGCCAAGAGGCCACCCCGTGTGAATGCTTGTGGAGCCTGCCCTCGCGGGGGCGGGGACTACACTGGATGATGGCCATGGGCCCTCCCGAGTGAAGATGCCAGAACCCTGTGACGACACACTGGCTCCTTACACTGGGATTCTGGAATCCTCCACAGGATGTGTGAGAACGGCCGGAAATCACTTTTATCAGAAGCTGTTCTGAGGGCCAGTGCTGAGGGCTGGCGTGGAAGGAGGAGCAAGGTGCACCCTGAGTCCTGATGAGGGGAGCTGGGGCAGACCCGATGGCAACTGGCAAGGGGAGCTCCAGAGGAAGCTCCGGAGGGAGGAGTCCCGCCCCTGGGCTCCCGGAAACCTCCTGCCAGGGCAGGGGAGGTGCTGGAGGCGGGACAGATGCCCTCTGCCAGGCCTCCCAGCCACAACAGCAATGGTATTCTTTGCCTTTAGACCAAAAGAGGAATGCAAATGATCCCAGAGCAAGTGCCAGGCGACGCGGACCCTACCCCATCCTTTCCTGGGTCCAGGGGGCTCAGCAGCTGGGGCCTTCCGGGAAGGTGCGGCGGAATGAATGAGCTCCCTACCACAAACCTGCCTTAGGGGGAGAGACCCCCAAACCACCCAAGGACAGTGTTCTTGCTCAGGAGGGCATAGGTCAGTCAAGGGCATCGTGGATGGGGCGTCTTTTCACGCCCCGCTGGCCAGCAATGAGGACGCGGCTGCCACAGCCCGCTGGGACTTATGGCTGTGCCACATGGTGTACCCACGAGAAGGCAGAGTGGTGCCATTCTCATGCCCTGAAGGGAGCAGAGCCTGACCCGGGGCCTTCAGGAGTCCTGGCCCAGCCTGGGGGTAGGGGGACGCTGCATGGGCGTGTGAAGGCTGGGCCTAGCTCGGGCTCCGTCCACACTATGTGATCCTTGTCGGGACTGTGTTACCCCTGCCCCTTTCTGGCTCTCAGGAGTCCACGGAAGCCCGCCACCTTCCAGCTGTGCTGTGAGCACACACAGCCGTCTTGGAAGGGTAAGGAAGGGACAAGAGGAGAAAGGACAGACTCAAAAGGTCTCTCACTCACCAACCCATCTCATCAGGGAGGTCAGGATCTGCAGGTACTTGGTTTTCTGGACGTCAAAGAAGGTGAAGGGTCCAAGGAGGAGAGTGAAGACAGCCTGGGGGACAGAAACAAGTGTGAGGAGGTGCAGGGGCCGGGAGCATGCGGCACACCGCACGTGTGTGTGGGAGGACACGCTGTCCACGTGGCCCCTGCCCGGTCGGCAGAGGCTCCCCGGGGGGGCCAACAGCATCGCGTGGGGTGTTCCCTGGGGTGCAACAGAAACCCAGAGCCGTGCTTCCTGGCTGTTCCTCATGCCTCCTGTCCTGAGACAACTTTCTGGGCATGACCTAGACGACACCCCAGGGACATTGCCTGATACTCCTCTTTAGCAAATGCAGAGGGTTCCCGGGCCCTGCATGGAGCTGGGAACAAGCCCCGAGGAGGTATGAGACAGCAGCAAGATGGGGATCTAAGAGGAAGCCAGGCATGCCCTGGGCCCCCAGGTTTACTGGGCCGACTGCATACAGGGAGGAGTGGACACAGGGGCCCCAACAGCGCAGCATAAGGGAGAGAACACTGTGCTGAAGGCTCAGAGGAAAGGATCGATCAGGATGTCGTCCATTGGCAATATTTGTGACTTCAAGAGAAGGGAAAGCCTGGAGAGCCAGAGCCAGAGCCAGTGGCTTCCAGGGCAAATCTCTCAGAGGACTATCCCGGACCAAGAAGAGAAGGGATCGCAGCCACGAAAAGTGGGGCTTGAGTTTGGGGCTCAGTGCTCTTTCCCTGTGGAGAACGGGGAAAACCAAGCGGCTACTCAGAAAAAACGAATTCAAACCCTATCTTAGAAAACCAGTCAGTGGGAAATTTGAACCCTCTCTGCAAAGGCAAGTGGGGGTAAGCCTGGCACAGCAGAGCCGGGCTGGGGGCTGAGGGAAGGTTAGGATTTCCATGCCAAATTGGCTGCTCAGGGAGCAGAGGAATTAAAAGCTGCTGGTTGGCGCTAGGATGATGGTACCATTTCCAATCTGCCACTCGGAAGCAGCAGACGCAACAGACCTTATTAACATTTACAATGCCCCCGTTTTATCACGTTAATGTTAATGACACTTGCCAGAGGTGCAGCGGGTGGCGGAGACCCGAATGTGGGGAGCAGCCGGGCTCCGGCCCTATGAGCTGGGGGGAGACATCACAGCTACTCAGCCCGGCGGCCAGTCCTCCCACTCCCTGGTTACCCGGTGACAGGCAGGCGGGCGCTGGCGGAAGGGGGGCTGTGCCTGTCCCTCCCCCACCACCATCCGCAAGGAAAGCGGGAAGTGGGAGAAGCTGTGACCTCTTATCCAAGTCCATTATCACTGTGAGGATGGCACCAGAGACTAAAGTACTGCTCAAGGAGAAAGCTCTAATTAGCTGGGGGACAAGGCCTCCAGGCAGGCTCTGGGGCTGGGAGACTTCTGGAAAGGGCGTTCTGCTGGGGGCCTGGAGCCAGCTCTGCTTCCACCAGGAGGAGGGGAAGCGCCATTAGGCTAGGGGTGCCTGGGGGGTGGGAGCAGGAGTGGGGGAGGACTGGGGCGGGGGAGGCGGCGCCCCTGCAGGCGGGACTCAGTCTGCAGCTCCGCACAGCAAGCTGGCAAGTGGCACCATCAGTTTGTCCTTTAGGAGAATAACCACCTTAGGGAAACTGCAACAGGATTTCTTTCTTGAAGGGCAGAAGACGGAGAGGTCTTAAGGAAGAATTCATACAAAGCCACTTGCCACAGATGTTTCCAAACAACCCCGGGCTGCTCAAAACCAGACTCCTGCTGTGTCCCCTGGCAGGCGTGGGGGCCTCCCCTCCGACCCACGGTGCCCACCGCTTGCGCTGGACATTTTCTTACGGGCAGCTTATGTGGGAGGTCAGAGCTCATCTCTGAAACCTAGAGACTCGTTTTCAGAAGGTTCTACTATGTAAAACCAAGGCAGAGGAGGTGGGGGGGGGGGGTTGAGGGCGGGAAGGCGTGCAGCAGAACCAGCCCCAAAGGCAGGCAGGGAATCCTGGGTCCTCTTCCAGATGCTAGATCCGTCTTCATCCCCCTCCCCACCGGCAGCTGTTCACCAAGATGGTTTTACATAAGAGGATGCATTTTATAAAACCCTGCATGGTGGGATCCGAGTCCCCCAAGGGCTTCCCTCTTTTTAAAAAAAAAAAAAGATTTTATTTATTTATTTGACAGAGACCACAAGTAGGCAGAGAGAGAGGAAGGGAAGCAGGCTCCTGGCTGAGCAGAGAGCCCAATATGGGGCTCGATCCCAGGATGATAGAATCATGACCGGAGCTGAAGGCAGAGGCTTTAACCCACTGAGCCCCCCAGGCGCCCCGAGCTTCCCTCTTTTTAAAGACACTAAGCATACAGGCACACCTGAAAAGAGTCGAGCAAGAAGTGTATGTGACAGGCCATTGGAGTCGTGGGGAGCAGGAGTGCAGGGGGGCTCCGAATGAGGGTCCAGAACTGTCTGGACCTCCCACATCCGGGTCTAGGGCTGGCAGCGGGGCCTGGCGGTAGAGGACTGTTTTGGAAGATTTGGTCAACAGCGGAGACCCCCGTGGCGGGCCAGTGACCGGGATGTGGTTTTAAGGCCCAGGACACAGACGGACCCCACCACTCCACGAGTGGGAAGCACTGGGCCCGGGTGGTCAGAGCAACCACGCACAGACCCCCAACGGCAACCCTTGCCCGCCACGAGCTCACGCACTGGAGGGAGCCCGGACCAAGACACATGGCACAGGCTGGGGCTAATTAAGGAACAGGTGTTCTCTGCAAATTAGAGCCAGACTCGGCACCCCCAGGGGCATCCAGAGCCGGAAAGGACGCCACGGCGGGGCTGCCAGGTCTCTGGGAAGAAAGGGGGCACGGGAGGAGAAACGGCCCCCATGTTCCCAGGGTCTAGCGGGGACGGAGTTCATTTCTGAATGTTGAGCCAAGCGTGGCACCTCCTGTTTTCCCTTTCCTTCTTCAAAAAGAAGAGATAAAAAGCCAAGAGACAGCCTATCCTCTTGGGTCTTCTCGTCTAGCCTGTGTGACATTATAAATTAGCCGACTCCTGAGCAATGGTTCAACCCCCAAATGCCATTGATCAGTTCAGACTCAGCCTCTGTTCAAGGACTCTCCGAGCCCAACTCATTCCAGGAGGCAGGGACAGAAGCCGCGGCAGCCAAATGCGTTCCAGAAGAAAAAGGAATAAAGAACAATTCTTTGGTTTCTAATGAAATCTTCAAATTGGTCACCGGGAACAAAGTCTGAGGCAGACCCAGGAGAGTGCAAATGGGGTCGCTCGGGTCTCTTCTCTGCGTTGGTGAGTTTAAGTGTGCACCAGAGACCCCAGGGCAACCTTGCCAGTGTTGAAGGCCCTGCAGCAATGCTTGGGTGTGGCTTCTACAGTCCTGGTGGCCCTCTGGATTTGTCCACAGTTCCATCCAGCTGTCTCTCCTGCAACCCCGTGTAGGTAGCACACCACTCACCTCCAGCCACTCCGGCTCCAGCTCCCGACAACCCCTGTCTCCTTCCTCACTCTCTGTACCGGTGTCTTGTGACTGCATAACTTGGTGGCTTAAAACCACAGAAATGTACTTCTCACGGTCCTGCAGGGGAAATGGAGCACAGAGCACGGGGTCCTGACCCTGCCTGGGTGGGGCTGTGGTGAGGATGCCCAGGGGGACTTCACAGAGAAAGTGATACCTCAGGTAGGAGGAACCACGTAGACAAAAGGCTGGGGAAAGTTCAGGACTATCCTCCTGGGGAATCTGTCCTGGTCCCTTTGTCCTGTCCTCTCCTTCCTGGGGCCAGAGCCAGCTGGTGCGTGTTGTCCCCCACGCTCAGCCCCAGCCACACCTTCGCAGAGTTTCACTCTCCCCCTCTCTTACTCCCGCTGCCTTCGAAGCTCTGCTTGGGGACCGGTGCCCTCTGCATGGAGCTCCTCCCTGGGGCTCAAACACACAGTCGGGCGCCTAATTCTGGTAGATGCTGAGCTGCTGTCTCATGAGTTGATTTTTTTTTTTAAAGATTTTTATTCATTTGACAGAGATCACAAGTAGGCGGAGAGGCAGGCAGAGAGAGAGGAGGAAGCAGGCTCCCTGCTGAGCAGAGAGCCCGATTCGGGGCTCGATCCCAGGACCCTGGGATCATGACCTGAGCTGAAGGCAGAGGCTTAACCCACTGAGCCACCCAGGTGCCCCTCATGGGTTGATTTTGCGTCCATATCCCCTGCCCCCGGGCACAGTGCGAGCAGCAGGACGGCAAGGCCTGCGTCCTTGTTCACCCCGGCACCCAGGGGGCTTGACACACGTGACATGACCACTGAGGACCTGCAGAATATAGTGGATTTGGTGGGGAAGCGCCTGGTGGAGAGGTGTAACCCTGCAGCAGGGGGAGAGGCCACCCCCGTCTTGCTGAGTTGCCTTGTACCCTCTACCAGCCCTTCCTGCCACGGGCAGCGTCTGAGCTGGCAGAGGGCAGCGCGCATAGGTGGGCAGGCCACTCGCTCCACCTGAGAGTGGCTCAGTGTGTCAGGAAAAGATCTCCTCAAACAGGTGTGAAATCAGTATGTTCTGATTTAGGAAGAGCAAACTGAAACAGCATTTGCTCTGAGCAGACCCACTGGCTTTAGGAGAGAATGCTATTCAGCCCCAATAAGGAGAAAAGGCTCTGAGAAGAGCCTGGGCCTCTCTGCTGCCCTCCATCAGCCGCACACCCTGAACCCCTAGCAAGGAAGGGGCTCGGACCCCAGTGGGCTGTGCCTACTCTGTGAATCCGCCAGTCCCCCAAGAGGGCAATATCTTAGAAGAAACCTAATGTCAAGAACCTAATGTCAAAGGTCTTCAAAGCAGGGACTCTTTCCATGCCTGCCTCTGGGAGACAGTAGATTCATAGTCCCCAGACAGACCGGCCACCCACCAGTTCTTCTCTTACAAAACGAAAGCCCCAAATCCTGCCCGCTGTCCTCTCTCCTCCTGCTGGGGATATGCACAGCGGACTGCACCTTCTCATCACAACTTGCACTTGGGTGAAAATCAACAAGACCCACAGTCCATCTCACCTCCCTCAAAAAGGAGCAAGGGCAGGGTAGGGGTGAGGAGAGAGAGGGGCCGTCTGGTCATGGAGAAAAGGAAGACGGGAGGGAAGGATGTGCTGAAGAACCATACAGAACAAACGTCCTAAGAACATCTGAGCCAGTCCCCGGGACAAAGACTGATCCACTGATCACCTCCTGCAACAGGGGACAGTGAGAAAATCCAGCAGAGAAGCAGTCCGCGGACCGTTGATCCAGCGGGGAGGGCTCCCTCGAGGCCCTGTCCCCCAACCTAGACGGAAGCAGAAGGGCAGCATGCAAGCAAGCAGAAGGGGATGAAGGCCAAACTGTCAAGGAAGCCAGCGGTAGCCAGCAAAGCATGAAGGTGATGCTTCTGTGGTGTTCTCTGGCTCCCGGGGCTGGAGAAACCTGCTGGATGGCCCGGTCCTGGAGTGCCTGATTTATTGAGTTCCTCTAAAAATGAGGGTTTGGGGACTCATCTGCTTGCGGCCCCCACAGTGCAGCACGGTGGAGCTTCCGAGGGACCAGGATTCAGCCGCCAGCAGCTGCCTCTGCGCGCCCCCCTTCAGCTCCTGCAGTCAGTGTAAAAGGCGGGCGGATCCACCCAGAACCTCCTGGTCTTGGGTTTGGGGTGGGGTGGGGGCTTGATTTCTCTGTTAATTTAGCAAGAATGACGAAGTAACAAGTCTTAGGGGGTGGAACGGTGACATACTGCCTCATCTGCCCTAAACACGCGGGGATCCCCAGGGGCTGACCATGGAATCCGTGGCAGGGACCCGCTGATGGCTCGGCTGAGCTCTGGACAGATCCTGGAGGCTCTCCCAAGTGACAAAGGCAATGAGCACCCAGATGACAGGGCGGCCCTCGTTCCAGGGTGCCAGGGGTTAAGAATTAATTGGGGTTAATGACAACGCAGCATGAACCCATCCCTAAATGGGAACTGAACTTTCAAGGTGTCCTTGAGTGCGGGAAGGAGTGTTCGAGGATTCTATTTTTATTTCTCAAGTGGCTGTGCGCATTTCGGTTTGGGAGTTTTATTTTCCCAACTTGAATGACAACGTCTGGGGATTCATCCACAAAAAAGGAGAAGAGCCCAGAGTCAGCGAGGGGCCGCAGAGGGACCACGGGCTTCTGGACCACAGGCGCCCGCAGTGCCAGGGTTTGCCTCCTGACACCGCCTGGCTAACCACGAGCCCCCGGAGTGCGAAGGAACCTCTCAAATCACGTTGTGTGTACACAGGGGGCGACAAACATCAGCCCTGCCCATGACCCCCAACGGCGACAGCTTGCACCCAGGTTCTCAAACCCCATCAGTCCTCCAGACGCCGTAGGTCAGGGAACGCAGGGAGCGGGGGCCCAGTGAGGCCCTCTGGCCAAAGAACATCAGGTCGCTCCTATTCTTTTTTTTTTTTTTTTAAATTTATTTATTTGTCAGAGAGAGGGAGAGAGAGCGAGCGAGCACAGGCAGACAGAGTGGCAGGCAGAGGCAGAGGGAGAAGCAGGCTCCCCGCTGAGCAAGGAGCCCGATGTGGGACTTGATCCCAGGACGCTGGGATCATGACCTGAGCCGAAGGCAGCCGCTTAACCAACTGAGCCACCCAGGCGTCCCGGTCGCTCCTATTCTTACTGGACTTCCATCACCTGTACCCAAGTTCAATAATGGCCTGAATCCTATGGTGGGGAGCTCAAGTTCTTCCCAACCAGACAGAAAGGCTTGGTCATCGTGCAGAGGACGGTGAGAGCCCGACAACAGGTATGGGTCTGGGCCCCGGGTGGCAGCCTCTGTGCGCCAAGCCCAGAGGACCATTATCACAGCTCATTTGCTAAAACCCTGCGATGGGATGCACCACACCATCTAAATTCCACAGAATCCAGACCCACGGGGATGGGTGCTTGCACGAGAAGCTCCATGAGAAGGGGGTTCTCCCGCAGGGCAGAGCCTCTCTGTGGGAGGGAGCTACAGGCTGCCCCAGCCCAACCGAGATGGAGAAGCGGCTGGCCCTTCACCCACCCATCCCTTAAGTTCCGTCTCCCTGGTGGGGAAGGAGTAATGGAGACAAACCAAGCTCACCTTCCCACCCACAGCACAGATGAGCACCGACCCCCTGCTGCCGCCATGTGCTGCTGAGGGTAAGTTACAGCATCTTACTGTCCCTGCGCCACCGCCACCCTCTCCTAGAAGGGACTGGGAAAGGCTTACTGAACGCACCGAGAGATGGGAGACTCAGGGAATGCCTGAAAATAAAAACGGAGAGCGGCTGCCCGGATATCCTGAAGAAGCGTGTTTCTGGAACACACGCCCTTCTCGAGCTATCACCTTGAGACGTCCTGCAGCAGAAAACCAAGTCCACTTGCTTCAACCGATTCAGCCCCACTTGGAAACTGTGAATGCAGAGACATGTCCTACCTGCAAAAAGCAAGTGTGTGCTTGCTGGAAGAGGCCGAGCCTGAGATGGGAGGGTGCTGGGCTCTGAGCAAAGGCAACAGCCAGCCGAAAGGTAGACTCCGCAGGGTGCACCTAGTGGCCGGAGCTACAGAACGGAGGCGAGAAACCAAACCCGCACGGCAGCCAATCGGACCAGGGTCGGGAGGTCGGGCAGGAGAATAGACATGTTCCACTGCTGATTAACTGGGAAGAGGGTAAAGCTCTGGGCGCTCTCCCCGCAAAGCCGCACGCAGGCAGGCCAGTGAGGTTGCACCTGGACAAGTTCTGCAGGCCGACTGGTGCAACCTTGTCTCGACACCGGGGAGACGTGGAAAAATGATTTCGGGGAGAAGCCACAGATGGGGCGGCTGCTCCCAGCCCATGCAGACAGCTCCTGCTGTCACAATCCCAGAACAGCCCCTCCCGGAGGCTGGGAAGGGGTCGGCAGGGAAGAGAACAGATGAGAATCTCCTGGACAGAGGGGAGGGAACCGCTCCCCGGAGGCTGGCAGGCGAGCGGCAGCCCGACACAGGCTTCGTGGGGCAAGCGCTCCCAGACCACCCACACCAGTTCTGAGGGGGAAGGCTGGACACAGGCTGTCCTGGCCCCTGGAGCACCGCTGGCCAATACCCGAGGAGCCTGGGTGACAGCGATCCCAGCCCTGTCAGCCTGGAGACCGCCAGGGCACTCACAAGGCACTTCCTGGGCTTGGTTACTCCCTGAACACACCAACTGTGTTCCAGTGACCATCCACAGCCGCCTGTGACCATCTGACAGCTGAAAGCATCCCCAGGTTCCTTCCTCCAAATCTTCTGCTTCTCTTTTCTCAGGGCAACTGGAAACAAAGCAGATCTAGGAAAGGACCCAAATGACCTCCTTCTCTGAACCCTTTGCTCTCAACATCCCCTGCCCTACTTAGATGAGACAGAAATCTTCAGTTAGGAA
The DNA here is from genome assembly GCA_004024625.1 of Mellivora capensis. Classification (NCBI taxonomy): domain Eukaryota; kingdom Metazoa; phylum Chordata; class Mammalia; order Carnivora; family Mustelidae; genus Mellivora; species Mellivora capensis. The sequence goes on along the minus strand of PISX010000432.1, from coordinate 5,894 downwards.
CCTGAGATTTGTAACCTATCTTTATGGTTTGTCCTCTGGGAGGCCAAAAAAAAAAAAAAAAAAAAAAAAAAAGCACATCTGCTCCTGAACCCATGGATGACAAAAAAGAAAGATCAAGAAATTCATCCCAAATTTCTACCATCAAGGAGTGTGATGTCTTACTGGGGAGCCTGGCTGCTGAGCACGGTGTTAAAGATGTGTGGGACAAGGAGCTACCTGGGAGGGAGTGACAGGTTACGACCCATGGCAGGTCCCCCTCAGGACCCAGAGGCCTGGCTGTGCACCGCCCAGCAACGGCTCACGTGCCGTGATCCTGACGGGACACAGACGACGTCTTTCCAGAATGCACGGTCTAGCTCCCAGGCAACTGTCTTCACCATCACATCACCATCTCTGGCACCAGCCTCTTGGATAGGACAAGTCCCACACACCTGGCCCGGGTGTTCCCCTACCCAGTCATCTCCAAGCCCCCAAATGGGAGATGGCTGGGGCCGCATTTGGAGGGGAAGCTATTGGCAGGGAGAAGAACTGTGCCACAAACAGGCCACACTCACGCCAGAGCCTCTCCCTTCTTCAGAGCCATCTCCTAGAGAAGGCTTTGCCTTGAAGACCAGGGAACCCACACCAGGGAACGAACACCTCCCGAGCACCTACGCATGGCACTTTCTGTCGAAGACTTCTTGACCCCAACACCCTGGGAACGGGTTACTGGCTCCATTTTAGAAAGCTGAGCTAAAGGAGATAAAATCATTTGTCAAGACCTTGTAACGACCAAGACACGGCTGAGATCAGAACTTAGGCTGTGTGAATTCGAGGCCGGTCCCCTTCTTAGGGTGTTTACTGCCTCCCTTGGTTCTGCCCTACAGAAAGTCTCTCCACCACCTCCACCCCCAGGAAAGCTGCCTCCCTTGGGGGCAGGGCCAGGGGGGCTGGGAGGACCCGGTGGCACCAGCCTGGCATGGCTGCTATCCCCTCACATCCTACAGGAGGACAGGACTGCGTGCCTATGCTGTCTCTTTCTTAGCTGAAAAGCCAGATGGTGCCCGGTGGTGGGCAGGGTTCCAAGGATTTGGTGCCAGAGCTGCAACCCTTGTGGTTTGGGGGGGGGAAGATAAATATTGTGGAAAACCCACATAGTCACTCACTTAATGATTATATGCCATCCGGGCTTATTAAGGGCAGCCTGGCTCCTTGCAAGCAGGAAAGAGACAGAGATGGGTCCACACCCACCCGCCCAGGTGGGAAAAGAGGCCTGACCTTGACTGAGGAGGGCCTTAAGGACAGCGATGACAGGAGGTGGGTGGGACAGAGCCGGTGTGTGTGAGAGGAGGGCTGGGGCTCTGCCTGGAGACACAGACCTGCCTTTGGGGCTGGCCCATCCTACGACTTCACTACTTGCATTTTGGGCACCAAAGAGGGGGTGGCAGAGAGATGGGTGCCACCCCAGACTTCGTGGCATGTGGTTAGCTCCTGACTGTGGCCCCCTGAGTGCCCCTAAGGCCATTCTGAGGGGTCACTTTGTCCCAGCAGAGAGGCACAGAAGATGATCTGCACCTTCAGGAAAAGAAGAGAAGCCGGCTGGATGTGGAATTTTTCTGGCCAGGGCCGTGGCCGCTAGCCGTGACGAACTGTGGGCATCGGCAGCCCCAGGGACTTACGGAGGGACCGCACAGCGCCAGCCACGGACCCCGTGGGGGCAGCACACCCCAGTGCTCTCGTTCGTTCAGATGTTCACAGAGCAACCACCCTCTGTGAGGCCCGTGCTGGCTCCAGACGTGTGGGTCAGGCACAGCCCTGACCTCGAGAGGCTCCCAGGGAGACTAAGTAACCGAAGATACACGGAAATCCAATTATTGCCATGGCAGGGGTTGGGGGGACAGTAAGCCCGCAGGTGTCTTGAAAGGAGGCCCCCGAGTTCAGTTCTGAACGAGTGAGTGCTTGTCCGACTCTGAAGCAAGGGAAAGGCCCTGGACGGGCACAGAGTCGACAGCACCCAGCACCTCTGCAGAACGGGGCCAGTGAGCATGGGGCAGTGGTGAGAGAGAAGCTTCCAGAAGGAGACTGGAGCAGACCACACCATGTGAAGAAGCGTAAATGTTGCCTCATGGAGAGGAACTTCTAACACGTTTTAAGCAGGGAAAGGAGAGTCATATTTACCTAAAACCAATGTTGAAAAAATGAAGTAACAGAAAAGCTCCGTGGCCTTGGGGCAATTCTCGTGCTGGAGGCAGCCGGGCCTGTGCTACAGGGACGCGGGGCTGAGCACTGCCTCAAGCTCTCCTGATTCCTCTCGGGAGGACTCCTCTCTGTCCCAACGAGACAAGGCTTAAAAGGGACTGCACTGTGTTACGGGGGCAAAAGGAAGAAGGCACAGCAGGGAGGTCCCGGCTAGGGGGCCATGCGATAAATGGCGAAAAGTGCCACCTGGGCCCTTGCGGTGAGCCCCATAGGAGCCAGACTGAGTGAGCAGACACCGAGACGTTAACTTCTCCCACACTCTTGGCGTACTGGTTCTTGCCGTGTAACCACTGACATCTCTTCACGGAGCATCAACACCAGCTCTGTGTCTTGGTCTATCATGCTGGATGTCAAGGAAGGGGAGACCAAGGGTAGACAGCACAACTTCCCCCACGACTGGGCTCTGCCGCACCAACGAGAAAGCTAGAGGTACTCTTCTGGCTTGGCCACATGACCCCGAGCCTGGGAAGAGCTGTCCGGGGCAGGCTCGGGGTCAGCTAGTCCTCAGAGGTCCTTAGAACCAGAGGCCTTGAGGGGAGCAGGGAGACTCTGCTGTGAGGGACAGGGGCGGGGAGCCTCTGGGCCTTCCGTCCCGCCCCTTAGTGGCTCCCTTGGAGAACAGCACCCACCCACCCAGCCATCATCCCCCAACCAGCCGATCCTGTCAGGAGTTAAGCTGAGATACTCGGGGTGGCCAGTGCGTGGGCCTCCTGGACCTTAGAACCTGCCGAGCTGATAGCATCTCCAGGAACCAGCTGGAATCAGATTGCTTTTAGTGTCCCTGTCCCGAGGCTGTGCAGAGGCTGAGCCTTCGCTCTCTGTCACCTCAGCGGCCTGGCTTGTGTGCAGCACCCGACGAGAGCGCCAGCTGATGGCTGTAGGAGTTCCTGGCGCCCTCCCTTCCTCACTCCACTCTTCCCGCTTGTCTCTGTGCAGGAAGAGTGGATGGCGGTGGGAATGCTGGGCACTGGAGCTGGAAGGCAGGGAGGGAAGGAAGTCCGGAGCCCTGAACACAGGAGCCCCGTGGAGAGGAGCCCAAGCCAAGCTGGCTCCACCCCTTCTCTGCTGACGTCAGACCTCGAAATAGACAGATGGGGGAGCAGGATTCTTTGGTGACACTGAGTAACCTTGGAGGTAGGGAAGGAGGGGAGACAGGGCTTCGAGCTGCCTGATGAACAACTCTGTCCACCTGGGTAGAAGAAACCGCACTGACGTCCCCTGCTTCCTCTCTAGTCGATGGCCAGGGTGAAAGGCCTCTCGGTGGGGCTGGCACACTGTGGGCTCCAAGAGGGAGCCGAAAGCACCGTCCACAGGGATGCAGAAGGGACCTGCTGGCTCTGGTTAACAAAGAAGGCAATGGGATGCTGCTGGGGCCCCTTCTCTCCCCTGGTCACACAGAGCCTGCGAACAGTCTGGTCAGAGGAGTGATGCTGTTCTCTGTCTGCACTGGAGTGCGTGAGGCCTAACTCCAGCGGGACACCTGTGGGGCCATCGTCTTCCCCTGGAAGGGGCAAGGCACAGGGAGCCCCTGACGGCTGCCTCCACAGCTGCAGCCTGGGGGCGGTTCTCGCAGGGGGACCGTTTGCCACGGGGACAGGTCCTCAGCCTGAGGGACCTCTCAAAGTGGGGAGGACACAGATCTCCCCTCAGAACTGGTTGAAGGTGCAGATTCCTGGGCCTCGGAGCCTTGGCCCTGCTACCGTGGGCCGGGGCTGGGACCCAGAAACGTAGAGTTTCCACAAGTACCTGAAGTTGGTTCCTGGAACCAAACCCTGAGACACAGCCGAGGCTCATGCTCTGGACCTGGGGGCAGGCAGAGAGCTGGACGGTGTTCCCGGGGGGCCGTGCACCCGCCTCGTGCCTGGAGCATAAACCTCCCTACAGTGGCGAGGGGTACGCGTCACACCCCCACCAGTTGGCACCCCGCACCCGGCCCGGCCGTCTCTTTCCTCTTCTTGCCAAAGTTTCTGGAGAACGTCTCACTCCGCGGCTGGAGGAAGTCCTCCTAGAGCCAAACTCACGACGCCCTACTGCGCACCGTGACCCTCCCCTCCAGACTCACACCTGCTCAGCGGGGAGCTCTGCCGCACCTCCCTCTGCACTTGAAGGCTTATTGAAATGTACCTTGGTCTGCTCTCAGCTCAGCCACGAGACAGCCCGAGCTCATGCTAATTAATCAGATGGCATCATTAATATGCACCCTAACTGTTCAGCTCCCCTGATGCCCATCACGCGTGGGCCCCAGGCATCTCTGCGGGCCACAAGCCCTCTGCACCCCGTCGCCTCCTGCTTTCTCCCGTGGGCTGGCTGGTGGTCCGGAGAACACGCCCAAAGGCGCTTTTATTCTCAACACGATTTGCATGGCGGCGGCGAGCGCCACCGGTGCAGCCGGCAACACAGAGGAGTGCAGTTATTATCTAAGAATGGGTGCTTTATTTAATTAAACAATTACTGCTGGGGCCCTGGGGCGCTATTTAGAAAGACACCAGATTCTGCTCACAACAGACACCCTGTGACAGAGAGTGAGCATCGCTCAGGCCCACAGACCCCGGCAGGGCCCTCACAAGTACCACACGTCCTCTATGCGACGAAGGTATCACACGGGCCTGGGGCAGGAGGCGAAAAATGGGTTGGCAGGTACGTTTCCGTCCTGGTTAACACAAAATATTTACGAACACTCCCCCTTCCTCTAAAACCACGGGCAGGCTGCTGGCTTCTAGATGGTGAGGTTTTTTTTTTGTTTTTTTTTTTTTTTTTCTGCACTTTCAGGGGAAATGAAACAGAAAGTGGGGACGAGGGGAGCGGGAGATGTGAACTCAACCAGGACATCTCCTTCAAGCAAAGTCGCTTTTAGTTCTTTACTCAGAAAGGGAAGGCCGGAAGCAGGGGGGACGTGGAGCGTGGAGATGGCCTGGGCCGCCCTGTTTGGGGTCAGCGTGGAGCAGCTGCAGGGGAAGGGCTGAAAACACTCGGGCTGGTGTTGGGTCAGCCCAGGACGGTTGTGAAGCGAGGGGCACCGGACACCAAGCCCCACTCGAGCTGCTCAGGGAGAAGGCACGCTCAAGCCTCCAGCTTGGGCTGCCTGAGATCAGCGTGGAGTGTGGGAAAGACAGTCCTGAAAAAGCACAGCGCAGAAGGTCCCCAGCAGGGATGAGCACTCCCCACGGAGACCTATTTGGAAGTTTCCCAACCAAATCGGCCTGTGCAGGAGTGTGGGCCATGGGTATACATTTACCAAGCCCCATGAAGCTTCCCAGGCAGCGCGGGTGAGCAAAGGCATGCACACCCCTGGCTCTCTCGTAAGTGGGCTGCCCGCGTCCACCCCAACCCCACGTCGGCCGTCAGCCTGCTTCCACACGCACCGGGCTCTGGGTCGCTGCGCCTGCGCATGTGAACACCTAGAGGCTCCCTTTACAAGGGATGGGCTTCTGAGAGCTCTATTCAGAAATAATTCGTTTTCACAGAGTAACATTTTATACCCATTAGAAAAACCAAGCACACAAGAGAAACCTGCTGCCAGTCCTTCTGCAAATGAACTAATTGTAACAAGTAATTAGTTCCGTAATTTGTTTTGTGCGTTTGGACTTTGACACAGTGGGGTTTCTTAGTCGCGGATGGCGCTGGGGCAGGAGTGGCCAGGAGATGGCACACAGGAC
>PISX010000431.1:33041-284783 GCA_004024625.1 Mellivora capensis | reverse complement strand
ATCAAAAGAAATGAAATCTTGCCATTCGCAACGACGTGGATGGAACTAGAGGGTATCATGCTTAGTGAAATAAGTCAATCAGAGAAAGACAACTATCATATGATATCCCTGATATGAGGAAGTGGAGATGCAACATGGGGGACTAGGGGGGCAGAAAAAGAAGAAAAGAAACAAGATGGGATTGGGAGGAAGACAAACCCTAAGTGACTCTTAATCTCACAAAACAAACTGAGGGTTGCTGGGGTGAGGGGGTCTGGAAAGGTGGGTGGGGTAATGGACATTGGGGAGGGTTTGTGCTATGGTTAGTGCTGTGAAGTGTGTAAACCTGGCGATTCACAGACATATACCCCTGGGGATAAAAATTTGTTTATAAAAAATAAAAATTTAAAAAAAAAAAAGAAAAGAAACTACCAAAAAAAAAAATGATTAGAATTGAGATGTACACGAAAGTACTGGGTGGAGCCATTATTGTTAATCTTTAATTCTTTGGGATTTGAGGTTACAGATCTATATTTTATAACTAATAATATATGTTAATTAAATGTTTATATTTTACAAGTATTACATTAAAAATTAACGTCAGTAAAACTTGGTATATTAAAAACATTCCATTGTTGGATCTAAAAAAAAAAAGCCTTTGTGATAAAATTGATCAAATGATTTCTATATTCAACTAGATAGTTGCTGAAGAAGGAAATGTAAAATTAGTCATTATGCAAATTGATGTCCCTATAAAGTCATAGTCTCAAATCTCAGCCCGTCAATCAGGATAGCATTGTATTCCTATTTTTTTGGTCAAATTCCTCATTATTTTAATAATTATCTGAATCTTGTTTGGGCACCTGGCTAGCTCTGTTGGTGGAATATGTGACTCATGATCTTGGGGTTTTAAATTTGAGCCTTGTTTTAGGCGGAGATTACTTAAAAATATTCAACTCTTAATTCCATTGCCCTTCCCACTCAGCCTCCTTTTACTCCCAGTTCTTCCACTTCAAGAAAATTTAAGCTGTGTGATTTCTTGGAAATTATCATTGCTCCCCCTTTTAATTTACTTTTATCCACAGGTAAAGATAGAATTGAGGGTACTCATGAAAAGATTCATTTAGATATTCTAGACCGTGTATGTTAAAACAGGTGTCCAGGATGGACTAATAAATTGAAGGTGTTGGAGGAGAGGGTTTGAGGGACCCAGCAAGTCTCCCAGTTTGAATAACTAGACTTCTCAGAACAAATCAAAAAATTACTCCTTTAATGTGGGTTATGAAAGTTGTTATCATTACTAAAAAGTTTTAAATAGTTGACCCTTAAACAGCACAGGTTTGAACTGTGCGGGTCCATTAATACATGGATTTTTTTTTAAATACTTAAAGTTCTGCGAATGGATTTTCTCTTCCTTTTTTTCTTAGTGATGTTTTCTTTTCTCTAATTTACTTTATTGTTCGAATACTGTATATAATATATATAACACAAATATTTTTTAGTTGACTGTGCTATTGGTAAGGATTCCACTCAGCAATAGGCTATTAGTAGTTAAGTTTGGGGGCAGTGAAAAGTTACACACAAATTTTCAACTGTGCAGATACGAGGGTCCGTGCTTCTAACACCTTGTTCCAAGGTCTGCTGTATATACTACACATGAATGTATGGTAAAAGTTACTCATAAGCCAACGGGTATGTTTTTTACTTAGCTATATCAAATGCTAGACATTTAACAGTATCCCTATAGTGAGTTGAATTGTCTCTCTTAGAAAGAGATGTTCAAATGCTAATCACTGGTGAATATGACTTTATTTGGAAATAGGTTTTTTGCAGATCAAATTAGAGATGATGTCATACCATGCCTACTGCCTAAGATTTAGAACCTACTTAAGATTTAGGACCTACTGGGTTCTAAATCCAGTGACTGATATCTTTGTGAGAAGGGAAGAATACACAGAAACATAGGGTGAAAGGCCATGTGAAGACACAGGAGAGATTGGGGAGATGCAGCTGCAAGCCACTGAATGCCAAGGATTGCCAAAAGTCACCAAAACTAGGACTAGGCATGGAAAGACTCTTCTCTATAGAGTCTTTGGTGGGAGCATCGTCCTTACTGACACCTTCATTTTGGACATCTAGCATCCAGAACTGTGAGAGAATAAATATCTATTGTTTGAAGCCACCCAATTTGTGTTACTTTCATACAAAAGCCCAGGGAAACTAACATAGTCACTTAGTCTGCACCTGAAATCAATTTTAATTTGTGAGTTTTAATTTATAAATATGTTATCATGACAGAAATAACATTAATTCATAAAGTATGTTTTATGCATTTTATTAGCTTGATTTGAGGGCAACATATTGAAAACAGATTGTGACAGCAAGATAGTTGGCTCTTGATGGTACTTCAAAAAATAAAGCTTAAAAGATCTGACTTATTGCATTCATTCAGATCTAAGATTCCATTGAAAATCTCAGCAGCTTTTTCTGAGAGAAATTACTCTTATTCTAGGAAATAATTGAATATAATTTCTAAATATGAATCTTCTACTTAGGTCCTTTTAAAAGACGTAAGGTATGTGCCCTCCTTTTAACAGTCATGTAATATAACAAGGCATTCTCTTAATAACCTAAGTCAAAGTAGCAATTCTTTTTTCTTTCTTTTTTTAAAAGATGGATTTACTTATTTGTTTGTTTATTTATTTATTTATTTATTTGAGGGAGAGGGAGAGAGAGAATCTCAAGCGGACTCCACGCTGAGCATGGAGCCTGACTTGGGACTCAGTCCCACAACCCTGAGATCATGACTTGAGCTGAAACCAAGAGTCAGATGTTTAACCGACTGTGCTACCCAGGCACTCCAAGCAGTTCTTTTTTCTATACTCATTTTGTTAAACCAGAGTTTATTTCTAATATATTTTACTAGAATTTTAATTTATTTAAATAATTTATTTAATTTATTATTTTTAATAAAATATGGATATTTTCTAATAGAAGTAAAATTTGGTATTTTGCTTTGGATACTTGTAATGATGATATTTCATAGATTTTGGATTATGTAATAAAATCAGTTATCACTTACTATCTTATTAGGCCTTAATTTTTTCAGGATTATAGTTTGTATAACTCTTAGTTTTCTATTGCTGCCAAAACAAACTATCTCAGATTTAACAGCCTAAAAGAGCACACATTTATTATATCATAGTTTCTTTAAGTCAGAAGTCTGAGTAGGCTAGCCCTGGGTCCTCCACTTAGCATCTCAGAAAGTCAGAATCAAGGTTTCAACTGGCTATTCCTTATCAAAGGCTTTAGGGGAGAATCTGCTTCCAAACTCATGGACTCTGTCAGCCAAATTGTTTTTGCTGTTGTAGGACACGGGTCCCTATTTCTGTGCTGGCTTTCTCCTGGGGGCTGCTGTTTGCTCCTGGAAACTGTCTGTATTTTTTGTCATATTCTCCATGGGACACCCTCCCAGCAATAGCAGATAAAGTCCCTTCTGATTCTGATCTCTCTGATTTTTCCTGCTGCAACTCTGACTGACTACAGCTGAAGAAAACTCAGCTGTTCAGAGCTCCTGTGATTAAATTGGGCCCACTCAGATTAATCAGAGTAATCTCTCTGTGTTAACATCTGTAATCTCTGTTACATCCCTTTTGCCATGTAATAAAACATATTCATAAATTCCAAGGATAAGGGCATAAACATCTTTGGGGGCCATTCCTGCTTATCATAAGTAACTAATACCAAGTTTCAATAATTAGTTATACTAATTACAGAAGTATTAACCTCCTGAGAATAATTATAAGATAATTAAGATAATTATATAAGGAAGATACTGTAGTCTGTTAGTATAAGAATTTTGACCAGTTTGCTAACAGTAAGAAATTTAGAAATTGTCTAACACTACAAAAAACAAATTTCAGTGTGGAAAAGGGCAGCAAACTGAAATGTCATTTCCCTAATGTTAGTTTAATTGTGCAGTGTAATTTACTTAAATTAAGATTCTAGCCTACTTTTATTGCTTAAAATTAATTGACACCCATGGCAGTTAGGAGTAGGCAGACTAAAAGGTCCACATGCAAACCATGTCACGATGGTATCCCATACAGTTTGTCATTAGATTGGCTGGGACTTGAATTTTTTTTAAATTTAATTTAATTTTGTGTGTGTGTGTGTGTGTGTGTGTTCCAGAATTCATTGTTTATGTACCACACCCAGTGCTCCATGCAGTGTGTGCCCTCCTTAATACCCACCACCAGGCTCACCCATCCCCCTAACCCCTTCCCCCAAAACCCTCAGTTTGTTTCTCAGAGTCCATAGTCTCTCATGGACTTGAATTTTTTAATTGGTACTGGTAGCTCCACATGGTTGCAAATGACCATCTCAAGATAATAGAATCTTCTTAAAGTGTCAGACTCTCACTTGTTCATTTTTGTATCACTAGTGACTGGTACATTGTAGATGTTGCAGAAGTATTATTCAAAATGATTGAGTTCATGAACATTACAGCTAACAAAGACTTACTAAACAGCTGCTATGTACAGGTTGATCACCCAGTTGATTCAGTGTTTACTAAATGATCTGGTGTCTTCCAGCCATCACCATCTGAGTTTTTTCTGATTATTCTTGGCTGTTGCTGTTATAAAAGAAAAGAGGTCTCTAATTGCACTTTGGTAATTAACATAAAAAGCCCAAACCAGAAGTACAGTGCCTTGAATCCTGCTGTGACATTAATAAGTTGTATGATTCCCAAGAAGATTAATTAATTTCTAAGCCTCAGCTTACTCATTTATAAAATGAAAAACGTAAAATAAGATCTTTAAGATTTCTTTTAGCTTTAAAATTTGTAAGCTGTGAATTTTTCTTTGGAAATAAAATGGGAGACTTGAAAGGTCAGAGGACTTCAAGATCAGTCTTAACCTTAAACCAGCATTTAATCGGTTTTTTGCCCTTGTCTAAGTATCAGCATTCAGAAAATGCAAACATTTTTGAGAATTTTGCCTAAGCCATGTATTTATCCTTTCATTTAATTTTTTAAGACTGAAAGAGAGAAGTTTAATCAAATACTGTCAGTGTAATTTTTTAAAAAATAAAAGCAAACAAAGAAGATTGTGGGTTATCTGATATGGACAGAGTTGAGCCTACAGATTTTCTGCTGATAAGTCGAAAACAGGGAGAAGTAAAGAAGTCAGCCAAACTGAATTTTTTTATGATTGGAATTCTAGTGTCAGACTTGGAAAACATTTCTTTTCCTTAAAAAACAAGTTTTAGAGGGAAGGACTAAAGCTAATAGTCGATCCGTTGTGCACATGATGGTATACCACTTAATCAAATTTTTGTGCACTCGACCCGTTAAACACAGAAGTGAAATGCATTTTTTCTTTATAGTTAACATTTAGTTTTTATTCCAGAATAGTGAAGTAGTTCCAGTGGAACTATCTTACATCTTAAGGAGAGCATATTTAAGGATCACTCTGTATACAAGAACCTAACAGCCTTATTCTGTGAAACCTCAAAATCTATTAAATCTGAAATAGAGTATTTGCCTTCTAAAGAAACTCAGTACACTATTAAATTATTAACTGATTTTATTTTAAGTAGTTCTAAGGTAGTTTATGCCTCTAGGCATTATAATTAAAATGGAGACAGTAGTTTTTAAGGAAAAGTGGACTTAAGCCTTGAACATTATATATTGTTACACCGGGAGGAGATTTTGGGATCGTCTATTAGAAATCCTTATTTCATAGATGGGGAAATTGAGTGGTTACTTAACTTGCTCTAGCTTTTACTTGTAGGCCTTAGCAGAATCAGGACTTTAACTCAGGTCATTTATTCCCAATCACATGCTCGTTCTCCTGTACCACACTGCTTGTTCGGTAGCATTTTATTTATTTATTTATTTATTTATTTATTTGAAAACTTATTTATAGAGAGAGAGAGAACAGGGAGCGGAGTGGGAAGAGGGAGAGAGAAACAGACTCTATGCTGAGCTCAGAACCAGATCAGGTGCTTGATCTCACAACCTGAGCCAAAACCAAGAGTGGATGCTTAACTGACTGTGCCACCCAAGCACCCCTTGTTTGATGGCATTTTAAAATAAAAACAGAAAGAAGGTATTTTGCAATTAGTCAAAAGTTAAAAGTATAGTATGCTCTGAAGAGAAATTATTTAAAAATTTTTCATTTAAGTAAAATGTGTATGACTTCATTTACTATTTTTTTGTTGTTGTTTAGGTGAAAAGAGATTTGAATGCCCAGAATGTTCCAAAAGGTTTATGCGAAGTGATCATCTCTCCAAACATGTCAAAACACACCAGAATAAGAAAGGTGGCGGGACAGCTCTTGCCATTGTTACCTCGGGAGAACTGGACTCATCTGTTACAGAGGTGCTTGGCTCCCCAAGAATTGTCACAGTTGCAGCCATTTCTCAAGATTCAAACCCAGCAACTCCCAATGTTTCAACCAACATGGAAGAATTCTAAAAAGTTATTTATAACAGAGACCTCTAGTGCTGCACTTAAGTTTACACACCTTTGAAAATCTGGAAATGGGCTGGTCAAGTGGATTACAGAGTAGGAAATCATGTTTTCATTCTTGGCTTCTTTAAGTATTCCAAGATCCTGGGTCAACATATGAAGTGTTGAATTTTTAAAAATACAAAAAGCAAACTGATGTACTGGAAACAGATAGAAAAGTATTTCCTCCATACTATAAGTTGTAGTTATTTGGAAATAGATCACATAGTCCTTAAACTGAATCTTCCCCCTATTTTAACATCATGTGTTAACATGTTTAAAAAAGACAGACCTCAGTAGTTTGCAGGCTGGACCTTAATTGGACTTGTTTTCTTTGGAAGTACTTTGTTACAAATTTGGTCAGTAATAATTTTATGTATTTTTTTTTTCCTATAGCACAGAAAACAGATAGCTAACTGATGATAGGGATAATACTTTATTTCCTTAGCTTGTTTTTGGAAAATTAACTGAAAATAGTTTTGGCCGTCTTTTCTAAATGTTAGAAATTCTTCAACAGTTGAATTAGGTAAGTTCCAAAAAAGTAATCTGAGATGCAGCTCAGATCTTTATTACCACTACATTATAGTAGTGTGTATGCAGACAATCAGTGAAGTCCAATTACTTTCTCCATTTGGAGACACAAGAACATAGAGCTAAACTTTAGGTTAAATTTTAGATTGAAACCTTAGGAAAATACTGGGGTGGGGAGGGTGGTTAAAACAAAACTCATAATAGCTTCAGAAAAATAAAATGAGGCAACTTAACATGTAAGGTTTTGAAGTTAGGATTGATTATATTCCTAACCCTAGGTTGAACCACAAAATTCATTTTAAATGTTTATATTGGAAATATTTGCATAGAGTATAAATCATTCTGTAGTTTCATATTCTGTAAATATGAGTTATGTTGACAATGTGCAGAATTCTTTATGCTTTGACTTGGTAGCCAAAGAAGGAATTATCACACCTTTTTTTAAGGCCAGCAGAAAATTATCTTTTAACTACATTACAATTTCCATTTTCCTCTCTACTAAAATTTAGCCAATCTCATTTATTTCTAGAACTGTGTTAGAAGGCTGGTTACTAATTTATAACATAGAAATGTATTTATGTTATGCCAATAACTGAGTTCTCCCTAAAAAGGTAGCCTAACAAATACATAACAATGTGATAATACGAAGCAAGTTATTTTTTAAAAATCAGAATAATCAAATAAGTGACTAAAGGAAAAAAATGTATTGTTTATGCAAGGGTCTTATAGGAAAGATGGCCAAAAGTCTTGTGAAAAAAACTTGGATTATACCAACAGCTTAAGTATTAGTAAGGTATCTCTGACTTTAAAAATGTATTTATGTGGAAGCATAATGGAATTGGAATTGACCATTTGAAAACTAAAATTTTTAACTGCCTGGTTTATTAACATTATTAGTTTGGGGACCGTTTGAATAAAGGTACATGTTTTCTTGTGCATTCTCTATTATTTCAGGAAAAGTACTACTCATGCGAATTCTCTTCCAAAATTGTGATGTTTCTTGTATTTTTGATGAAGGAGAAATACTGTAATGATCACTGTTTACACTATGTACACTTTAGGCCAGCCCTTTGTAGCGTTATATAAAACTGAAGGTCTTTTGTGCTTTCAGTTTGTATAAAAAGCTTTGAGATTAAAGGAAAAAAAATTTTTACACTGTGGTTATAAATTTCAAGTTTCTTAAAGCTTTTGTAGACTTGTAACAAAGTCTTTAAATTTTAGTTGGATTTTGTAAATTGTTTTGTATATTTTATTTAATGTACTCTTAACAACTGATGTATCTGGCTTTAAAACATCAGAATCAGTTTGTTGTTTTGTTTGGTACAGAGGAGCATTTGGTAGTGTTAATTTTAATTTTATTATATAGGAGCTGAAACATCAAATATATATATTTTATCTATCATGCTACACAATCAGTGCTATAAATTTTTTTATGCAAAGAAACTTTCCTAATGTTTGAATCATGTTTCCTCAAAGTGACACTTTCTGTTGTTGTTAATACCAAGTATGAGCTCTCTGCACCATTATTCCAAGAACCAGTTTTAATGCATACCTGTGTATGCTCATCAGAAATGGAAGTTATTTTTTAATCAACGATGAAGCCTATTATAAATTTAACAAACTGAATCTGGATAGCTTTATAGCATATAAAATATATTAATTTGTGTTAGCAGGTGCACATTTCACCACTGAAATTAGAAATATTTTGACAGTCTGTTCTGCATACCATTCTGAATCCACTTTTCTGTCTTATAAGAATCGTAAATTTCAGTGTCCTTTATTTGACTCAGTGGGATATAGCTGTTATAAGTAATAGGGCACAGATGTGCAGTAGAGTCATATTTAATGGCATTTCACTGTTCATTCCCTTTGCCACCATTATAAAACTTTTCTTTATTGTAATTATCAGTGCAAAGCTATGTATTTATCATGGTAGAACTCCAGTGTTAGAATAGTTTTTTCTTACAGTATACTTTCTTTGGTTAGGTTTGTGTATGTGTTGCTGATTACATTAGAACTTGATGTTAAGTCCTTATTTATCACACTCTCATGAGAGCAGTAATAAAAGTGTGTAATCTAGGAGAAAAAGTTAATTTGTCAAACTTAGATAAGCATGATGTTTAGGTCCTATTTTTCAATTTTATAACTGTTTTATTGCAACAATATTTGTATTTAAGTCTTCATTTTAATGCCTTGTGGTGTTTTTTTATGCATGTCACTAAGTTGTCATCCCACATAAATTGATGTGCAGCATAGGGTATTAAATCTACATAATGATTTTAAAACAGAAATAGTTGATGGTAAAATGTAAATGTTTTACAAAAATTCCTTATAAAAAGTTTTGTAGTAACATTTCACTTGTAAATTTTTTTTGTAAAAAAAAAAAAAAAAGAAAATGAAAAAAAAAAAGAAAAAGATGAATCCAGAAAAACCTGTTTCCCATATCCTAGAATTTAGACAATTATTCTGCCAGCAAAGCCTCTGGGGCTGTAATTGACATTTTTACAGTGCTGATTTGTATAAAATTTGTTTTTTGTGGATTTGGAAATAAAATCATGTACAAGTTGTTGCCTGCAATAACAATTGCAAGTAACTATTAAAAATTCCCTTGAGTTTAACATGTTTCTTCATTTAATTATGTATACTATAAAGCAGCAATAAATTATTTGAAGTATCAATCTTCTTATCACAGGGAACACTAGGAAGTAAATGCTCTCACTAGAAAACGTATTGGCAACTCTTCATAATTCCTGGTATTAAGATCTGGTCACCATTTCTCTGAACATACTGCCAAAGAACACCAATGCAGATTTCATGTTAATTTGTAGCCATTGCTCTAGACATTTATGGAAATTAAAATTTGATTTAGGGACATTTTTTTACTTAAATATTTGTAAGCAATAAATGTTAGGAAATTGTAGGAAGAGCTAAAAATGAAAAGATAATTAAAAGATTATTTAGGCTTACAGAAACACTAAGAAGCAGAGTGTACCACATAAATGCCACAAAAATCTGTAAGCAAAAGCTGTTGTCTTTTCCTCAGGGGAGAGCCTAGCAAATCTCATGAAGAACCTTGCTAACATAGTGAATACATTACTATAACAAGTTCAGTTAGATTTCCAAGCCCAGGCCAGATTAGATGATACAGCCACACGAGGGGCCGGGGATGTTAGGCAGCAGAGGAAGTACCCCAACTCACAGAAGACTCCACAAATAGTCTTTTCATATCTCTAGTAATAGAAAGCTAAATAGTGTAGGGGGAGATTGCCTTGCACAGGAAGGCCCTAAGGTAATAGTATGTTTATGTCACAACTTTGTGTAGTGTAGTATGTACTCATAACAATGACTGAATCAACTTAAATGTATGCTATTCTGCCAAACAATACCAGTAAGAAATTTTTCAAAAAATTTGTATCAAAATGAAAGATGATAGAATTACCAGAAAAGTTCACATTTGGAAGCTTGGATAATACTACATAAAAGAGGTGATAATGGAGAGAGTTAAAATTTTATTGTTTTTTTTTGAATTATTAATATATTACTGGTTTGATTCTTGGGCCTTCTAGGAACTACAACCACATAACTGAACAAGAGTGAACAGAAGAAAAGACCACGAAGTAATGCTTTTTACTTTCCTAGATTGTGGACATGAAACCATTGGTATAATAAGCTGGGAAAGTGGAAGCAGTGCTAAGAACAAGACTGTACTATAATATGGTATGGTTCACAGTGCTGTTGGTGAGGATAACCTCAAGACAGGGAAAAGATAGTATCATTTGTTTAGTATTTATTTAAAAGTTCAGATGCTTAAGGGGTGCAGAGACTTAAGGTGTGTGCAAGAAACACAAAGTTTATTCCTGAATACATGAATCGTGGTAACTGTCTTAATTGCCCAAGCAATAATAATCTGTTTAATATACACAAAACCAACTTGTAATTGTGTAGCAGGGTTTTTAAGGTATGTATTTTCATTCTTTTCAGATTTGCTAATTAGCATCTTCGGCCATGTTCTCCTAGTAGCAGGTGGCAATGAAGTAATTATTTTTGGATACCTGCAAGTAATATAAGTACAAATAAAAGGAGAGGGGAAGAGAGGAAAGAAGATAGATCTTGTAAACCTCTATTTTTGTCTAAGGTAATAGTTTGGATAATGCTTGGATAATTTTTCCTGAAAGAAAAAGTGTTCCAATTAATCAGGTTACTAGATTTTGGAATTTTAATAATACTCCCAAGTTTTCATATATTTAAAAAATATCTGTATATGCTGCTTGTAATACTCTGGTCCAGAAAAGCAATTTGTGTATGCATGCACATATAGTCAACTATTTACAATAAGGTTTTGAATTAGCAGTACGTGTATTAGACCATACGGGCATAAAAATCTGTTCTCTTTAAACAGAAAAGCTGTTTTATGATTCTGCCCACAATGAAGTGCAGATACTGAAGCCTTAAGAACATTGTAAATTGCCTAGCGAAGTCAACCAGGAAAATTGGGTAACCGTCAACAAAATTGTCACGTAACCTTATATGTGAAATATTCTATAAAAAAGTAAAAACTTTTATTCAGGGAAACAATAGCTGCATTACCTGCAATTAGCAATACTCCCTTTGCATAGCTGGCACTGTTTAAAATTTTTGTTCAATGTAAACATAATTCATAGGGGTTTTTGTTCCTTATATCTTTTTTTTTTTTTTTTTTTAATTTTTAAAGACTTTATTTGAGAGAGAGCATGAGAGGGGAGAAGATCAGAGGTAGAAGCAGGCTCCCTGAGGAGCTGGGAGCCAAAGACTCTGGGATCATGACCTGAGCCAAAGGGAGTAGCTTAACCAACTGAACCACCCAGGCGCCCCCCCCCCCATATCTATTTTAAAAGATTATTTATTTGAGAGTGGGGGCAGAGGGAGAGGGAGAGAAAAACTTAAGCAGACTCCACACTGAACATGGAGCCCAACCTGGGGTTTAGTCCCACAACCCTGAGGGAATGACCTGAGCCAACTGCTCCACCCAGGTGCCCCGATGTTCCTTATATATTAATAAAAAATACATTTAGATAGATAATGTATATGCTATGTGTAACATTGTAGATATATATCATAACATTTGGATTGGATTAAGAAGTTAAAACTTAAGGAATGTCTGTGTGGCTTAGTCTATTACGTGTTTGCCTTGGGCTGGGATCGAGTCCTGCATCGGGCTCCCTGCTTAGTAGCAAGCCTGCTTCTCCCTCTGCCTGCTGCTCCCCCTGGTGTGCACACATGCTCGCTCACTCTCTGACAAATAAAATCTTTGAGGGGGAAAAAAAAGTGTTAAAACTTCAAAATACAACTTTTGTTTTTAAAGATGCTTTAGGAAAAACCATAAGAGATTATTGTTAGGCTTAAATGTACACACATGGCCTAAAATGAATGCTATATGATTTGTACCAATAGTTTCCATGAAACTACCTTTTTTATTTCTGAGCATTAATTTGCTGTAGGACTTAACAATAGCAAAGGCTAATAGGTTGAGTTTTGAGTCTCATTGAACACCTATTACCTACTTTGTGCCAGGCACTAATGCCAGTGGCAGAGAGAGACCAAGAAAGACCAGAAGCCCTATCACTGACCTCCTAGAGATCACACATATTCCAGAGTGGTAAGGGCGAGGGGGGGCAAGCAGAATAAAGGTGAGGAGAGCTAAGGCTGCAGTTGTAATTAGGGTAATCAGGAAAGCCTTCCTGAAGTGATGTTGGAGCAAAACAGAGTGAGGAAGAGAGCCTTGCACAGGAGCATCTGAGAAGTTGGAGGAAGAGGACTCCAGGAGGAGGGATGAGCCCTAAGATTGGACTGTGGCTAAAGCATGATATCCAGAGGAGCCAGAAGGCAGCAGGAGATAAGACACAACAGTACAGCAGTGTCCTACAGGACCTGCCATCTTCGCCACCGGAGTGTGAAGACCTGTTGACAAGTGAGTTGATCTCCCTGGTCCTAGCAAAGCCCTGTGATCCAGAGATCACAAACTGGGAGTCAGAGGAGCATGGGCTTCATTCCTGGTTTGGCCACTTACTAGCCACACCACCTTGGGCAAATTAACCTTTCTACATCCCCTCTTCCTCCTTTGCACAATGGGGATAATACCTCACAGATCTGTTAAAGGATCAAATAAGATAACTCTACTGAGCTCCTAAGATCATAGTGTTCAGTAGAAGTTATCATTAATTATAAATTAATCCAAAAGGTGAGGGAAGGGACATGGAATATTTCTCAAGTTGGACCAATGCTGGAAAGCTTTGGAAATGGATAATAATACATTGAAAAATTAATTCTCAGTATCCCATAAAGGAAAGAGAGGGAAAAAACTAAGTGAGAATTCAATTCAATCGTATATTTTTCTCAAACTATCTGCTTATGAGCTAGTTTGGGATGCTCTATCTCAAAATTTAGAGGATAGTCATGTTTGCCCAGTGTAAACAAAATTGAAGTTTCAAGTCGTTTTTTTCCTGTAATTTTAATATTTATTTATTTATTTATTTGAGATAGAGCCGGGGGGTGGGAGGGGCACAGAGCCTGATGTGTGGCTCCATCCCATGACCCTGAGACTGTGACCTAAGCCGAATAAGAGATACTCCTATTTTTTCCCCTAATTTTAAAATGTTAATTCCAACTACAATTTGCCTACGTCCAAAGTAATAGCAGACAACCAAACAAGTCAACAGAAGCCAGACCAGTTAGTGAAAAACAGAAACAGCTGCCCATGTATTCAATAACCTTTTTTTGGACATATATGGAAAATGTTCTATATTTGAAATCATTCCCTATGTTTATTAAATAGATGGAATGAATCCAAACTTACAGGGCAAAAGTACTCCTGTGTTTTCAGCTGCCTACCAAATTCCAGCCACAAAAAGAAAATGTGCAATTTTGTGTCCAAAGGTTTTCTTACCCTAGACAACTACTTTTCAGACTTGATTCAGAAAAAGAATAATAGGATGCTTTACATTTATGAGCTCCAAGCTACTTTCACTTAGCTGTCCAGATTATTTGTGGAATAAGATAGGATATAAAAAATAAATTGTCCAAACTGGCTTAGTGTCCCGCCAGGCTCGAGGGCACTTCAGGCTAGTTCCTGCTCTCCACTTCCCCTGCCTTGTCCTTTTACTCTCTTACCTTGACTTCAGATTCTGTTCTTACTTCTGACTTGCCCCTTCCATTCTCAAGCTGACTTTTGGAGATGCTTTTTCCCATCAGCCAATACTTTATTGAGCACCTCTTGTATGCCAGGTTCAGGCACAAGGGGTGCTATTCCTCTTTTCTGCACTAATCCTGAT
This sequence comes from Mellivora capensis, assembly GCA_004024625.1. Classification (NCBI taxonomy): domain Eukaryota; kingdom Metazoa; phylum Chordata; class Mammalia; order Carnivora; family Mustelidae; genus Mellivora; species Mellivora capensis. Next base: position 270,452 of record PISX010000431.1, on the reverse strand, counting down.
TCCTTGGATCTGTACCTCAGCTAGATTTCTAGAGCACCTCAAGATCTTCTTGCCACAATCCTAGGGACCTGCTGGCCAACAGTTGCAGAGATGGGAGTTTATTAAAATAGTCTGCGTCTACAGAGAGGAGCCAAGGCTTAGATCATGTTAGGCTAAGTTAAGATGAACAGGTTTCATGTCAGAGTCAGCCAAGAAATCAGACCCTGGAAGCAAAAATCAGAAAAACAGCAAATTACAGGGAAGAGGAGGAAATTAAATGTAAGCAGTTGTCTCAATCACCCATCCATCTTTGAATCATGCATTTCTAGATGGTTGGCTTGGCTCAAATTGTGTTATTTATTATCTTGCTATGAAATGTGATGTAATAAATATTTTATTGATAGTAGTATTATTTTTGAGATGTGGGAGCCATAATAAAGGTTATATCTTCTGGTAAAATCATTTCTAGCTTGTATAATTTTATGCTAGAATTAAATAAATCAGTAATTCATTTTGCTATGGAGAGGGTATCATGGCTTCCAAGAGTTTGGTCACCCTAACAAGTTTGGGAAACACTGTTGAGGAAAGTAATTTAAAGGCAAACAGTAAGTTAACTGGAAAAAAGATTCCAGCTCTGTTCAGGAATATTGTGAATGGTTACAACTTTAACTTAACTGTTTGACATCTTTGAAGCCCTATGTCAGCCTCTTCTTTGTCAAATATAGATATGTATATATGAAATGTGTGTGTGTGCGTGTTTCATGAAGCATCATGTCTCTTTCCAAATACAGTCAGAAGTCAGAAGTAAATTTACTAGTTACTGTGGTTTTGTATTATAGTTGCTTCCTCTCACTTTCTATAATTATGTGGACAAAAAGATTGTGGGAAAAATAAGCCCTATTCTGATGATAATATCTAACCTTATTTTAATCCTCATTTTTGTGGAATAGATTATGACTAGAAAGGGGTTTGAGGACCTATGGAAAGAGTCTCAGTTCTTGATATGTTTTCTTGTTTGTTTTGTTTTTCAGAACACCTGGGATGCCAGTTTGTATTAAAAGTCTTCGTAAGTATGTCCACTAAGTCCTTTTATTTTACTTTTATTCTTACATCAAATTGTAAATGTAGACTTTGACATAAAAAAAGGAGAAGGGAGCATCTGGCCAACTCATTCAGTGGAGTGTGCAACTCTTAATCTTATCATAGTGGGTTCAAACCCCACATTGGATATAGAGATTACTTAGGGATAAAATCCATTTTAAAAAAAGGCAGGGGAGGGCAAACCTACCTAAAGATTTTTTATTAAATTGGTCATTTTGCAGATATAACATATATTTTCTGTATTTTTAGAGGAAATGTTACCTTATTTATAAAATGTTTAGAAAATATTTATTTTCCTGTAAGTATTATCATTATTTAATAAAATCCATGATCTTGAAAAATTCTTGAAGGAATTACTGGTATGAGAAAAGAGCAGAGAATCACCAAAGAATATATTTAAAGAAATTATTTGTCTTCAGTTTATACTGCACATTCTAAGAGAAACACTGGTCAGATTTATGATTTAAGTACTTAAGTCTCTTACTTAGAAAAATATAAGATTTTTTAAACTCTGGCTTTGTTCAGAATACTTCCAAAATAATTATGATCTGTAAAAACATCAAGTAACCCTCCTGCTTTAATTTTTTGTAGCTAAGCTCTAACGACCTAAAAGACATCCAGCTCATGAATCCTGAGGACAGTGCTTTGTTTTCAGGAATCTACAACATCCAATCAAAACTCAGACATATTTAGATGTCAAACTAAGAGTAACCATGTTCCAAGTTCAATGCATTCCTCTTGGGCAAAAATATAAAAGTAATTATTGGTTCTCATTACCATAGATACAGGTTTGATAGTCAAAGTATTAATAACAGTCATGGCACAGCATGCCTCAGTCAGAAAAGATACTAGACATAGTAATGGAGGAAGGTCCCAGAGTCCCTCCTGTCCCTCCATCCCCACACACCCGTACCCAACCCCTTGTGCCAGTTAGTACTCTTCACTTGCTGGATCCTGGGGAGGTCATGGGATGGTAAGAGAGGGATCAGGAACCACAGGGCCCATATACTTCTTGGTATGGAATCATCTCAATATCTTAATAACCATTATCCTGTACTGCTGAATATGAGCCAGGGACAGTGTGCTGATACTCTGAGTTATAAATATATGGATAGAAAACCCCTTCTTAAAGTTATCCTTTTAATTGCTAAATTCAAAAAAAAGCTCAGGCAATTACATAAGCATTTTACTAAGACACACAAAAATCAAAGAAAAATGCAAGTGGAAAAGCCATTTCACTTAAAGATGAGACTGGAGGCACATGGGTGGCTCAGTGGGTTAAGCCTCTGTCTTCCGCTCGGGTCATGATCTCAGGGTCCTGGGATCGAGCCCCACATCGGGCTCTCTGCTCTGCAGGGAGCCTGCTTCCTCCTCTCTCTCTGCCTGCTGCTCTGCCTACTTGTGATCTCTGTCTGTCAGATAAATAAATAAAATCTTAAAAAAAAAAAAAGATGAGACTGATTTAAAAACTTGCTGGAATATCTGTGTAAGTCTAGTTTCAGGGGGTTATGATGACTTAAATAATTTAAAAGGCAAAAGTCAAAAAAAGGGTTTGTTACAGCAACAAAGGTGATTGCTTCCTAAACTTTATTTTCACTGGTTTTTAAAAGCCTGTTAACTATATTTATTGAATCTGAGACACAATTGGTTATTTTATGTATATTAATTTATATATTACAAAAAATTTCTGCCAATAACACTATAATACAATGCTTTAATATTACTTAGAAGTTTTATTTTACACTTATGAAAGAACTCTAATAGACTATTTAGACAGATATTTTCTCATATATCACTCCTGTGCATACTTTAAGAATCCCAGTGAGGGGCTCTTGGCTGGCTCTGTCTGTGGAGCATGTGACTCTTGTTCTTAGGGTTGTGAGTTTGAGCCTCACGTTGGGTATAGAAATTACTTAAAAAAAGATCTTAAAAAAAAATAAAGAATCTAAAGAGAAGTTTCTTCATATGCAGTGACTCACTTTTCAATCATCTTTGTGCCCAAGAGTAGTAGTTTTAAAACTATGTTCATAAATTCTTTGATACTCCTTCCTTCAATAAGTGAAGCCTAATTCCCTCCCTTGAGTGTGGGCTTGACTTTGTGACTTGCTTCTAGTGAACAGAATAAAGTGGATGTCACGGTGTGGGACTCAAGACTGGGATACAGAAAGTCACTGTGGCTTCCTCCTTAGTTCTTCTCTTGGATTATTCTATTCACTTCAGAGGAAACCAGCTGCCATGTTGTAAGCAGCCCTAGGGAGGGGCCCACACAGTAAGGAACTGAGACCTCTGGACAGCCGCCACATACGTGAGCTTGAAGTGGATCTCCCAGCCCAGTCAAGCATTCAGATAACTACGGCCCCCAATGCCACCGTGACCACAACCTCATGAGGGACTCTGAGCCACAGCACCCAGCTAAATGCCTTTCAGATTCTTGACCAACAGGAACTGTGTGAGCTAATAAAATGTCTGTTCTTTCAGGCTGCTACATTTGGGGAGTTGTTTTGCAGCAATAGGTAACTAAGACACCAGGAGTCATGAATTTTCAACCAATATCACTTTCTGTGACATTAACAGCATTAACAATGCAGCATTTATAAAAGAATGCTTCACTTTTATTCTCCAGGAATTTCTCTGCAAGCTTTGCTGTAGATGTGTGGTGGGGACACTGATAACAGACACAGTTCTCACCAGTCCTCAAATGTAAGACATACCCCAATTTCAGAGACATGAAAATGTGCAAATTGATGAAATACACTTTAAACTATGTTTGTGATTTCCCTTCTGCTCTCATCCACCCCCTTTCTTCTCAAAGCCCTTGATCTTGCCAGTGGCAGTTTTATTGACCATTTCAGGAAAAAAGTACTGAGCTTCACGGTGGGGGGGATTGCTGTATTTGCACTGTTGTTTACATGGGAAGTGAGAGGCTTGGGTGGCTGAGAAAGGGGCTGCTGGTGTGAAAAAGAATGTTTTATTAACTCTATCCTGTCCCAGCCCAAGCAACCCTTGGAGAGCCACAGAGGATGTTCTTTTTGTAGGAGGCAGGAATTGCCGGGAAAGTGGTAGGGGCTTTTTGGTGCTGGCAAAGTTTGGGCATAAAAAGAGAGCATGACCATTCTTGGAGGCTTGGGAATATTCTAGTTTTATGAGGATTTCTATCTCCTGGAACAATTCACTACCAACCTATTAGGAATATAAATATATATTTAGGAAGAAAAGCAAATAATTGCTTACTGGTTCAGAAAAAAACCTTAGCAACATTATAGTAGGCACATCAGCAATGTAACTATGAAAGGAAAAAGGAGATTTATCTGACCTAAGCATATTGCTCTCCTCCTTAAATCTCTCTGCACTAAATAGGATATCTTATATGAGAGGGCTTTGTAAACTGTTGAGCGCTAAACTTGAGCATAAGGCCTAATTACATACGTGTTTGCTGCCTCCACACTGGGAGGGATCACTAATCTTCATTTAATTCCCACCTGCACCCTGAGCTGAGCACTTTCTCTAGGCTTTCTCCTTATTTCTGATCTCAAGGAAAGGTTTAACAAACAGGAATAGAAATAATAATGTTTAAGGTGATTTAGAAGATATTCTGAAATAATTATGTTTATACCCCCTACAACTTGACTACCTTTCATATTCTTTTGATTATTTAATCTCTAAATCTTCCTCCTCTGGAACTTGTGCTCCTAACTTAAACCTGCTTTCTTGTTCTGATCACCTGTAATTTAATTAATCTCTTTTTAGAGGTTTACTTTTTTCTTCTTCAAAGACTCTTTTTTCTGGCTAAAATTTCTTAGAAAACAGAAGTCCTTCCTTTGCTGACATTTTTTTGAAGAGCCTGTTTCAAGTCAACAAATATTTGAACAATAGTATTGCTAGAAGGTCTATCCTAGATGCTGTAGGGGATAAATAAATTAATAAATGGCTCTGTCCCTGATAGTTCCTGTCCTCAAAGGGCTTAGTTGCCAATGAGAAAAAAATAAAATAAGAAAGCTCCACCAATAACTGTAATGTTGAGTGGAGCACATGACCACTGGAACAGGAAGAGATTACACCAAGTACAGGGTGAGGATTTCCTCTCCTGAGTCTTGTGGTTATTGTTTGCTTCCTCACTTGCTTTTGTCAGTCATTTCCAGTACAACTCAGTATTTTCTAAGTATTGTGAAATTATTCTTTCTGTAAATCCTTTCGTTTTCTACTGTATTTACACCGTTAGCTCTTACATTCAGGCTTATATTCTGGAAAGCTGACTTAAGTTGCTGTTGTTGTTTTAAATCAAACCCAACAGTGGTTAAGAAAATGGAACTAAACTATTGCTTTAGATCTGCTTTGAATGATCTTGACCTTAGGGGTTTCCATTCCTGTCTGATTTGCATATGTCTCTTCGCTGGTGTTTCCACCCTTCTCGACCCCTATGTTACATATATTAGGGCTGAGACAGCAGCTCCCTCTTATAGTTGTCTTTCACCAACTTGTTTTAATGTCATGATATCTCTGAAAATCCAGGTAGTAAAATGCCCCGAATTGCATGGTTTTCTCAGTTTTACCCTGTTTTTCTTTTCTTCTTCCAAAATCTTAAGATGCCCTCAGTCAAGGGATTCTCTAAAAATAAATTTCCTTAAATGTGTAGCTACACTTAAAAAAAGAATAAGGTGACAACGTCTTTGTGATTCATGGGAAACTTAGTGTAGGGTGGTATTTTCGATGATGTTTTAGGTTATCAGTGGCTTCTGAGGAAAAAACACCTTCAATATGTCTCTTGGCTAACTACCAAGTGGACGCTTACTTTTCCCATTTTCCTCACCAACAGAACCCAGATTTTGCTCAGGTTCCTCCTAGTGGTCATGTCCTTAAGAGGAGGCTGGAGGTGGATCTTAATGAGCTAAACTAACAAAGGAGTTCTGATGTCCTTTGACAAGTACAAGGTTTAGACATGGGCATGAGATGTAATTCTAGCTGATTTGATGTAAGGGGAAGTAAAGTTTTCTCCACTCAGAAATGAGGATATTACCAGGTGCCTGGGTAGCTCAGTGGGTTAAGCCTCTGCCTTCGGCTCAGGTCATGATCTCAGGGTCCTGGGATTGAGCCCCGAATCAGGCTCTCTGCTCGGCTGGGAGCCTGCTTCCCCTTTCTCTCTCTGCCTGCCTCTCTGCCTACTTGTGATCTCTGTCAAATAAATAAAATCTTTTTTTAAAAAAAAAGTGAGAAATGAGGATGTTCTCTTTTCTTCCCTTTGGACATTGTCACCTACATGCAGCACTTAAAAGCACAGTTTTCCACCAAACAGCTGTGATACGAAGAATCACTGACCTACTGGAGACCACAGAAAAGAGAGATGAACAGTCTCATCCTGGAGTCACTGAACTAACAAACCAATGACTTCACTATAGTGAGACTTCTGTGAGGTGATAAATGTCCTCATTCGATGCCACTATCAGTTGGGGTTTTGGTGAGCTGCAGTTAGAAGTGAAGCATCTTTCTGATGTCGCTTGTGATGGGATCATGAAGTTATTTTTCATTTCCACTGTTGTTCTCCTCCACTTTTCTCTTCAAGGCACTTCTTCCTCCTTCATTTGTTGGGTATCCTCCTGCTGTTTTAAATACTCTATTCATTACACTTAAAAAAAGTTGTGAAATTGGATCACTTACCCTCACAGAATAATTGTGATTGGAGCAAACAGGTTGAAGGGATTTCGAGCATTTGCAAACAATAGAGGAGACCTTTTTAGGACACTGAAAACAGTAATATACTATAACTTATGAGGCTGGTCCTGAAGGCTAAGTTTGAATTCATCCTTGGTGATATTTAGCAGAAATTCCACTTTCCCAGAGGAGAAACTGAGTATTTACACACTCTAGGCAAGTTACCCACCCTTCTCCCTGTCAGAATCCATTGGTTCTATTATGTTTTTACTGCCCCTTCACCCCTCATTTCTCTCCTTACTTGGCTTATGTACCATAGTAAAATATTTTTTCCAGCTTTGTTGGCAGGTAACATTGAGTAGTTTTAAGACATACAATGTCATGATATGATACACGTATATATTGTGAAATGATTACCACAACAAGGTTAGTTAACACCTCCATCATATCACATAATTACCTTTTTTGTTGTTGTTTTAGGTGTGGTGAGAACATGTAAGATCTCCTCTCTTAGCCACTTCCAGGATTACAGTACAGTATTGTTAACCATGCTCCTCCTGCCACTCTTCAGAACTGATTCATCCTGTAAGAGTGGGAATTTACACCCTTTGACCACATCTCGTCATTTCTCCCAACCCCCAGCCCTGGTAATCACTATTCTCCTCTTTGTTTCTATGGGTTCAGCATTTTTGGATTCTACATTCAAGTGGTATTATACAGTATGTATCTTTCTCTGACTGACTGACTTTCACTCAGCATAATGCCCTCAAGGTCTATTCATGTCTCAGAAGTCAGGATTTCCTTCCCTATATGTGTGTGTATATAAATATACAGATAAATCTCAGGTTGTTTTTTTTTCTATCCACAGATGGACATTTAGATTGTCTCCATGTCTTGGCTACCGTGAATAATACCTCACTGCTCATGGGGGTGCAGATGTCTCTTCAAGATAGTGAGACGATGCTTGCATTTCCTTCAGATACATACCCAGAAGTAGGATTTCAGGATCATATGCTGGTTCTATTTTTAATTTTCTGAGGAACTTCCATACTTTTTCCATAGTGGCTGCATCAATTTACATTCCCACCAGCAGTGCCAAGGATTCTCTTTCCTGCACATTCTCCCCAATACTTGTTATCTTCTTCCTTTTTTTTTTTTTTACAACAAACTTTTTAACAGGTGTAAGGTGATAAAATTGCATTTGTAGTGAAAGAGTAATGACTCATTTCTGTATACCCTCAACTCCGCTGCCCCAATCTCCCTTCATCAAACTATCCTGGCAAAAAGCGACCGATTAAGATTAAATCCAGCCAACTTAGCTTCAAAAACCATGTAGCTGAAAATGGCTGAAGAAGAACAACCAAATTTATACCAGTTAAACTCAAGTAGGCCTTTAGTGCTGCTCTCCAAACCTACTATACTTCAATAGTTTATTCACTTTTCCAGTCTCCCAAGCCACTCTTTAACACATTCACTGGTCTCAAACCTTGAACCCCTCCTCCCTATTTGGCATTCTCCTACTTGCTCCTACTTCATCAGAAAATAGGCACAATCAATGTCCATCTATAAATTTCCATCCCTATATGTATTAACCTACTTCTGCCTTTTCTTCTGCTGTTGATGAAATCTCTGTGTTCCTATTTAAGGCAAACCCCTATTTAAAGCTAGATTCCTTCCTCTTCCTACCTGCACAAAGATGGCAATCCCTTCCCTTTCTCTCCAGTGTCAGCAACTTTTCCCTTTCTATTAAATTGTTCCCATTAAAAAAAAATGCATTGATATATTTAGAAAATAAGAAAATATATAGAAAAAGAAAACTCTTCCCACACCTACTTCCTACTCCATTTCTCTGCTCCTCCTAAACAGAGTTTTCCATACCCACTGTCCAAATGTTGTTCTTCCATTCTCTTTTAAACTCATTCCAACCAGGTTCTGGACTTCACCACTCTTTGACAAGCCTCTTTTCGAGGTCGTTAATGACCTTTTGTGTGACTAAGTCCAACACAGCTGATTTTCAGTCTTCAACCTCTCAGAAGCATTTTGTACAGTTGGCTATACTCCTTTTCTGGAAACATTTTTTCTGTCTTGGCTCCTAGAACTCTGCTTCCCCTTGATTTTCCTCCTACAGCATTAGATTCTCCTTATTCTCCTTTGCTGATTCCTCCTCAGTCCCAGGGTTTGGTCCTCAGATAACCCCAGGTGAGCTCCTCTAGTCTCATAACTTTCTTTATCAATGATTTATTTATTTACTTTAGAGAGAGAGCAGGAGAGTGAATGGGGGAGGGACAGAGGAAGAGAATCTGAAGCAGATTCCCTGCTGAGCTTGGAGCCCTACCCTGGGGCTCAATCCCATGACCCTGAGATCATGACATAAGCCGTAACCAAGAGTCAGACACTAAACCGACTGAGCCACCCAGGTGCCTCTAGTCTCATAACTTTAAATAGTACCTCTATGCTGATGATTCTAAAGTTTATTTCTCTAGCTTCACCTCTCCCCTGAACCTAGACTGTATATCCAACTGACATTTCAGTATCTCAAGCTGGACATTTATTAGATATCTCACATTTAACATGTCCAAAACCAGTCTCCTGGTTTCCTTCCTCAAATATTTTTATGTCTATGCTCCTTTATTTCAGCACATCTCAAATCCACCTCTCATCAGGAAGAAAGAAAATTCTATTAATCCGTAATTATTTTTTATAATTATTTTAAATAATTTTTTATAATTTTTTTTTTATTTTCCACATCCAAACTTTCAACAAATCCTGTTGGCTTCACCTTGAAAACATATTCAAAATCTAACCACTTCTCAGAACTTCTTACCACTTCCACTACTAAATATCACCATCAATATCCTTCATCTGGATTATTGCTATAATCCTTGATTTTTTTAAAAGAGTTTATTTATTTATTTGAGAGAGAGAGAGAGAACATGAGAAGGGGGGAGCGTCCAAGGGAGAAGCAGACTCCCTGCCGAGCAGGGAGCCTGATGCGGGACTTGATCCGGGGACTCCAAGATCACGACCTGAGCTGAAGGCAGTCCCTTAACCAACTGAGCCACCCAGGTGCCCCTATAATCTTTGATTCTTTACAATATCCCTCATATGGATTATTGCTATAATCCTTGATTTTTTATTGTATGGTCACAGCAAACAGCTAGAATCATCCTTTTATTTTTTTTAAGATTTTATTTATTCATCAGAGACAGAGAGAGAGGGAGGCAGAGGCAGAAGGAGAAGCAGACTCCCCACTGAGCAAGGAGCCTGATGCAGGACTCGATTCCAGAATCCCGGGATCATGACCTGAGACCAAGGCAGACACTTAACTGATTGAGCCACCCAGGCACCCTAAGATCATCCTTTTATAACTTTAGATCATGTTACTCTTTTGCTTAAAGAGCCCTGACTGACTCTCATCTGCACAAATTAGAATATAGGCTAAAATGTTTTAACAGAGACCCAAAATACAGTTAAAAAAAAAAAAAGGCTGCCCTTCCTCTTTTATGTAGAAGTTCAAAGTCATGAGGGAAGTCCAGAAGGATGTGCTGTGCTGCTCCATCAGTTGGTCCCGAAAGCCACGTTTTGTGTGTCTTGTTCTGCCACCTTCCTGTAGTGCAAGTCTGCGGACAATGAGTTCTCTTGGTTTTTGTTTATCAGAGAAAGTTTTTTTTTTATTTCTTCATTTTAGAAAGATATTTTTACCAGCTATAGAATTCTGATTTAACTCTTTTTTCTCCCTTGTCCTTTAAAGCTGTCACTCCACTATCTTTTGGCCTGAAAATAAATTTGTTGTTCTTCTTTTCTTTACACCACTTCTTTTTCCCCCTTCTGGTTGCCTCTAAGATTTCTCTTTTTATCTTTTGTTTAAAACAGTTTGGGGCACCTGGGTGGCTCAGTGGGTTAAGCCTCTGCCTTCACCTCAGGTCATGATCTCAGGGTCCTGGGATCGAGTCCCGCATCGGGCTCTCTGCTTGGCAGGGAGCCTGCTTCCTCCTCTCTGTCTGCCTCTCTGCCTACTTGTGATCTCTCTCTGTCAAATAAATAAAATTTAAAAAAAAACCAGTTTGAATAGAATATGTCTAGATGTATATGTGGGATTTTGTTTGTTTCATTTTGCTTGTTTGGTATCTATCCTGCTTGGTGTTCTCTGAGTTTCCTACCACTGTGGTTGGTGGTATTCATTAGCTTTGAAAAATAAGTCTCAGCCATGATTTAAAATGTATTTATTTGACTTCATTCTCTCTCTCTTTCTGAGATTCCAACCACATGTTTGAGACTGTTTGGTAATGGCCCACAGCTTTTGGATGATCTGTCCTGTTTTTGTGGGAGTTAAGATTTATTTATTTGAGATAGAGATAGCGTGCACATGCGTGAGAGTAAAAGGGGCAGAGGGAGAGAATCCTTAAGCAGACTCCAGCTGAGTGTGAGGCCTAATGGGGGCTCGACTGCAGGATCCTGAGATCATGACCTGCGCCGAAATCAAGAGCTGGGCGCTTAATCGGCTAAGCCACCCAGGGGCCCAGTGCTCCTTTCTATACTCTAGCAGGTTCACCGATGCTTTGCTCGGATGTGTTGAGTCTTCTGATGCACTTACAAGCCTTCTTCATCTCTGTTATGGTGTGTGTGATTAACCTAGTTTGAGATTTATTGTTGCTATGGTTATGCTTAGGGCGCCCCAAGTTTCAAGTTCTTATAACATTAGTTTGTGTTTAGAGTGGAGCTGATTTGCCAGAAAGTATTTTTTAGTGTCTCAGTCACCTTTAGGTCTTTCTACCACATTCTGTTCAACAGAAGAGTCACTAAATCTAGTCTTACCTTCAAGGAGGGGGGAATTAGGCTACATCTTTTGGACAGAAGGGGTGTTAATTGATCAATTAATTAGTTAATTAATTGTGGGGTCCACAGAGAGCACTTATTTACTTATTTATTCATTTATAAAACTCAAAATGCAATTCATGTATAACAGTGGGTAAGTTTTAAGTGTATGATGATTTATATATTTATATATAATTATATATTTGTATATTATAATATGATTTTCTTTTTGGGGAGGAGTCTGGTGGAAACTACCATAGAAGAGATAGAAGAGAAGGGTTCAGGTGGGGTCTTACTTCCCTTCCCCAGGCCTTATCTGCAAAGGAACTTCTCTCGGGACTCTCACCAAATTTCTTTAGTAAGAATTCTGCTATGTCCATGGAAAAAAGCCCATGAGTGGGTGGGTACACGTTCTCCTTGTATTTGTGGCCCTAGCTGTCTCTATATTCTCCAAACAGACCACACACATTATTAATAGTAATTTGTGAAATAAACTGTTTCTCTTTTTTTTAAAGATTTATTTATTTTAGAGAAGAGAAAGAGAGTGCGTACACATGTGTGTGACTGGAGGGGGAGGGGCAGAGGGAGAGAATCTCAAGAAGACTCCCTGCTGAGCATGGAGCCCAATGTGGGGCTCTATCTCATGACCCATGAGATCATGATCTGAGCCAAAATTACAAGTTGGATGGTCAACTGACTGAGCCATCCAGGCACCTCAGCTAAATGTTTTCTTACCAACGTCTAGAGGTATCACCTCTAAGTAATCAAGGGCTCATGACCCATCTCTTCAAAGTCTTCAGAGTCCTTCATTGCTTTGCAATCTGCAATCTCAGGTCTCTGATGAATGCAAGTAAAGTTGTGATTTTGCAGATTTCTCAACATATTTTGTTATTGTAATAATGGGGGGAGCAAAGCTCTTCTCAAATTTCTATATCATAAGCAGAAGCTGGAAACATACTTCCATCACATTCATAGACAGCCACATGCTTGAAGTATTTCAAGCTATAGTAGTTTTTATTTTTATTAGAGCCCAAATTTAAAGTGGTGGAAGCCTCTTCAAGGTGGCTCCTAAATTTTTTTTTTCACGGTCTCATAGGTATTTGATAGCTTTTCTGCTTTTTGCATGTTCCAAGACCAACTTGTACTTTTTCTGCCTCACAGCTGGAATCAGCCATTTCTCAAAGCTTCTCTGTTTGTACGAGTGGAAAATGTTGTTTAGAAACCAACATCTAAGCACTAGGGGTGCTCATGCAAAGGGTTACTTCTTGTTTCACACTCTTTAGCGAGCAAATATTTATTAAAGACAAAAGAGATCATAACTATAATTGAAACTTTAATTTCAAAATCAGATGTAAAGGAGTTTTACTTAATCTCATCTATCATATATCTGTTTCTCTTTTTCACTGATTTCCAAGGACACCAGCACAATCATTCATTTGCTTAAAGTGCATGCTGCCTAGATCTTTCTCCTCAAGAATAAGGAACCCATTGCCCCCTCTGCTGGAAATATTTCCTGTTGAGGCATCATGCTGAGACTTTCCCCAGGAATTGTCCTCAGCCAGAGGATGCTGACTTGGCCAAGATTATATCTCCTCTACCAGTGCAATATGGAGGTACAATGGTGTGGTTCTCTTGCCTCAATTTGGAACATATTTAAAGGGCCATCACAGTTTAAGAGTCCCCCAAGGTGGGGGGCTCTAGGTGGCTCTGTTGGTTAAGTGTCTGCCTTCAGCTTAAGTCATGATCTCGGGGTCCTGGGATCGAGCTCTGCATTGGGCTCCCTGCTCAGTGGGGAGTCTGCATCTCCCTCTGCCACTCCCCGCCACCACTCATGTGCTCTATCTCTCTCACACACACAAATAAATAAAATCTCTAAAAAAAAAAGAAGCTCCCTATAGGGGGTGACTGGGTGGCTCAGTTGTTTAAGTGTCCAACTCGGTTTTGGCTTAGGTCATGATCTTAGACTCATGGGAATGAGCTGCACATTGTGTTCTACATTCATCAGGGAGTTTGTTTCTCTCCCTCTCTCTAATCCCCCACCCCCTGCTCTCTCTCTTTCAAATAAATAAATAAATCTTAAAAAAAAAAAAAAAGAGCTCCCCATGGGATCAACCAAAGCTTCTCTTGCAACTGTCTGACAATTTAACTGCTCCTTCTGCCCAGTCCTTCGCAGGTTTTTTTTTTTTTTTTTTTCCTGAGCACACTTCCTAATAAATGATCTGCATGCAAATTCTAGAGTCTTAGAATCTTTTTACCTAAGAATCAAATCTGTGATAGCTTTGTACTCACAATGCATAGTCATTTTTACAATAATATTACCCACACTATTATTAGCAACAATACTTACTGAAAAAAACTTAAAATTATTTGTTTATATCATTTTTATTTTATTTTGTGCACTTCTTTTGTTCTTAGATTTTATCTTTTCAGGGATTCACTAATTACCTTTTTGAAATCACTTAAAATAGTTCTTCTCTGTGTGCTTATGCCAATAACTCAATATACAGGTGAGTTCTTTTGGTTCATTATGTTTTTTACTTTTAGAGGTTTAAATTTAAACTTATTTTTTAATTATGTAAAATAGTTACATGGTTCCGATCAGCTATAGAAAATGATGTATATTTTTAGGAATATAACTTCTCTCCTTTTTTCCCACACTTTCTCATATGTAAATATTTAAAAAGTTTTTGGCTTATTCTTCCATTGTGATAATTATATTTTCACATAAACGGATACTGTGGGGAGGGCAAGGGTATACCATCTCCACTTAGATGAATGGTAGCAAAATATACACATTTTTCTTTCCCTTTCATTTTTCACCTGAAAATGAATCTTGGAAGGGTACCTGGGTAGCATAGTTGGTTAAGCCTCTCACTCTTGGTTTTAGCTCATGTTATGTTCTCAGGATTGTGAGACCAAGCCCCGTGTTGGACTCCATGCTCAGCGGAGAGTCTGCTTGAGATTCTCTCTCTCCCTCTCCCTTTGCCCCTCCCACTCATGTTCTTTCTCTCTCAAATAAATCTTTAAAAAAAAAAAAAAGGAAGAAAGAAAATATGTCTTGGGGACCATTCCACAGAAGCTTATAGAAGTATCCTCCTTCTTTTTGTAGCTGCATATTACTCCATTGTTTAGGTGTTCTGTGCTTTATTTAACCATCAACTATTCCTGGGCATTTAGGGAGTTTCTAGTCTTTTCTACTTAAAAATGTAGTGCTGTGATGACCCAGCCTTCTGTATAGATTCCTAGAGGAAAGACCGCTGAGTCAAAGAGCAAATGCATTTTTCTAGAAATTGACTAATTCACTGGTATTGTATCATTTTGAATTCCCAGCAGCAATGTGAGTGCCTGTTTCCCTACTCATACCAAGAGTATGTCAATCTTAAAGCTATTAATTAAAAAAAATAGTATTGTACTGTGGTTTGAATTTGTATTTTTCTTTTGCGAGGGAGGTTGAGTATCTTTTCATATGCTTAAGGATCATTTGTGTGAATGAATGTGACTCAGCATACCATGTTCATATACTAGCAAGCAAGCTGGAAAGACAAAAGAAATGGAGGGTTGGCAGATTCTTTTTAAGAACATGACATATGAGTCGTACCTCATAACTTTCACTTCCCATTAGTTACAAGAAAAACTAGGGAATGAAATTTCTAGTTGGGTGACCATGAGTTCCATTAAATCCTGGAATGGGGTAAGTGTTCTATTACCTGAAGGAATAAAGGGTGAGTGTAAAGGGTTGGGGACAGTTAGCAGTTTCTACCACACCATCTCATTTTAAGAAAAAAACAGCCATCACCATTGCTGTACATGATTTGGTCATATATTTTTTCTTCTTTCTTTCTTTCTTTCTTTCTTTCTTTCTTTCTTTCTTTCTTTCTTTCTTTCTTTAGAGAGGGAGAAGGGGTGGGGTAGAAGGGCGGAGGAAGAGAGAGAACCTTAAGCAGGCTCCATGCCCGATGTGGAGCCCCATGTGGGAATGCCATGGGGCTCAATCTCATAACCCTGAGATCATGACCTGAGCTGAAATCAAGAGTCAGACACAACCAACTGAGCCACTCAGGTGCCCCAACATGTTTCTTCTTTATCCTCATAGCCTATTATTTTCCTTCTTACTGGTCTTGCTGTTTCTCTAAAAACCACACATCATCTCTATGGGTCTATTTGCTTTTCCATCTACCTGCAATAGTCTTCTCCCAGAATCCATGGCTCACTTCCTCACTTAAATTTCTGCTCAAAAGTGAAGCTTTCTTGAGCATTGATACTGATTAGCATTGTCCTCCCCAACTCTTCACTCTCCTTTGCTTTTCTTCTTAGAACCTGTCATTATCTGACGTAATAAACATATTTCACCTTTGCTTGTTCAGTTTCTCATGTTTTGTACTTCTTAACCAATGATAAACTCTTTGTAATGCTCAAGTGTATCAGGTACTGATGGGCCTAAGTGCTCATCATTTCTATATACTTAAACTGAGTTAGTTCTCAGGACAACCCTCTCATTGACTATTGCCATGCTATTGCTACATAACAAATCTACCACAATTATAAGGCATAAAACAATTATCATTTATTATTGTTCCTGTGTCTGTAGGCTGAGTAAGGGTAGATTGTTTTAGAGCAGGTTTTAGTGGAGCTTGCCTCTGAGCTCAAATTGGGTCCAGGTTGGTTCCTTGCACCAGAGAACTAGCTGGGGATGTACTGCTCATGACAATGGCAGGGGCATAAAAGGCCAGGCCCCACCATACAAACACATTTCAAACCTTTGTGTCACGTCTGCTAACATCCCATTAACCAAAGAAAGTCATATGGCCAAATACAACTTGAAAGGAACAGGAAAGTATACTCACTCATGAAGGCAGGGGAAGGGAATATTTACTGAAAAAACAATCAAATCTGCCATTTTATTATTCCTATTTTAGATGTTGAAACTGAGACCCCTAGAAGGTAAGTAGCTGTCAAGGTCACATACTCAGTACTGGTAGAAGTGAAGGCATGCCCAGTTGGTATAGTTCTCCTCTTGCCAATATTACTCTAGTTTATACCAGTGATATGAGAGCAAGAACTTAGTCTGTTGTATTCTCAGCACCTAGAACAGTGTTCAGCACTTAGAAGGCATTCAGTAAATATTTGTGGAGCAAATAAATGATTTCAGCAGAGTACATAGCCCTTGATTGGTTGGTACTTGATAAATGCTGGCTATTATTAAGAAAAATTATTAAAAACTTGAGAAAAAGGTCAAGGAAAAGCAGCCTGTCTTTTCCACGTCACATTGGATCATCATTTAACCAAGAGATTACTTAATTATCTGGGGAAATGTACCTCTTTGATTAATTTTTTCTTAAGATTTATTTGTTTATTGAGGGGTGGGGATAGAGGGAGAAAGAGAGAATCTTAAGCAGACTCTGTGGAATCCAGTGGGGCTTGCTCTCAGGACCCTGATATCATATACTCATTATTTACTACTGATCTGAACTCTATGAAGTTATATTTTTATTTATAGATTTTTGTTCATTACAGATTTAAATTATTTCTAAAATCAAATTATTTTTAAGAAAAGTTCCCAAACAAAAGTTAATATTATAGTGTTCTGAAGGATATTAAGGAGTATTGTATCTATCCTAGTAATCTATTCTAACAGTCTTCCTCCACGGGCAAGAAATCTTTTTCTCTTATTCCCTGTGGAACAACTTCACCATTTTCTTTCCTTAATAACAAGTTGGATATGTTTGCAATGTCTTCATTCTACATTTTGAGTTACATATTTAACTTTTTGAAAATTGTACTTTAATATTAGCATTATTATCTAGTTTTGTTTTTTTCCCTGAATCTGAAAGTGGGTGCTATTTTTTTATTTTTTATTTATTTATTTGACAGAGAGACAGGGAGAGAGGGAACACAACCAGGGGGAGTGGGAGAGGGAAAAGCAGGCTCCCCGCTGAGCAGGGAGCTCTGTGCAGGGCTCCATCCCAGCACTCTGGGACCATGACCTGAATCCAAAGCAGAGGCTTAACATCTGAGCCACCCAGGCGCCTCGGGTTTTCACTTTTAAGTCAACTCTTATTTACAGAATCTCTATTTCTCTAGGGTAAGGGATGCAAAGCTGGAATGTAGGGGTGAGAGGAGAGATGAAGAAGCCATAAGGTGTTTCCCGGGATTCCCAGACTTGCACCCTAGCCACTGGAGGATTGCTGTGGCCCATACCCAGAACGCTTGACTGTCTGAAGTTGTTCTAAAGGCTTTCCAGGAGCCTGTATTAATTCAAGAATCTGATCATATCACTAGAAAAGCTTAAAGATTGTCATCAGACTCAAATCCCCCAAAAGAGAAATTATTGAAGTACCAGACATTGCTAGAAACAACTATTTACCAATAATCACTTATTATAATGGATCATTGAGGGCAACACTCCTTCAGAGTTACTATGACAGAATTGGGGTTTGAAGTCTTTATTTTGACGTGAACAAGTAAAGGGGACCCATTAAAAAAGTTTAGTTTGAGGAACTGTCCTCAAAATTCTGGCTTCTTCAGTCATCAGAGTTTCTTTAACAGTCTCAATGGATGTCATTAATAGACCATACTGAAGTCCCATTGCAATATCGTGGAGTCTCTCTTTAACCTGGAACTTTTCTCCCCAGACCTTTTACTCTGGGATTGTGTAATAACTCTAAGTACTGCTTTGCAGTGTACAAAGAGCGCTATGCATTTTCTTATTGGGCGTATTAACATTCTAGTAAGTGACCGGTCAGGATCAGATTCAAGACTTCGAATACCTAGCTCTTGTATTTCCACAACTAGGAAAGCTGATTGCCGGGTTAGCTCTTTCCTGGTAATATTGGGACAACCTCCAGCAAGGTGAATAAAAGCCTGCAGCGCGGGGCCTGAAATCCTGTTCCACTTTCTCCTCGTTAAGCAGCCACTGTGTGACTCAGTTCCCTTGCCCACAGAACAAACTGAGCAGTCGGAGCCCTGACTTTGTAGGGATTATATGAAATAATCAAGATGAAGGAATTAGTATGGAGCTCGGCACCAGACGGCACTGCTTAAACCATGATTAATCAGTGCTGGGCTTTTACTTTCGCTGGCTAGGAGTTACACCAGACATTCCGTAGGCCCAGCAGCGAGAGGGCAGAAGCGGCGGCCCACCCAGCGGCTCCGACCCGCGACCCTTGCTCCCGCCGAGTTCAGAGCCCTGAGCCCGAAGGCCCCACCCCCGGCGCTGACTCCGCCCCCAGCGGCTGGGGCGGGGACGCCGTCTCCCGGGAAACAGGACGCGCAGTTCCTCTCCAGCCTGCGCCTCCGCGGGCAGGACTCGCCCTGCGAGCTGCACCCTCGAGCCAGGTAGCCACAGGTGGGGGCGAGGGCCACGCTGCTTGCAATCGCTCGAGGAGGTGGGCGCCTCTCGCGACGCGTGTGGGAGGAGAGAGGAGTCCTCGCCCACACCAGGCTGGGCAGGGGCGAGCGCCGGGGGCCGACCCGTCCCGCATCCTCTCGGACGCGCGGGATGGCAGCCCGGGAGGCGCGCGGCTTCCCAGAAGGCCCGGCCCTTCGCCTAACCCCGCGCGCTGACCTGGAGGTGGCGAGCCTGATAGACCTGGAGGAGGAAGAGGAGGAAGAGGAGGCGGCGGCCGCCAGAAGAGCGCTGAGTTTCGCCCGAGACTCGCGGGTGCGCTTTCTCGGCGGCTGCCTGGAGCTGATGCTGGGGCTCCCGGCGGAGAAGTGGAGCCAGTATTTGGAGAGCGAGGACCACCGGCAGGTGCTGGGGGAGTTTCTGGAGAGCCCTAGTCCCGCCGGCCTTGTGTTCAGCGTCGCCGCCGCGGGGCCGCTCGCGGTCTCCCGGGAGGTAAGGGACCACGGGCAGAGGGACCGGGTCTCGCGGTCTGCTCTGCATAGCGGGGACAGGCCAGTCGCGCCTCCTTGGATTCCCGTGGAGCACGCACTCGGGCGCTTTAAAAAACTTTCTTTCGAGCTCTTGCTATGGATTCTGCAAAATCCCTCCTCCCGCCCCCACGTGCGCCCACTCTGCAGTTAAGCATTAAGCAGCTGTAGTTTAGTTTTCTGGAAGGTCGGCTTATTCGACCGACCGAGAAAAGCTGCGCTTTCTTCAGCTGTCTGGGCCTTAGGCGAAAGGTGGGTTCTTGGTTCCGGATAGCTACCGTTTCAGTTTCTCTTGGGTCTGGGGACCTGTCTTTAAAAATGTTGCGCAGAGCCTGAATGATTTGTTCTGTGCTCAGTCTGACTGCTTGTCACGTTTCATCTCAAGTAAAATACTTAGTCCTTAAAAAAGGAGTGCCCGGGCAATCAGCGCTCACGTGGTGTTTACCACCGGGGAGGGGGGCAATCCCTTCTTTCTTCTCATCTTTTCCCCTTTTTCTTTCCTTTAAAAAAAAAAATTTTTTTTTGAAATTTACTGCTCCACTTGAAGAGCTTGAAGATTAAGGTATCACAGCGTGTATTTTTTTTTTATTTTATTTTTTTTTAGTGGGAAAAGTTTGGAACAAGATTTACAGTGCCTCTGGAATGTTGTAGAAGTGTTTTGTTGTTGTTGTTGTTCTGGTTTTTGTTATCATTAAATGTGGTCACTTTAATAGTTGGGAAATGGAATCCCGGAGGAGAAAGAGACTAACAGGAGTTTGCCTTGGGATTTTGAGTGTTGAAATTTTTTGTTCTACTTTCACAGTTATAAAAAATTAAAAATTTGTCAAACAAGGAGGTAGGACACTTAACTCCAGTATTACCCAAGTCAAATGACTATATCTGAAGAAATAATAGTTGGGGAAATGGTAGAATATCTTCATTAAACATTTTATCTTGAGAATAGAAGTAAATATTAACTTCCTGTGCCTGGTCTTCATTTCAGTTTGGCTTATTTCCAAACAATGACAAAAAGATTGTTAAAAGGAATAAACCTTTGCTGAGATAGAAAACTTCTAAATTCTCATTATATTTGTTTTTAATTAGGAGATGTTATGGGATGTAATGATCTTGGCTAATTGGCATGCCCTTTAAAGGTGATATTTCCACACCAATAATGCCAAAAAATTAGCATTATAAAAGAACAAAAGTGTATACATTTTGCGGAAAGGGGGAAGAGCCGCAGAACTATCTTATGTATAAAGATAGGCTAGATGGCAGTTTTTTTTTTCTTTTTCTCGCAATCCAGCTACAAGTTAGATACAGCAAATCCTGTTTGTTTTTGTTTTAATTTTTTTAAAATTTATTTGAGAGAGAGAGGTCACAAGCAGGCAGAGAGGCGGGGGAGGGGGGAGCAGGCTCCCCGCTGAGCAGAGAGCCCAATGCGGGCCTCAATCTCAGGACCCTGAGATCACGACCTGAGAAGGCAGAGGCTTAACCCACTGAGCCACCCAGGCGCCCGCAAAGCCTATTTGTTAACGTGGAAACTGTATGTACTGTGAACTTAAACTAATCATCTTGCTCTTGTTTCAGATTCCAGGAGATGCAAAACATAAACTTGTCTATATAGCCAAGAAGATTACCAGAAATATTGGAGTACATGATTTTTCTCAAACGGTTTTATTTGGAGAGTTAACTGCCTCACCATTTGGACATGTAACTGCTTTTCTAGATGAGGTACTAGGCTATCTTTAATATCTGAATCTTTAATTTATCTCTGTGATGCTTGGAATTATTCAGAAAAACTCTAGCTATTAAAAACAATGTAGAAGCCAGTAATCTTTTTTTTTTTTTTTTCTTAATTTATTTGTCAGAGAGAGAGGGAGAGAAAGAGAGCAAGCACAGGCAGACAGAGAGGCAGGCAGAGGCAGAGGGAGAAGCAGGCTCCCTGCCGAGCAAGGAGCCCGATGTGGGACTCGATCCCAGGACGCTGGGATCATGACCTGAGCCGAAGGCAGCTGCTTAACCAACTGAGCCACCGAGGCGTCCCAAAGCTAGTAATCTTTTTAGCGAGATAGTTGGAATGTGATAACAGACTCTTTCTGAAATTAGATGATACTGGTGCTAATATTCAACGGACAGTAATTTGTAGGATTATCTTTTTGTTTCTAAATCATGGAAGTAAAAAGCAGCTTGAATTGAATAGCCTTTTGTAATTAGCTCTAGTTTTAAATTCGACCTTGAGTGGAGACAAACTGACACTTTGTAAATGAGTATCACAAGTTTTTCAGATTTCCCTTAGTTTCTGTGTCACTCAGGTTAGATAAAGGGGAAAAGGTAATGGAAACAAAGTTTTTGAAATGATTGCTTTAAAATTCCTTTCTCTCCCCTTAGAGAAGAGCTCTCTAAACCTAGGTTACTTAAACTTTTAAGGTAGGATGTTTTAATGTAGGGTTTTTAAAGGTTTTTTTAAAAAGATTTGTAGAGGTTTTTAAAGTGGGGTTTAATGTGGGATCTGGGGGATTTTATTAAAGGCAGGCTGCTCTAGGAGGTCTGGGGTGGGGCCAATCTTCCTGTCTAAACTTATACTTTTGGTGGTTGTTCAAAGACCAGCTTTGAGGAAAGATGTGCCAAATGACCAGGTTCTCTAGAACTAGAGTAGTGGTTCTTGAACTTTGCTGAACATTAGAATCACCTGGGGAACTTTCTAATCTACCCTTGCCCTGTCACTCCTAATACCAATAAATGAGAATGGAGTCGAGCCTGGTGGGAGTTGAAGATCCCCAGGCGATTCTAATGTGCCCAAACTTCAGGAAACATTAGATTATATATCAGAGCTCCATGATCAGTTCAGACCTGCCAAGGCCAATGCTTAAGGTAGGAATAATTACTAGCATATTTATTACTCAGGATTTGCCAGTCTCCCTGTTGCATGCCTCTTCTGCTTCCTGAGTCATTGCTCTCTTGGGACTGTCCAAGGTCTCACTCCCAACTTCGGTATCCTGCCTTGGTTTCCTGCCTCAATTTCCCTCTCCTCCTGTTGAATTGACTTGGTTTTAGAGGATTTCAGGGAGATGCTAAGAGAGTTTTTAATCCCCCAAGCTTCTGGGGTACTTTTTGGTCTGTAGCAGGAGCTCAAGAAATTTTTATTGAACTGAACCTGATGAGAGAATTTCACATGACATGTGAATGGATTTTGGTCATTTGAACCCAAATTGCCATCCAGTGGGGCTTGGAAGGGCAAGGTTGCACTCTTCATTGGAATTTTTCACTACCATCAGTGTTTCGCAACAGAAGATACACTGCTCTCTCAAGTTCCTCTTTCTTACCTTTTTCTGGATTTGTGTCAGTACCAGGATCTGCGTTCTGCTCTGGAAAACGTTAAATGGAAGAGCATAAGCCGTCAACAAGTATGTTTATTATAGGTATAAAGCATTCAGAACCTCAGAGTTTAAGTGGTTTAGAAGATTGATGTAATTATGCTTGAGAATCTGAGTATTAGGGGGAAAAAGTGAGAACGCACTTATGAAGTCACTTGGGTTTATTTATGAATAAGGTTTAAATTAGGTATGAACAAAGGAGTAAGGCATGACAGTATGTTAGGTTAAAAGCATTTACAAGGAGGGCCCCTGGTGGCTCAGTAGGCTGAGGATCTGACTCTTGATTTCAACGGATTTCAGCTTGGGTTGAGATCCCAGGGTCGAGGAATGGAGCCCTGTGTCAGGCTCTGTGCTCAGCGGGGAGTCGCTTGAGATGCTCTCTCTACCTCTGCCCCTCCCTGGGCACGCTCAATCTCTTTCAAATAGTTTTTAAAAGGATTTTGTGAGGATCGTCTTTGCTTGGTATCTAGTGTAGCTCACAAAACTGGCTGATTGACAGTGGTTTATGCTGTGCAAGGAACTCCCAAACTTCTCTTTCTAGCTGAGAGCTCTCTCCCAAATTTCAAACTTGGAGATCCACTTGTTTTCCTGAAATTCATGCTTGTTGGATAATAAACATCCCAAACCTACTACCCAATGTTGAACTCATCTTCCCCAACCTGCATTACTTGTGGTTACCTCCAGAACAGTGGATGTGAACTCCATCCTTGCAGTTGCTCAAGCCAGAAGACTTCGGAGTCAACCCTGACTCCTTTCTTTGTATCCATTCAGCCACGAAATCATGTAAGTTCTACCTTCAAAATACCTTCAGAATCTGCCTTCGTGCTCTCCTTCACCTCTGCGATTCTGGGCTGGTTCACCTTGGTCTCTCAATAGTCTCATAATGGAGGTCTCTGCTTTTGCATGGTTCCCATCTAGAACCTATTCCCAACATAGCTGCTGGAGGGATTCTGTTGAAGCATGAGTCAGAACAGGTCACACTGCTCAGACCCTGCCCTGAGTCCCCTTTCACTCTCTGGCATGTTCTCTGTGCATCAGAGCTCTCAGTATTAGCTAGAAAGTTGTTACCACTCTAGAATCTCAGGACCTTCTTCAGAGCTCCTGAATCAGGATCATTAGGTCGTTCTTAGCCTTACTATGGAATGAAAACTCTAGTCCAGAATCTGTGATCTGACCTCTCCATGACTTTTTTGCTTGTCTTAGGTACATTGTCGTTCCTGCTGTTTTCTTTATCTTCCCCAGAATTCACTCAGTGAGCACCTTCATGTCCTTCACGTCTTTTTGCTCAAATACTCCTTTTAGTAAAGCCACCCTTCAGAGGGCAGGAACCTTTGCAGGATGGAGATTAGAGGTAGCAAATGAGGCACTCAGTTCAAGAGTGAAATTTACAGGTAGGCAAGGAGGAAAAACAAGAACCCAGTAATCAAGATGAAGTTTTAGTGCAGTATGTACAAAAAAAAAATTAAAAATCAATACTTTAAATAAAAACTGGATAGCTCAAAGTGCCGTACTAGATCATATTGGAGCCTGGGGCAAAAATAAGTCAGTAATATCGGTTGCTGTCTTTATTTTAAAATGTCAATAATTTGTTCCTCATGACTTTCTTTGCATTAATTTTGATTTAAAAATGCTTTAAGGGGCGCCCTTTTGGCTCAGTCAGTTAAGAGTTGACTCTTGGTTTTATCTCAGGTTATAATCTTAGGGGTCATAAGATTGAGCCTAGTGTTGGTCTCCATAGTCAAAGGGGAGTGGGCTTGAGGTCCTCTCCCTCTGTCTCCCCCCATCCCGCCTCCACACTCACGTGTGAGAGTGTACACTCACTTGCTCTCTCTCTCAAAGCCTAAAAAAAAAAAAAAAAAAACCTTAAAATATTACTCATCTCCATTCCTGAGTTTTTTAGTGCCCTTAGATATTCAGCTCCAATAATATCCAATAGATAATAATATCCAATAGATATTCAGCTCCATGAAGGCCTCACTTGCCTTACCCTAGCCCCTGCTCTGAGTCTTTGTTTGGCTCCCGGTTGTGGCCCAGACACCTAGGACCTTGCCTGACACATGGCAGGAGCTCAGTACTTGTTCAGCCAATCAGAGTCAGTTAAGGGCTACTTGACACGCTGTTCCCGTAAGAGACAAAACACTGAGGCATCAAGGTTTTCCTTTAGAGAAGAAACACTTGGTGTATGATCTCTGATAGTCCATTTTAATCTTTCTGGACATGTGAAAAGGACACTTGGGGAATTTCATGCTAATCTCAGTTATTAACCTATATTTACTGAAGACCTACTGGGTGCTGGTGACAGGACAGACGTGGCAACTACTGATGTAGTTTGCACCCTCAGGAAGTGTGCAGTCTTTCAGGGAGGCAGACTGCTGGGTCCGCTGTGGGAGGCCACAGCGGTCATGTTGTGGGAACATAGGGGCGCTTGCCACACCTGGAGGGCTGGCAGGGGTGTGGGGACTCTGGAACAGAATGATCATAGATCTCACTTCACCTGGGATGCTTTGGGTTTCCACCTCTTACAGATCAGTTAATGTCTGCTGATAATTTTCCTCTCAGAAGCTTCCACAGCTGTATGGTGAATTACTTGGTCCCCACAGTGTGGAAGGACAAGGAAGAGAGAGCTAGGTGGAGGAGGAAGGGCATTCTGAGCAGAGGGAAGAACAGAGGTGAGGCACAGAGGTGAGGAAATGAAGGTTGATTTTTTAAAAAGGAATGATTAATGTAGCTGGACAGGGGAACCAGAGCCGGAAGGTGGTGAGAAACAAGGCTGGAGAGGCTGATTAGAAAAAACAGAGACAAAAACAGCCGTGTATTTCAGGTAGTTGCCAGCAAAGGCAGTGGCCAAGCCCAAACTCATATGTGTTGATTGGAAGATGGTTGTGGTAATGCACATTCTGGGAAGGTTTTTATCAGGGCAGCCTTAATTAGGAAGTTGTGGAGTCGAATGGAATGTCAGTGGTCCTTCATGCCTTTCATTCCAAGCTAATCAACTTCTAACTTTCTGATTTGTACATTAATGATAACCACACTACATGCAAGAACTAGGGAACTGGTGATTCTGTTGAATGACGGAGAGACTGATACAGTGATTGCTTTGGAAGGTACTGAGGGAATTTTCTGGTGTTTGACTTCTTTAATGGGATAGAATAAGGAAGGAATGGACCAAGTGTTTGAACTGTAGGTGGGGAAAGTCATTCGTGCCTTCATATTTGTTTTTTCCTCCTTAAATGATACTCTCACTTATAGTCAATGGTGAGCAGTTTTTGGAGTTTGACTCCACTCCACAGAGTAATGGGAATCGACGCTGAGGTTCTCGGGGCCTCCCAGACTTCTGTCTCCAGCCTGGCTCTCTCCGAAACTACAAGCTCAGATGTCCACCTTCCTTGTGGACGTGGCCACTTAGTGTGTAATGTCTCAGATCTAACCTGTCCCAAGTGGAACTCCCAATCTGCTCAACATTATTACGTGTTGCCATACAGTGTGGTTTGTATTATATTTAGCAAAACTATTTAAAATGTCATGTAGCTCTTTATTATATTGACCCAAATCCTTAAAGAAATAATAATTGTGAATTATCCTCATTACTCATTTGGCTTCAAGCCCAAATGGAAGTATGATTTGGTTTTTGAGGTTAGTGTCTAGGTCCCATCCTTGGGCATTCCAATTTAAGAAGTCTGGGAGACTATGGTGAGTGCTGTGAAATGTGTAAGCCTGATGATTCACAGACCTGTACCCTTGGGGCAAAGAATACATTATATGTTAATTAAAAAAAAGTAAAGAGGGAAAAAAAAGTCTGGGAGAAGCCCTGTCTCCTGAAAGTATGCCCAGGTGACAGTCTCTGTTGACTTAAGAACCATTATGAAAAGAAAATCCCCAGTTAAAAAAGGATTAAAGAAGGGGGGCACCTGGGTGGCTCAGTCATTTGGGTTCTTGACTCTGGATTTCAGCTTAGGTGGTGGTTTCCAAATTGTTGGGTTGAGCTCTAGGCTGGGCTCTGCAGGCAACATGGAGTCTGCTTATCCCACTAGCTCTGCTTCTCCCTCCACTCGTGTTCTCTCTCTCTCAAATGAATAAAATAAAATCTTAAAAAAAGATCAAAGAAGGTAAGTAGAGAAAACCATCACTAGGTCCTATAATTCTTTAATTTGTAGTTACACATTGTATATCTATTGAATATATAAACAGTCAAATTATTTTAGTTTTCAGAAAAAGCTTGGAATTTTTCCTCTACACCACAAAAAGTAGGCAAAAAAAACCTTCCCAATGGAAACAAAATAAAACCCCCAACTAATTTAATTACTCTGTATATAGCTTAATAAGATGTACTGTAATTAAATAGCACATCCCAGGTCTATTTGTTTTAAATGAGGGTTATAGTGATGCTCTAGCTCTTTGACTAATCGCTCTGCAAAGCACATGGCTCAGAATTTCAGTTTTGTCTACAGCGTGTGACAGAAATACTTTAAAAGAAGTTGGCTTTGTCCTAGAATCATAAGTGGAGTGAAAGTTTGAAACCATACCCAGTAAATTAGCTATGCCGAATAACCAGAATTTTCCTCACGCCTGATGTTCAGAAATAGTTGTTGAAATCTGGGATTTAGTCGAGAAAGAACCTTTCCAATTGGTCGGTGCATGTTCCGCCCAACAAGCTTTGACCCTTCAGTGTGATTTCCAAAGCTCTTCATGAACAACTCTGCCTTTCCCGAAGCTAATTCTGGGCAGGCCAGACTGGCAGTTTTCCAGAAGCATTCTACTTCTGGAGTCCTGAATGATTTTTACAGATCAGTGTGTTTATCCTGTGTCTCCACTTCACATCCTGAATATGCCTCAAATCATGGCAGTTCTTGGAGCAAAGGACCTAACCCACTGAGCCATTGCAAGCAGAGACTGTTTCATACTCTGCTCTTCTTGCTTGACATGTAGCAGGCGCTAAGCAGGAAAACGTAATAATGCGATTTGGAAAGACTTGTTTTAACACCGTGAGAAAACAAAAGTGATTGTATTGTCAAAATAGATTTTGAAAAGGGGGAGTAATTATATTCTGAGCATTTTTGCTAATGGAAATTTTATGGTATAATGCCGGTACACCTGGCAGATTATCAGAAAAATGAAAAGTGTTGGAAATTAGTCGATAGTAGAAAGGGGTGGGAAAGCAGAAAGAGGCTAGAAACTTCATTCACTCAACAAGATTCTTGTTAACATATGTTGGGCACTGGGAACACAAACACAATTGTTGAAGGCTTTCACATGCTTAGAATCCCATACGTGATGCTCCCATTTCAGTGGTAGAGGGAATTCCAAAAAAGGGCCATATGATTAACAAACATGTTTTTGTTTTTGTTTTTTTAAGATTTTATTTATTTATTTGACAGACAGAGATCACAAGTAGGCAGAGAGGCAGGCGGGGGTGGGGGGGTGGAGCGGGCTCCCCGCCGAGCAGAGAGGCCGATGCAGGACTTGATCCCAGAACCCTGAGATCCTGACCTGAGCAGAAGGCAGAGGCTTTAACCCACTGAGCCACCCAGGTGCCCCATAAACATGTTTTTGACTATGAAACTTGATGCACTGGTGTGCCCCCAGGGGTTGAGAAGGTTTATTCACTTTTGCCTCGATGCGATTCAAAAAGATTTTTTTTTCATTTATGTACCTGCCAATGTGCTCAGTTTGCCTGAAGAAAGCTGTTTGCCTACCCGACATGACTGTGCTTGGTTTATGCAGTGTTTGAGTTATTGGGAACCTCCTCGAATGCTTGATGAATGGGTTAATGAACCAACAAGCCGCGTCGTATTTCCACTTTGAAAGATTTTATCTAATTGATGAAGTCTCAATGGGATACTGATGGTGTCCTGTCTTTGTAAATTTGATATCCTAGGAAGGTATTGAACAAATGGAGTGGTTTTGTGGCCTATTTTGTGTGATAAGAAAATCTTTGAAGGAGTACGTTGTCTGTAAATTAACCTCTTTTTGAAAATGTTTCTCTTTCTGTAGATTTTAGTGCCCATTCTTTCTAATAGGAACAACCATAAATCCTGGTCCTGTTTCATTTCACAAGATGTGGAACACCATGTAGAAGTCATGAAAAGTAAAATGCATGTTTTTCGGGGCAAAATGCTGAGAAGAACTCTTTTACCAATTCCCACGATAGCAGGGAAAATGGACCTGGATCGGAAATACTCCGAGACCAAGTATGTAATGATATGATATACATAAGTTGTTAAAATGGAGAGCCCACATACCCGATTAATATCATTTCCCCAGAAAACCATTAGTAAGATAATTACTAGAACTATATCATTTTTTAAAAAGTTGTGCAGAGCACCTATTACTTACTTACAAAGTATCCTACTTGGGCACTTGGGTGGCTCAGTCGGTTAAGTGACTGCCTTCGGCTCAGGTCATGATCCTAGAGTCCTAAGATCGAGTCCCACATCGGGCTCCCAGCTCTACGGGGAGTCTGCTTCTCCCCTCTCATACTCTCTCTCTCTCAAATGGATGAATAAAATCTTAAAAAAAAAAACAACAACAAACCCACAAAGTATCCTTCTTACAAGCCCAAAAAGCAAGCTGTAACAATTGCAAGATGTCAGCCAAGTTCTTTGGGCAGTAATGGTGTGAGCATATGATCATTTGTTGTACAGTGTTGATGCCACAATTAAAATTGAGGCTATAAAAATAAAAGATCTGATTTTGAAATACTTAAATTTGGAAAACTAGTTCATGTTAAAAGTACTGCTTACCATCCGAGTCCTCTCTTTCTTTGGGTGAGGTAATTGGTTTTTGAATTATTTTGTTGATCATTTCAGTGTTGGTACGCCAGACGTAAATGAAAGGATGCTACTCCATGCGATTGAGACTGTGGTTATTAAATGGTCACATCAAATCCAAGAGATTGTAGAAAAAGATTTAGTGCAGCCTTTGCTGAGTGGTCTTCACTCGAATCCTCAAACTGAACTGGATTTCTGGATGATGAGGCGAGAAAATCTGTCATGTGTTTATGATCAAGTAAGTAGACAGCCCCCCCCCCCCCCCATGGCTCATCAACTAACTTAGCCAAGTCGGTTGTAGAAGCTGGTTTCTGGAACAGTGATTTCTAATCACTTTAATGGTTTAACATACTGTCTTTGACCCAATAGTCCGTTCTCCTTCTGAGGTTCTGTATCATTTAAAAATGAATGGGATGGGGACTCTGGGGTGGCTTAGTTCGTTAAGTTGTCCGACTCCTGATTTCTGCTCAAGTCATGACCTCTGGGCTGTGAGGTGGGGCCCCACCTCAGGCTTGAAGATGGGCGTGGAGGCTGCTGGGGAGTTCCTCTCTCCTCTCTCTGCGCCTTACCCCCAACTGGTGTGTGTGTTTTCTCTCTCTATTAAAAAAGTAAAAATGAATGGGGATTAAAAGTAATTTTGCCTTTTTGAGACTATTTTGACAGCTTTTGATAATTGGAAACACTGTGGCATAGAGAGTGGTTCCCCCAGGGAAATGTTGAAGATGGTAAAATTTAATTAATCTAGTTGATGACTGAATTGATTTAAGAAGGAGTGGAGTGTTGCTTGGTGGAGAGATGCGGCTTTGGAAGAGCTAACTTTGCTTCCTCTGGTGTTTGCCTGACGTAGTACTTAATTTAATGTTCGGAAAACTAAGACATTCATTTGCATGTTCACATGTCTCTCAGATTTTCTGAAACATAGCAAGAGATTTTATATGGAAAATTTAACATTTTACACATGAAGTGTAAATTGACACACTTTTTGAAAACTCAAGAGCTATAAATGTAAAATAAAATTCAAGCTTAAGAAAGAAATGCTGTTAAAAATTATTTTCAACCTGAAACCAGATACGTCTTTGCGTGTGAAATGCTGTGTATATCATGCATGATTGGAATAGAACTTAAGTATTTCATTACCGAATGCATCTATTTAGTCATTATTCCAGCCTCTGCTTCATTTTCTTTTTCAATTAGCTTCAAGCTCCTGTTGTCCTCAACATGGTTAGGATCCTGAAAATTAAAGAGAGCAGCTATTTTCCAACTTTGAAGGACATTTTCACGGCTGTGCAAAATGGTAAGACTCTTGTTTTTTGGTCTGGTGTTGATGTCCCGCCTTATCTTATCCCACCTGCCACCCGCCCAGCCTCATCTACCCTTCGCAGTTAGCATGTACATGAGGTGATGGCCCTTGGCTCTTCTAAGGATAAATTCGCCTTCATCAGTACTTCCTTCTCCAGTAATATTAAACTACTTTTAGGATAGATTGTAGGGACCTAGCAAAGGGACTCCAGATGGAAGTTCTAATCAGAATGTGTGGGAGCAAGGCCTTTGCAGGGGGTGAATGGAAGCCCAGCAGGGGGGTTTCTTAGTCAATGTGGGGTTACACTTAGTCCAGTAACTCTCTGATAGAGTCTCTGGTACTTGGCATCACCACGCACTTAATTCAAAAGAGCTCAAATTCTTCATCAAAGTTTCTGTGAGGATTAAACATAGAGGACAGTTTGCCGAATTTTGAACAAGTGCATGCACATGGTGAAAAACCAGAAGTTTGAGTGAAAAGTCTCCTTGTCCCCTCACTGTCCAGTGTCAGCTCCACCCAGGGGTGACAGCCGTCTTGTTTCCTTGATTTCTCTTCATGTTTCTTGAGGCATATTTAAGCAAAAAGGAAAACACATGAGACTGAAGTTTTTAATGTTGCAAATGGAAGATAACTGGAAGATAATAGCTTTTTTGGTTTCTAACATTAGAAAATGACTGCTTTATTTTTTAAATTTATTAATTATTTTTATTAACATATAATGTATTATTTGCCCCAGGGGTACAGGTCTGTGAATTGTCAGGCTTACACATTTCACAGCACTCACCATAGCACATACCCTCCGCAATGTCCATAACCCAACCACCCTATACCTACTCCCCCACCCCCCAGCAACCCTCAGTTTTTGTGAGATTAAACTTGTCTTATGGTTTGTCTCCCTCCCATCTTATTTTATTTTTTCCTTCCCTTCCCCCCAAAGCCCCCACCCTGCCTCTCAAATTCCTCATATCAGGGAGATTATATGATAATTGTTTTTCTCTGATCGACTTATTTCGCTCAGCATAATACCCTCTAGTGCCTCTCAAATTCCTCATATCAGGGAGATCATATGATAATTGTTTTTCTCTGATCGACTTATTTCGCTCAGCATAATACCCTCTAGTTCCATCCATGTTGTTGCAAATGGCAAGCTTTCATTTCTTTTGATGGTTGCATACTATTAAACTATGTATATATATATACCACATCTTCTTTTTTAAAGATTTTATTTATTTATTTGAGAGAGAGCATGAGCGAGGAGAAGGTCAGAGGGAGAAGCAGACTCCCCGTGGAGCTGGGAGCCCAATGCGGGACTCGATCCCGGGACTCCGGGATCATGACCTGAGCCAAAGGCAGTCGTCCAACCAACTGAGCCACTCAGGCGTCCCTATACCACATCTTCTTTATCCATTCATCTGTTGATGGATGCCTAGGTTGTTTCCATAGTTTGGCTATTGTGGCCATTGCTGCTATAAACATTTGGGTGCACATGCCCCTTTGGATCACTCCATTTGTATCTTTAGGGTAAATACCCAGTAGTGTGATTTCCAAATCATAGGGTAGCTCTATTTGCAACTTTTCGAGGAACCTCCGTGCTGTTTTCCAGAGTGGCTGCACCAGCTTGCATT
Organism: Mellivora capensis; assembly: GCA_004024625.1. NCBI lineage: Eukaryota > Metazoa > Chordata > Mammalia > Carnivora > Mustelidae > Mellivora > Mellivora capensis. The sequence continues at coordinate 237,991 of PISX010000431.1, read as the reverse complement.
CCCACCAACAATGTAGGAGGGTTCCCCTTTCTCCACATCCTCGCCAAAATCTGTCGATTCCTGACTTGTTAATTTTAGCCATTCTGACTGATGTGAGGTGGTATCTCATTGTGGTTTTGATTTGTATTTCCCTGATGCTGAGTGATGTGGAGCACTTTTTCATGTGTCTGTTGGCCATCTGGATGTCTTCTTTGCAGAAATGTCTGTTCATGTCTTCTGCCCATTTCTTGATTGGATTATTTGTTCTTTGGGTGTTGAGTTTGGTAAGTTCTTTATAGATTTTGGATACTAGCCCTTTATCTTATGTATCATTTGCAAATATCTTCTCCCATTCTGTCAGTTGTCTTTTGGTTTGGTTGACTGTTTCCTTTGTTGTGCAAAAGCTTTTGATCTTGATGAAGTCCCACTAGTTCAGTTTTGTCCTTGCTTCCCTTGCCTTTGGCGATGTTCCTAGGAAGAAGTTGCTGCAGCTGAGGTTGAAGAGGTTGCTGCCTATTTTCTCTTCAAGGATTTTGATGGATTCCTATCTCACATTGAGGTCTTTCATCCATCTTGAGTCTATTTTGTGTGTGGTGTAAGGAAATGGTCCAGTTTCATTCTTCTGCATGTGGCTGTCCAATTTTCCCAACACTATTTGTTGAGGAGACTTCTTTCCATTGAACATTCTTTCCTGCTTTGTTGAAGATTAGTTGACCATAGAGTTGAGGGTCTGTTTCTGGGCTCTCTATTCTGTTCCATTGATCTATGTGTCTGTTTTTGTGCCAGTACCATACTGTCTTGATGATGACAGCTTTTTTTTTTTTTTTTTTAAAGATTTTATTTATTTATTTGAGAGAGAGCATGAGCAAGGAGAAGGTCAGAGGGAGAAGCAGATTCCCCGCAGAGCTGGGGGCCCGATGCGGGACTCCATCCCAGGACTCCGGGATCATAACCTGAGCCGAAGGCAGTCGTCCAACCAACTGAGCCACCCAGGCGTCCCAATGATGACAGCTTTGTAGTAGAGCTTGAAGTCTGGAATTGTGATGCCACCAACTTTGGCTTTCTTTTTCAACATTCCTCTGGCTACTGAGGGTCTTTTCTGGTTCCATGGAAATTTTAGGATTATTTGTTACATTTCTTTGAAAAAAAAAAAAAAAAAAAGGATGGTACTTTGATAGGGATTGCATTAAATGTGTAGATTGCTCTAGGTAGCATAGTCATTTTCACAATATTTGTTCTTCCAATCCATGAATGTGGAATATTTTTCCATTTCTTTGTGTCTTCCTCAATTTCTTTCATTAATACTTTATTACTTTCTGAGTACAGTTTCTTTGCCTCTTTGGTTAGGTTTATTCCTAGGTATCTTATGGTTTTGGATGCAATTGTAAATGGGATCAACTTCTTAATTTTTCTTTCTTCTGTCTTGCTGTTGGTGTATAAAAATGCAACTGATTTCCGTGTATTGATTTTATATCTTGACACTTTACTGAATTTCTGTATGAATTCTAGCAGTCTTGCAGTGGATCTTTTGGCTTTTCCACACAAAATATTATATCATCTGTAAAGAGTAAGAGTTTGACTCCTTTGCTGATTTTGGTGACATTGAGGTATGTACACTTGAAGAGTTTTGATCAAGAAAGGATGCTGTGCTTTGTCAAATGCTTTTTCAGCATCTATTGAGAGTATCATATGGTTCTTGTTATTTCTTTTATTAATGTATCACATTGATTGATTTGCAGATGTTGAACCATCCTTGCAGCCCAGGAATAAATCCACTTGGTCGTGGTGAATAATCCTTTTAATGTACTGTTGGATTCTATTGGCTAGTATTTTGGTGAGAACTTTTGCATCTGTCTTCATCAAGGATTTGGTTTGTAATTTTCCTTTTTGATGGGGTCTTTGTTTTTGGAATCAAGGTAATGCTGGCCTCAAAATGAGTTTGGAAGTTTTCCTTCCATTTCTATTTTTTGAAACAGTTTCAGGAGAATAGGTATTAATTCTTCTTGAAATGTTTGGTAGAATTCCCCTGGGAAGCCTTCTGGCCCTGGGCTCTTGTTTGGTGGAAGATTTTTGATGACTGCTTCAATCTCCTTACTGGTTATGGGTCTGTTCAGGTTTTCTATTTCTTCCTGGTTCAGTTTTGGTAGTTTATACATCTCTAGGAATACATTCATTTCTTCTAGATTGTCAAATTTGCTGGCATATAGTTGCTCATAATATGTTCTTATAATTGCTTGTATTTCTTTGGCGTTGGTTGTGATCTCCTCTTTCATTCATGATTTTATTTGGGTCCTTTCTCTTTTCTTTTTGATAAGTCTGGCCAGGGGTTTATCAATCTTACTAATTCTTTCAACGAACCAGCTCCTAATTTCATTGATCTATTCTACTGTTCTTTTGGTTTCTGTTTCATTAATTTCTGCTCTGGTCTTTATTATTTCTCTTCTCCTGCTGGGTTTAGGCTTTCTTTGCTGTTCTTTCTCTAGCTCCTTTAGGCGTAGGGTTAGGTTGTGTACTTGAGACCTTTTTTGTTTCTTGAGAAAAGCTTGTATCACTATATACTTTCCTTTCAGGACCACCTTTGTTATGTCCCACAGATTTTGAACAGTTGTGTTTTCATTTTCGTTTGTTTCCACGATTTTTTCTTCAATTCTTCTTTAATTACCTGGTTAACCCATTCATTTTTTAGTAGGATGCTCTTTAGCCTCCATGTATTTGACCTCTTTCCAACTTTCCTCTTGTGATTGAGTTCTAGCTTCAAAGCATTGTGGTCTGAAAATATGCAGGGAATGATCCCAATCTTTTGGTAACAGTTGAGATCTGATTTATGACCAAGGATGTGATCTCTTCTGGAGAATGTTCCATGTGCACTAGAGAAGAATGTTTATTCTGCTGCTTTGGGATGGAATGCTCTGAATATATCTGTGATGTCCATCTGGTCCAGTGTGTCATTTAAGGCTTTTATTTCCTTGTTGATCTTTTGCTTGATCTGTCCATTTCAGTGAGGAGGTTGTTAAAGTCCCCTACTAATATTGTATTATTGTTGACGTGTTTCTTTGATTTTGTCATTAATTGGTTTATATAGTTGGCTGCTCCCATGTTAGGGGCATAGATATTTAAAATTGTTAGATCTTTTTGTTGGACAGACCCTTTGAGTATGATATAGTGTCCTTCCTCATCTCTTATTATAGTCTTTGGCTTAAAATCTATTTGATCTGATATAAGGATTGCCACTCTATCTTTCTTTTGATGTCCACTAGCATGATAAATTGTTTTGCACCCCCTCACTTTAAATGAGGTGTCTGGAGGTGTCTTTGGGTCTAAAATGAGTTTCCTATAGACAGGATATTGATGGGTTTTGTTTTTTTTATTCATTCTGATACCCTGTGTCTTTTGATTGGGACATTTAGCCCATTTATTTTCATGGTAATTGTTGAAAGATATGAATTTAGTGCCATTGTATTGCCTGTAAGGTGATTGCTACATATATTGTCTCTGTTCCTTTCTGGTCTGCTACGTTTAGGCTCTCTCTTTGCTTAAAGGACTCCTTTCATATTTCCTGTAGGGCTGGTTTGGTGTTTGCAAATTCTTTTAATTTTTATTTGTCCTGGAAGCTTTTTATCTCTCCTTCTATTTTCAATGATAGCCTAGCTGGATATACTATTCTTGGCTGCATATTTTTCTCATTTAGTGCTCTGAATATATCATGCCGGTTCTTTCTGGCCTGCCAGGTCTCTGTGGCTAAGTCTGCTGCCAATCTAATATTTCTACCATTGTATGTTACAGACTTCTTGTCCCAGCATGCCTTCAGGATTTTCTCTTTGTCACTAAGGCTTGTAAGTTTTACTATTAGATGATGTGGACCTATTTTTATTTATTTTGAGGGGGTTTCTCTATGCCTCCTGGATTTTGATGCTTGTTCCCTTTGCCGTATTAGGGAAATTCTCTACTATAATTTGCTCCAATATACCTTCTACCCCCCTGTCTCTTCTTCTTCTGGAAACCCAATTATTCTAATATTGTTTCATCTTACGGTCTCACTTACCTCTTAAATTCTCCCCTTGTTGTCCAGTAGTTGTTTGTCTCTCTTTTTGTCAGTTTCTTTATTCTCTGTCATTTGGTCTTCTATATCACTAATTCTCTCTTCTGCCTCATTTATCCTAGCAGTAAGGGCCTCCATTTTTTATTGCATTTCATTAATAGTTTTTTGGATTTCAACTTGGTCAGATTTTAGTTCTTTTATTTCTCCAGAAAGGGATTTTATTTCTCCAGAAAGGGTTCCTCTAATATCTTCCATGCCTTTCTCAAGCCCAGCTAGCACCTTGAGAATCATCATTCTGAACTCTAGTTCTGACGTATTACCAATGTCCATATTGATTAGGTCCCTAGACGTCAGTACTGCGTCTTGTCCTTTTTTTTTTGTGGTGAGTTTTTCCACCTTGTCATTTTATCCAGATAAGAATATATGAACAAGAGAATAAAATACTGAAAGGGTAGCAAGGACCCAGAAAAATGTATGCTAACCAAATCAGAAGAGACCCAAAACTGGGGGGAGAAGATAGGGGGAAAAAGGAAATAGATATAAAAAAGTTAAAAATTAAAAAAATATATATTAGACTGGTGAATAGAACAGAGCCACCCACTTGATTTTGGATATATTCTGGTCTCTTAGAAGAAACCATCTCCCAACATTTAAAAGAAAAACTTATATATATACAAAAAAAAAGGGTAAACACAATGGAGGGATGGAATATGACTGTAAAGATGAAAATTAAAAAATTCTAAAAAAAGAATCGATAGGATAAGTTCGTTGGATAAAGAAAAAAAGAGGAGAGAATGTGCTCAGGCTGGAGACTAGAACAAAGGCATTTGCAAATTTAGGGTATATTTTGATCTAGTAGAAGAAATTGTATAACAAATTGTATACCAAAATTTTAACGAAAAAACTATATATAAAAAATAAGGTTAAATACCAATGAAGGGATAAAATATGACTATAACAATGAAGGTTTAAAATGATTTTTTTAGAAAGGTATTGTTATGATAAACTAGTTAAAAAACGTTAAAAGAGGAAAGAGGAAAAGTTAAAAAAATAGAATAAGGAAAAAATAAAATTAGCAAAAAAAATTTATCCAAGACTAAAGGATCATGACTAAAATCCATGAATTCTATGCATTGCTTTCCCCTAGCTCTGGAGTTCCGCTCTTCTCCTTGATTGGTGAGCTTGATCTTGGCTGGATGTGTTTGCTGATCTTTTGGGGGAGGGGTCTTTTACAGTGAGTATCAAATGTCTTTGCCTGAGATGGAATTGCACCACCCTTGCCTGGGGCCAAGCTAAGTAATCTGCTCAGGTTCACTCTTGGGAGCTTTCCATACAGCTTTAGAGGACGGGAATGAAGTTGGTGGCCTTCCAATCTCCAGCCCGTATGAGCTGAGAGCTCAGGGTCCCACTCTTCAGTGTGCCCTCAGAGAAAAACAGTCAATACCTCCCATCTTTGGCTCCCAATACCCCTGGTCTCTGGCTGTGCTCCATGCTCACCCGGTCTGGGACTGAGCATTTCTGTCTCTGGTGCATGGCCTGTTTGGAGTCCCCAAACACAGCAGATTCCTGCTACGTGCTCCTATGCCACTCCTTTCGGAGGAGGAAAGTGAGTCTCTCCAGATCTGCCACTTATGGAGTCCCTGCTCAAAGAGCAGTGGCCCAACTGTGCCTTGGATCACTGGTTTTTTTTTTTGTTGTTTTTTTTTAAATTTTATTTATTTATTTGTCAGAGAGAGAGAGAGAGAGCACAGGCAGACAGAGGCAGAGTGAGAAGCAGGCTCCCTGGCGAGCGAGGAGCCCGATGTGGGACTCGATCCCAGGATGCTGGGATCATGACCTGAGCCGAAGGCAGCTGCTTAACCAACTGAACCACCCAGGCATCCCTTGGATCACTGTTTAATGTAAACCTGAGTTGATAGCCCACTCCTCAGCTCTGTCTCTGCAGCCAGCTTCCCTTCTTGGATACCTGGGAGCTCTGCCACACTCAGAAACCCCAGTCTTTCTGTGACCCCATGGTACCTGAGACCACACAGTCCCCACGAGGTCTCCACCCCCGCTTAGCCTCTGGAGTGATGTCCCTCAGTGGAGCAGACTTCTAAAAGTTCTGATTTTGTGCTCTGCTGCTCCACCACTTGCTGGAAAATAGTTCCTCCCCCCTCAGTCTATCTTTCTGTCATTTTGGATTCACTTCTCCACCCATCCTGCCTTTCAGAAAGTGGTCGATTTTCTGTTCCTAGAATTGCTGATCATCTTCTCTTCGATCTCCTGTTTAGTTTGTAGGTGTTCAGAATGGTTTGATAACTATCTAGCTGGACTCCTGGGACCTGATATCATTTTAGTCTGCTACTCCTCCGCCATCTTGCTTCTCCTAGTGGCTATTTAATTTCTTCCTATATAATATATGTAAGTTAGGAAATACTTAAAATACACTTCAGAGTTAGATTATCTCTTCAGGGTTTTCCCCAGGAGCTCTCTTGGGAAGGGGATCGTGAGGGGGAATATTTGGGTTTGAAAGTCTGTCAGATCAGAATTCCTGTCCCAGCTCCACTTAGTACGTCTTAAATTTGCTGAGCCTCCAGTTTTCATCAGCCAAATTGGCATATTAACACCTTCCTTGCAGAATTGTTCTGAGGATTAGAGCAATATTTCTCAACCTTGTCATTTCTTTTTTTTTCATTCTTTTCATGGTTTATCACCATTGACATTTTGGACAGGATGATTGTTGGTTGTGGGGAGCTGCCCTGTGCATTGCTGGATGTTGAGTGGCATCCATGGCCTCCACCCCTCCCACCCCACCCCCACACCATTGCAGCTGTGACCATCAAAAATGTCACCAGACATTGCCAAATGAGCCCTGGGGGCAAAACCTTTCCTGGCCGAGAACCTTTGGACTGAAGATAAATTATACAGGGTACATAGTACTAGGCACACAGTGACATATCTTCAATGAGTCACAAGTGCTCAAATTTTTTTCTGTTTTGGTATAAGAGGAAAATTTTCTGTGGATAAAGTTTCTGCAGGAACAAATCCCAGGAGTACTCAGGGCCTTAGGAGCACATGGATTTTGAGATTCAGACATAAACTCTTTCAGTAGAACAAGTGGCCCAAAGCCATTGTCAGACATGCAAGACCCCCTCTCAAGAACGTCCTTGAGGCCTTGTGAAATCACCAGATGTGCTTATTGTATTTGAAAGGCACTTATCAGGTGTGATTATTTAATTTTGAAATTAACATTGATAGAAACACTAATTTGAAAGCATGAGTACAACCGGGGAAGAAAACAGTTCTTGGATGCTCTCTTTCTTCTGAGGTCTTTATTGTTTAGGTAGACAGAAAAATGGGTTATTGTTAAGTGGAACAATAGGAGTGGTGCATTCCTGACCCTGACAGCTCAAAAAAGTTAGCAGGTTTGTGTTGCTTTGTTTTTTGCCCCTGACAGGAATCTTTTGGGATAATCCCAGAATATAAGAATTTACTTAATTCCCTACCTTCATAAATAAAGCCTGCTTTCAGTTAATCAAAGGTATTTGTAGTCTCAGAAGCAAAATCCAGTTGATTGGAGATCCATTCAGGGTACATTAAAATGACTTTTTTTTTTTTTTTTTCTTTTTAGTGAGCAGTTTGGGTGAGGGGTGGAGGGGAGGGGTGGAGGGAAGGAGAGAGATTCTCCAGCAGGCTTGCTGCCTAGCACAGAGTCTGACTCAGGGCTTGATCTCACAACCCTGAAATCATGACCTGAGCAGAAATCATGTTAGGTGCTTAAACAACTGAGGTACCGAGATGCCCGTTTTTGTTTTTGTTTTTTAAGTTGTGTTTTTTTTTTTTTAATTAAAAAAAATTTTTTTAAATTAAAAATTTTTTTTAATTTAAAATTTTATTTATTTGACACAGAGAGAGAGATCACAAGTAAGCAGAGTGGCAGGCAGAGAGAGAGAGGGGGGAAGCAGACTCCCTGCCGAGCAGTGAGCCCGATGTGGTGCTCCATCCCAGGACCCTGAGATCATGACCTGAGCTGAAGACAGAGGCTTAAACCACTGAGCCACCCAGGCGCCCCATGAGATGTCTATTGTTTTGAAGCTCTGCTTATCCTGAGATAAGCACTGCTCATCCTGAGATTGAGTTGCATGCTTTACCGACAGAGCCAGCCAGGAATCCCTGAAATTACTAATTTTAATCAAGAGAAAATTTGGATTACATTAAGCAGTAATTATTTTCTTCATGTATATCGCATTTTGGGAAATATTCCTTATTCATCCTGCTTAATGATTTTTAAGATGGAGATAAAATTCATCTCACATAAAAATAACCATTTTGAATGTAGTGTTGAATGACACTTACTACATTCACAGTGTCCTACAGTCTTCACCTCTCTCTAGTTCCAAATTATTTTTTATCACCTGTATGGGACAATTTTAGTAGTTACATTTTGAATAATATAAAATTCCACAGTCATTGCCTGAGTTACTCTCATTGTCCTGATACCAAGTACCTAAGAGGAATTAACATTCCAGTGACGAGCTTGTAACCCTAACCATAAAGTGATGACAACTTTGCAGACCTGTTTTATTTCTGTAGTTTCGTGCACTTGGGTAAATATCCTTAGATCTTAAAGGTGTATTTTCCCAGTGAGTGTTTCGTCATGCTTTCCTTGGCCTCTGTAGGTAACGACACCAGGGCTTGCTTGGATGGCTGCTACATGCAGACTGTGTATAAGTCTTCCAAATCCATACTGGCTCAGTTGTGGGTCCCTATTTAAGTATAGCCATGTTATTTAACATTGTTTTCTTGAACTTGTAAAGTGAATTTAGAAAAAGAGACTGCATCCCATTGATGGTGGTTTTCGTTCCTCTTAGCGCTCCTGGAAGCCCAAGATGTGGAGCTTTACCTGAGACCCCTGAGGAGACATGTTCAGTGTCTCCAGGAGACAGAATTCCCTCAGATCCGTGCGCTCATCGCCCCGTTATTTCATACCACCTGCCTCATCTGGAGTCATTCCAAGTTTTATAATACTCCTGCTCGGATTATAGTCCTATTGCAAGAGTTTTGTAATCTCTTCATTAACCAGGTATGTAGTATTTAAAAAAAAAAAAGGAAGAATAATCATGGCCATGTGGTAGGTTTTAATAAACCAATGAAGAGCAAATAAATGTAGTCTTTAGTAAGAACACCATTTTCCTTTGTTTTTTTTCAGAAAGGACCTTTATGGTAACAAAGACCAGGTGACTTTTTATTCTAAATGGCAGAGAGGCTCTGGAAATCCGTCCAGTGCATTCAAATGACAGTTTGTTACTGGATTGAATATTCTACCTTTCTTCAAAGAGATTGAAGGCAGCTTCTAATAAAAGGCAGATAGGTAGGGCACCTCGGTGGCTCAGTTGGCTAAACATCTGACTTTTGATTTTGGCTCTGGTCATGATCTCAGGGTTGTGGGATTGAGCCCTGCTTGAGATTCTCCCTCTCCATCTGCCCCCCTCCCACTCCCCCTTCTCAAAAAATTAAATCAGAAAAGGCAGATAGACATAGTCCTTTCTTCACAGCTTTCTCTTTGGTTTCCACAGGAACACTAAATAATGGGAGACTTTTGGAAAATAAAGTAAGAGAACCTGGCTGAGAAAGAATGCTGAAAAGTAGTAATGCAATTTATTAAAAAATTGATTTAGGGGCACCTGGATTGGTCAGTGGGTTGGGCCTCTGCCTTCTGCTTAGGTCATGATCTCAGGGTCCTGGGATTGAGCCCCATATCGCGCTCTCTGCTCAGCAGGGAGCCTGCTTCCCCCTCTTTCTCTGTTTGCCTCTCTGCCTACTTGTGATCTCTCTCTCTGTTAAATAAATAAATGAAATCTTTAAAAAAAAATTGATTCATAGTTGGCCTTTAAAAATCTCCGGTTTTATTTGTTTCTCTATTCTTCACTTGGAAAATGTTTTAAAAAATTGGACTGCGTCCTTAAATATTCTGTATGAACTTTAATTCTTTTTTTTTTAATATTTTATTTATTTATTTGACAGACAGATCACATTAATAGGCAGAGAAGCAGGCAGAGAGAGAGGTGGAAGCAGGCTGCCTGCTGAGCAGAGAGCCCGATGCGGGGCTCGATCCCAGGACTGGGATCATGACCTGAGCTGAAGGAAGAGGCTCAACCCACTGAGCCACCCAGGCGCCCCTGAACTTTAATTCTTAATGCGTCCATAAATTCAGAGAATATTGTATAATTTGAGAGCTAAAAGATAGTTGGAGGGCACATAACCACGTGGTTCTCAGTTGGGGCTGTGTCCAAGTCTGCTTGAGCTACTGTAATGAAATACCATAGACTGGGGTGGCTTTATTTTCAGAAATAGTTTTCTCACAGTGTCAGAGTTGGGGACTCAGATCAAAGTGCCAGTGTGGCCATGTTCTGTTGAGATTTTTTTTTCCTGGCTTGCAGTCGCTGTGTTTTTCTCTGTGTCCTCACATGGGGTGGGGGTGGGAGAGCTCTTTTTCTCTTCTTACAAAGTCACAGTCCTATGACCTGAGGGTCCTGCTCTTAGGACTCCATGTAACTATAATGATCTCCTGAAGACCCATTTCTAGACAGTCACGTTGGTGAATATGGCTTCAGCATATGAGCTTGGGAAGAGAGACCATTCTCGAGGTAGCAAACTCCTTAAGCAGGAAGTATATCTGAACCACTAAGGAGTTCTTGTAAAACAAATGCCAGAGAAGCAGGATCTGTGTCTATATGGCTTGGACTGGGAGTTGTTAAGGTTGCTTTCCTTGAGAAGTGGATTGCCTCCAGCTGCAATGGACAATCTGAAGGAGAAAAAAAAGTATAAATTCATGTGAACTGGAAAGTTAAGAATGCAGTGGCTTCTGGAACAGCTTGTTTCAGAGGTCTCAGATGATAATTTCAAAGCTTGTTGCCGTCCTCCATTTTGGTCACTTTATTTTGGACTTTATTGTCATCACTTGTTAAGTAAGATGGCTTTTAGTACTCTAGATGTGTCCCCTTTTCATAGAGTAACTTCCCTGGAAAGGGACTGTCCTTCTTGCTTAGTTCTGGTCCAGTGGGTTCTGATTCCATTCTGGGAGCAATCTTTGTGGCAGAGGAGATACGCTACTTGGGATAGTTCTGGGTCACTTGCTTAGGGGAGGTTGGATGACTGTGATTGACCTAAATCTCGGATCTAGACTAATGCCTTCCAGTGGTGCTGACACTGAGACTCACATGGAAAATAAAAATGCTTTACTGTACAGTTGGGTGAGTTGGAGGCATTTGGAACCCTGAAAGTGTGCTGGTAGACCAGGCGAACAGCTTGCAGCTTCTGCTGCCCCAGGCCCCAGAGCCTTGCTGTTATAAGCAGTAGAGAGAACATGGTGGTAGGATGAACAGCAGTGGTTTGGGAACTGAATTTCAATCCAGTCTCTGATGTTTTTTTTTGGACAAATTACCTGAGGCTTGAAAAATGACATTATTTGCTGAATTACCCTGAGAATTTAGGGTGAAATCCAGATTAAAGAATGGGTCTCCTAACTTGTGAGATGGAGCTTAGTTGTGTGTGTGTGTGTGTGTGCGCGCGCGTGCATGTACGTGTGGATGTGCGTGTGTGTATGTGTGTGTTTCCTCTAGTTTTAAAGAGGTGGAAAATGTGGAGAAGGACTTTGGCCTCAGACAAACCTGAATTTAGTTTTAATCGAAATACTTAAGGCGGAGGGAAATTGGTTCTTGAGACCTCAGTTTCCTTATCTGTAAGTGAGGGTAATACCCAGTTCATGGGCTGTTTTGAGGATCAAGAGGTAACCTAAATTGAGTGCCCAGTGTGACATTTAACAGGGGCTCAGTCAAAGCTAGTTCTAAGCTATTGACCTTCAAATTAGTTGCAGCTATTGATGGGAGATAACAACGGATCTGTTCCTTGCTTTATTATCTCCTCTGGCTTTGTTCTATTTCTTTCTTTGTTGGTCAGCAAGTATGCTAGGTCCTAATGGCTTTGCATCTCCATGTTAAGGACATTGATCCCTATTGAAAAGTCAGCAATGTATTCTCACAACTTCTGCTATACCCATTTTAAAGGATCCTCATCACATTTTGAGATTTACTAAAACTTAATACTATAAAGCCCTGCTAATTTATCAACTCCAGAGGTGGTTATCTATTGCAGTAGGTAGTTTATAAGAAGTCCTGTAAACCTGTGATCCCTGGCCTCTAGTCTATGGCCTGGCCAGTTTGCCAAGCTCTCAAGCAAATAACGTAGCTTCCCTTGTTGCTTAGTGTTTCTGGCTCCTGTCCAAATGTTCTGATGACCTGATTTCCTTGATTCTCAAGTGGACTTGGTAGTGAATGTGCCCCAACATGTTACGAATCACAAATCAGTAATGGGCCAACTTTCATACCTGGGTCCCCTGAAGAGCTAAACTCTCCCCAAGTCTTCTCCAGCGATCTGCTGTCTAGTTTATTTCTTGTATTAACAAGCAGTATATAGTGCCTTTTATTTGTGAGAAACTCTTCTAAGCCTTTACAAAAACTAAAAATGTAATTTCTAGCAATGCTATGACATAGAGATGCTATTAGTAATCCATTTTATAATTTTAAAAAATCTCTTGAACTCAAGAGAAGACAAATAGCTTTCCTAAGGTCACCCAGTTTTTAAGTGGCACAGTTTCTTAGCCATTACACTAGGCCCCATATTTTAAAATAACTGTTTTGATTTTTAATTACAATGTAATATGTGGTATGCTAATGATAATTATAAAATATTTTCATCACATATAATTTATAATAATAGAAATAGTCCTGCACATCTATCACCATAAAATTCAGCCTTTTTATATTTCATATTCTCAAAACTTACATGTATTTATGCATTTTATCACACTTATAATTATTTTTTTATTAGCTCCTTGAAAAATTATTTTATTGTTGGATATTTAGGCTCCTTCCAATCTCCTGTTATACACAATATGCAGAAAACAACTTTATATGAGAGTCCTTTTTCCTTAACTTGGGTCATTGGTTTAATATAAATTCCTGATAATGATCAAAGGGTGCAATGTTTTCATGACCCTTGAATAATTTTTGATATTTACAAATTCTTTTTTAAAAGGTTGTATCAATTACATTGCCATTACCAATATGTAAAACATTTTATTATAATTCACCAGCTTTGAACATTACCTTTTTTTCTTTTTTTAAAAGATTTTATTTATTTGAGCAAGCAAGAAAGAGTGAGCATGAGTGGGGTGAGGGGCGGAGGGAGAAGCAGACCCCCTCTGAGCAGGGAGGCCAATGTGGACTCCATCCCAGGAACCCAGATCATGACCTGAGCTGCAGGCAGACACTTAACCAACTGATCCACCCAGGCACCCTGAGCACTACAATTTTTTTAAAAATTGGGGTGATTTATTGGGTATATAGTGGTACCATCTTGTTTAATTTGTACCGTGCACAATTTATATCATTACACATTTTGTGTTTTTTATAATTTCATAATGTAGCTTTCATGTACTTTGTATTCCATGAATCTATTGACCTTTAAGTGTTTATGAAACATTTGAACCCTTGCTGTGTTAAACATCAGAGGTAATAACTTGGCATTCTATCATATGTATTTGGCTAATATATCAATGCAATATTTTTAATTTCTGTTTTAAATTTTAAATTTAAATTCTGTTTAATTTCTATTTTAAAATTTTAGAAAAGTATTGTTTAAATTGAGGAGGTCTCATTTAAATTTCAGTGTTCCACCCTCCACTGAAAAGTTAGAGATTTCACAGCGCTGGCTGTGTCATGGCCATTGGCACAGACCGTTGTAAGATCTTTGGGTACCCCTTTGGAAAGGTCATGTGCTGTCTAGATGACCATGGTCTCCACCATTTGCTGTTATTCCTGGTTGGTTCCACTCATTTTCATTCTATGACCGATCCTTCTAGGCATTCCAATTTCAGATCCTTTTTATTTTAGAAGTAAATATGTTTCTCTTTACTTGTTTTCTAACAGGGGCCAATAACAGTCATTTAGGCTGGATTTATAAAAGGCATCATCTCTTCCGGCCACCTGGCCACCTCAGTTGATGGAATACTGGAGTTTTGATAATGGGGGTCTTTTTTTTTTTTTTTTTTAATGACTTGCTTCTTGACTCTGTTCCCTCTTTGTTGTACCTCACTACCACTCTAGGCCTACCACTCTGTCTGTTCCATGGTTTGGTGTCTCTTGTGGATATTGTTCTTAAAGATCCTAGATGAAGAGGTGTACCTGGGTGGCTCAGTCCGTTAAGCATCTGCCTTTGGCTCAAGTCATGATTCTAGGGTCCTGGGATTGAGTCCTGCATCAGGCCTCCTGCTCAGTTGGGAGTCTGCTTCTCTCTTGACCTCTGATGTTCACCCTGCTTTTGCTCTCTCTCTCTCTCTCTCTCTATGTCAAATAAAAAAATAAAATCTTTGTTGAAAAAGATCCTAGGTGAAGAAAAGTTTTATTTTTTTATTTTTTTTAAGATTTTATTTATTTATTTGATAGAGATCACAAGTAGGCAGAGAGAGAGAGAGAGTGGAGGAAGCAGGCTCCCCACTGAGCAGAGAGCCCGACGCGGGGCTCAATCCCAGGACCCTGGGATCATGACCTGAGCCGAAGGCAGAGGCTTTAACCCACTGAGCCACCCAGGCACCCTGAAGAAAAGTTTTAAATCCGGGAGGTGAGCTTGGAAAAGAGATGTCGCGTTTGAGCAAAAGAAAGAATCCATAAAAGCACATTTTAAAAAAGCAGCTGAGAGACAGGCATCCAGCTAACATAGTCTCACAGATAAATTTCTTAATTAAAAATTGATTAATTGGCTTGTTGATAAATTGGTTAGCAGTATTTAGTGTATAAGACCTCTGAGTAGGGACCAGTTCATCCTAAATCCCATGGGTTTTTGGTGTGTGCTGAGACCCTTGAGTATGAGAGAATAGAGTATTCATGGTCGGGTGTGCTCCAGAGCATTGCTGTAGGAAGCAGAAAATAATTCAGAGTTTAAGAGCTAAAAGGAATTTTGAGGTTCACTTAATTCATCTCGCTCCTTTCATAGATGAGGAAACTGAGATCCTCTGAGATAATTTAGCTAATATCACGAAAGTAGTTAATAGCCCCTGACTGGATCATAACTGCCTCCTGGTGATCGTTTTTACCTCACACACCCTGCTGTCCATTGAAAGGATATAGACTAGATTTTCTTAGGGTATTTTTTTTTTTAAGATTTTATTTATTTATTTGACAGATCACAAGTAGGCAGAGAGGCAGGCAGAGAGAGAGAAGAGGAGGAAGCAGGCTCCCTGCTGAGCAGAGAGCCTGATACTGGACCTATTCCAGGACCCTGGGGTCATGACCTGAGCCGAAGGCAGAGGCTTAACCCACTGAGCCACCCAGGCGCCCCTCTTAGGGTATTTAGTACTATGAGTACTACACCCTTGTCTTTGGGAGATTAATTGCTGCTATTGTGTCACTTGTGTGAAGGTCCATCAGGAAGAGTATGAATGAAAATAAGAACAGCTTGCCTGGACGTTAAGTTAGCTGCAGGTAATTAAGTCACTGCGGGCTCCTGAGACAGAGAAGGCAATTGAGTCATTGCCACAGATTTTTTTTTTTTTAAGCTTCCTGAAAGGACACAGGGCACATTTTTTATACAGTGTACATAAAGATAAAGGTCTCAGGAAACCCTAGCCTGGACCAAAATGTTACCTCCTTTATAACACGCCTTGCTAAGGGATTACTGGTGGTCCTCTTCAGTGTTCTCTGTGCAGTGTTCGAGCATACAGGCCATATGTGCTCTTCCGGGCAGTCGCGGTGGGCAGTAAGAGCACAGATGGGCGATCTACAGCTCAAACTCAATTCTAATCCGTAGGGTTTTTAGAAGGTAAACATGAGTTTCTTACTTACAAATTATGGCACAGTCTATATTACATGTAAAACTGTGACCATTAGTCGGGGAAGGAGAAAACTATGTCTATATTTAGAAAAAAATCCTTGCATCTGGTAGGTGAACTCAATGGCTTTCATTACGTACTCCACTGAGATAGGTAACAACTTTCTAAGCAACCACCACATTCAAGGAACAAAATTTAAGCCTACGATTTATGTGAGTTGAAGATGCTTCGGGAAGAAATAGTATACAAAAGAACCTATAGAATTTATATTTTCTTGAAGTCCTTAAAGAGGAAAATTCTGAATATTCCTAACAAATATGGAATATGGGTAGGGAAGGCCTGGAACGTACCTAGATGTGACTGTCCTATGAGAAATTGACCAGTGTACATGAATCTGCTACTAGAGTCTTTTTTTTTTTTTTTTTTAAATAAGTAGTCTCCATGCTGAACATGGGGCTTGAACTCTTGCCTCTGAGATCAATGGTCATGTGCTCTACTGACTGAGCCAGCCAGGTGCCCCTGCATGGGTCTTTCTTTTAAAAACCCCTCTTACCTTTCCATTTCCTCTACTTAAAACTAGTTTATAGAGCATTATTTCCACTAGATTTTATGTCCTGTAATGTTAGAAGAGATGCTTGCTACCGTAAGAAAATTGCTGGTGTGACCCTTAACTATATGAGCTCTTTCTCACCTTTACGGATGACCCACTGCTACCAGGTAAGGTGACCGTATTTTTTAAAGCCCATGGTCTTCAAGAGTTCCCCTTCTGGTTTGTGTATTTCTTTATATGAAGGAAAAACTATGTAGAATATTTGTAGTGAGAATACCCATGCAAATTCTCATTATACAGTTGTCATACCTGCAAAGCTTAGCAAAAACTTAGTCATTGCTAGAAAGCGTATTTGGAAATTGTAGAGTCTCCTGTAGATAATTCTAATGTATATAAGTATGTCATTGAAATCCCAGTGTCTGAGTTTCTAGAATTTATTTTTTGTCTCACAGCATTGCTAGCCCAATTCTAAGGATGTATCATTTAAAACATGCATTGAGGGGCGCCTGTGTGGCTCAGTCCACTCAGTGTCTCACTCTTGGTATCCGCTCAGGCCATGACCTCAGGATCATGAGATCCAGCCCAGGTCAGGCTTAGTGTGGAGTATTCTTGTCCCTTTCCCTCTCCCTCTGTCCCTCTACCTCTCCCCAGTGCTTCTCACTCTCTCAAATAAAATCTTAAAAAGCAAAACCAAACCAAAACAAAAAGGATTGAGGCGTACCTGGGTGGCTCAGTCTGTTAAGTGTGTCTGCCTTCTGCCTGGTCATGATCCTGGGGTCCTGGAGTTGAGCCCCGTGTTGGGCTCCTTGCTCAGCAGGGAGCCTGCCTCTACCTCTCTCTCTGAGCCTCGCCACATGCTTTCTCTTAAGTAAAGAAACAAAATCTTAAAAAAAAAAAAAAAAAAAAAAAGGATTCATTGAAAAAAATTCATTGAAACAGGTGTTTTCACTAAAAAAACTTTTTTTTTTTAAAACATATTTCTGATCAGAGTTTCCTTTTATTAAAACCTAGGCAATAGCTTACCTTTCACCTGAAGACCTTTTGAAAGGAGAAGTTGAAGACTCTTTGGAAAAGATTCAGGTGGCCATTAACATCTTAAAGACTTTCAAAAAGTCTTTTTTCGACTACAGAAAAGAATTGGCAAGCTATTTTAAGGGAAACAAGGAGCTAAAACCATGGGATTTCCAGTCTCAACTGGTGTTTTGTAGATTTGACAAATTTCTGGACCGTTTCATGAAAATAGAGGTATTTATTGACTTGTGATTTATTTGTATTGTGGATGGGTTAAAAAATCTTATTTTCTGTATCATTTGGGAGATAGTTTATTCTGTTTGGGTGGGAGAGAGGAAGGTCTCCTTTCTGGATTATTATGAAGTGCTGACAAGGCCAGTGCTGTTAAGGTTGTTTTATAAGCTTTACTTTGATTTCTTTCTTTCTTTCCTTTTTTTAATTCATTTTTTATTCTTTTAGTATACTGAATATAAGTGAGACTCTCTTATGTATTAGTGATCTTTGACTTCTAACTTAATAAGCTCCTGGAAGACCATTGTAAATCAAGAATCTCTACTATACCTGGAAAACCCATTTAATTATCTAAAATGCCACACTATCTTTCAGAATATCAATATATGGACTATAAAAATACCAAAGCCCATCATAAAAAAAAGAACATGGAAATATGTGCTGTGTGTAAATGTTTTTCAGATACTTAAAAAACAAACATTGAATACATGCATTCACACACGTAGTTGGAGCCAACTGGCAAAGGGTTTTTTTAAAGCAGGGGATCTAGTGGCAGTGCCTTCAGCTCTTTGTAAAGCTCTTTCAAGTTTGGACTTTCTTGTTATCATAAAATTTGTTGTATTTCATCCAAAATTAGAACTGCGTGTTTTGAAAATTCTCATCCCTTAATCAGCCTGAATGCCTCTCAAAGTCTAAGAGCTAAATGCCTAACTATGGGTGACTGGTCCCCTTTCCTTAACAGTCTTATGCCCCCTCTCAGTAAGGGAGGTAATTCACTGCAAAGTGGAGGCTGAAGATAGGATTTTAGATATGACCCAGGGATCTGAGGTAGGATTAGAAGGATGTAAAAGTACAGAATCATATGTTTAGCTCTGGTAAAGTAGGTGTTGCCTGGACTGCTGGAAAATTCTCAGGAAATGTGAAAATGGGAATATGGTTTTAAAACCAGTAACTTTGTTCATTTAAATCATTTATAATTTTCTGTCATGTAAGTGTCCATTAAATCACTGATTTTTTTTGAATGCTTGAAAGTGTTTCATCTTTGCAACTTTAAACTACTCCCATCCTATTCAAGGTGGTGGAAAGATCTTTATTGTACTGTGTTTTTACCAAGGATATATTTGTCACCATATTGGAATTTGAAAAGCTGGAAAGACTTGAATTTGGTGGTACCAAAGGAGCGATTTTAAATGGACAAATCCATGAGATGATGGAAGAATTTATGGAACTATGTGAAGGTTTTAAACAGAGCACTTATGACCCATCTGATTACAATAATACGGTAATATTATACCTTTACATTTTCATTGCATAGAACCCTATAATTTTAAAGCTAGAAAGGATGGAAGGTCAGAGTGGTACCGCCTGGTAGAATCTCTCTAGGATGAAAGAGGTTAAATGACTTGCCCAAAGTCTCTCATCTGCTTAGTGGTAGATCAGGGACTGGAACTTAGGCCTTTGCATTTAGAAGTTGAGAACATTGACAGCTGTTTCTAATGTAACAGTGGACTCAGTCTGGATTTGTTTCTGGCTTATGTGTACTGAAAAGGAAGTTTTCAGATTAACTCATTTCTGTATGACTGATGTCTCTATAATTTGTGTGTTTTATTTTATCCTTTTCCTGAATCATTGGATAATTTTTTGGTCTATTTGAACATTTTGTTTCAGCCTATTTACTACATATATTATGAAGATGTATATTGTCTCTCACATATTTTTGCTGTTCTTCTTTAGTATTCTTTGTAGTTTCATAATTTCAGGCTCAAGGAAATAAGGGGAAGCTTTCAGACATAGGTGCTTCTGTCTTCTGCCACTCCCAGCCTGTTAGTGGCCTGGGAGTTGCCGGGGAGGCTCCCTGCAGCTCTAGTGTAAGAATAGCTTCATAGCTTCATTTCATTTGTCGGCCAAGAGCGGTGAAGTCTGGGTACCAAAAAAAGAAAAGAAAAAAAGGATTTCACTCTTCTTTTTTTTTTTTAAACACAGAATGTGAATTTCTTCACTGTTGTGCTTATATTTGGTCAAATAATGGGTTCTGTGTAATGCTCAAGTACAGTGAGTTAGCCTTATTAAAGACAAGGTCAGCAGACTTAATCCTTTTGAACTCTAGCCCGCTTTTGGGAAGAGGAAGTAATGGCAAGAGGATGCGGCCCTTATGTGTCCTGCTATTTTGTGCAAAAGTAGGAGGAACCTAGGACCCTGGTGAGTAAGAGCCTGAGCTCATCTCCAGAGCCTGTAAGATGTCTCTCCCACATGGTGGGCATTCCAGGAATCTGGATGGAATAGAACTCTTGCAGCGCCTTGGCTTAGCTCTCCTGAGCAACTTGGCAGAGGAGTGTGAGACCCACCGAGCAGGGAATCCTCAGGTGCACCTGAGTAGCTAAGTCTGGATTTCCCCATGGTGGGAACACCAGGCGGGTTTTCAGATTGCAGGGGTTGGAGAAGGAGGTGAGGTTTAGCTGATGTCACTACCTTGGCAATGCCAGAGGTCCTGAATTTATCCTTCTGTCTTCCCAAAGCCTGGCACAGTCACAAACAAGGAGGAATACAATATTCATTTGCTCCTAACATACGTATTTGCTTGGTATTTGTATTTTTGTATTGAGTATTTTGAAGTCCCATTTATTTTGTGAGTAAAATGGGCAAGGCTTACTCCTTTTTTTTTTTTTTTTTTTTTTTTTAAGATTTATCTATGTTAGAGAGAGTGCACGCACAAGCAGGGGAGGGCCAGAGGGAAATGAAGAGAGAGAATCTCAAGTAGACTCCCTGCTGAGTACAGAGCCCACCATGGGCCCCTTGGTCTCACAACCACAAGATTGTGCCCCAAGCCAATACGAAGAGTGAGACCCCCAGCCGACTGCACCCCCCAGGTGCCCCGGGGCTTACTTCTGATGTCCATGTCTGGGTTGAGACATTAGTAACCTGCCGTTGAAGTTCTTCATTCTCCTCTCTGGGTATTTCTCTTTAGAAGAGAACCTAGAAGCTTCTTGACTTTGGACCTTCCTTAATATTAAAATACTAATTAACTGAAAGTTCATTTAATTGCTTTTCTTATGTTGAAGAGTTTTACCTTTTGTTTCTTTTGGAGATTTTATTTATTTGACAGAGAGACAGAGAGAAAGTGCAAAAACAGAGGCAGTGGAAGGCAGAGGGAGAAGTAGGCTCTCCGCTGAGCAGGGAGCCCGATGCGGGACTCAATCCCAGGACCCAGGAATCATGACCTGAGCCAAGGCAAACCCTTAACCTGCTGAGCCACCCGGGTGCCCCAAGCTTTGCCCTGGTTATCAGTGTTGCATCAGAATGTTGCAATGATTATGTATTTTTAGCTTAATAAGCTTTATCTGGGGCTTTTTAGCTGAATTCGTTATAATGATTTTTATGATGAATTCTTTGGTAATTTTTAGGAGACATTTTCTGAAATTATTTCCAGCCTAGTATATTCATACAGGCATATCCACATGCCCACTGCGTGCCCTTCTCTTCCCACTGCATATACTTCTGCATGTTCCCTGGTCCCCAGTTAATATACACAAGTGCTAACATAGTAGTTGATTGTATCATGACATTAGTATAATAATGGTTCAAATATGTTTCAGTAAATTAAAGAAATAATTGCTGATTTGTATTTGGATGTACTAGTATTTGTTTCTTTCGATCACTCTCAAGCCTGTAATCAGGCAAAAGAGGTGTGCCACTGTGGTCCATTTATAGAACATAGGGATTTTCTCAGGCATATCCTTAAAAATATTTCTAGGTTTCTCAATTACTTTTGAATAGAAAGATCACTTCAGGCATTTCTTTGGCTTCTTCCTATGGAATTTTGAGATTTAGACAATAAAGGGGAGAGACTTGGATTATTTATTTATTGTTGAAATTGATTTGACATTTAACATCGTGTAGATTTAAGGTGTACAACTTGTTAACTTCAGACATTCATATATTGTGATACTGTCATTGTAGTGAAAACTACCACCTCTATCACACCACATAATTATACTTTCTTTTTAGTGGTTGGAATCATTATGTTCTAGTCACTTAGCAAGTTTGATATTAAATGAATATAGACACAACAGTATTGTATTAAAATAACAAACTTGCTAAGAGATTTGCTTTATTAGTTGTATTTCATAGCTAGTCAGATCACTTCAGGCCCAGCAGCTTTCCTTTGCTGACATTTTGAGGTGTTATACTTGCGTAGTTATCTGGAGAATTTTCTTTAATCAGGGGTAGTGGCTATTCGTGAGAGGAATGTCCTGGCTCCACTTAGTCTCTGTTAATCAGAGTCCATTAATATTTACTGAGTAATTGCTAGGTACCAGGAGTTATGCCGAATCTTCACACATTCCTGTGTCATTCTCACTATAGCCCTGAGAGTGATGTCCCAGCAGATAACAAGCAAATTACCTGAGAGCGGTCCCCCGGGAGGGGACCCCGTTCCAGCCCCGAACTCTGAAGCCCATGCCAGCACTCTCCCCTGTGCCACTCTGAGTCTTCAGTATTTGCCTCCCTTATTGTCTCATTGCAATGAAGGGAAATGAAGTTCATCTGGGCAAGGGGGGGTGGTGCTGTGGTTGGAGGAATCAACCTGAACGCCTGTGCCCCAAGGTGAGCTGATCCCAAGATACAGTATCTTTTGCTTCCAGTCTGTCATTATACCAGAATCTAAAATACACTTTCTAAGTTGTTCTTTAGTTAATCCATACTAGGTTGTATTCCAGTTCCCACAGTTTGTCCTTTGTTCTGTTCTAGTCTACTGAATGATTAATTCTTCTATTACTGTATGTAGCATTTTCTAATTTTACTGATAAAAACTTGTTAGCCATCTATAGGATTTTCCTGTCTCACCTGCTGATTTTTCGAGATAAAATTTATACTTTAAAAACATGACACTCTTCTGAAAACCTATCATGCAAAAAGGTAGTCTCCTTTTTATCCTGCTGTCCTATTCCTTAATTTGCCACTTTTTTCTCCCCAAAGGCACCTACCATTAGGAGTTTCTTGTATAATATTCCAACGATACTTGGTTCATGCATTAGCAAATCCATGTGTAGGTTCTCTTGCATTCTGCTTTTGCACGGATAGCCTTCTCTACACACCACTTACACCTTGCTTTCGTCACTTAATATATTTTGGCAGTCATTTTGTATCACTACAAAAGCATTGCCTACTTTTTAAAGAATTGCATGTTATTCCATTGTATTTATGACTATTTTTAAATGTTAAAGTAGTAGATAACATTCTTTAAAGATACATTTAGGAACTTCTGCTTCTGGGAAGATGAAATAGATGTTTAGGAAATTCTGCTTCTGGGAAGGTGAAATAGACGTACTTTTCCATATACCTTTTAGTAAGTAGGGCTAAAGCATTGATTATATAAAATAAGATTCTGTAAGATTAAAAGAAGGCCAGTTGGCTAGGGACTTTTCTTGTTACCTGAAATTTACCTAGACATGGAACTGGATACATTGGCAACCTGGAACACCAATGGGCACAGGCATAACTTGCCCCAGTAAAAGCTTGATCTCTCTTAAGGGAGCAACATAGTAAGAAAACTTGTAGACATAATCTCTCTAGTTCAGCCAAACCCTACAGAAGAAACTGTGTCCTACTCCCATTCGTGCCAGCAAAGACTGAGTGGGGGAACCTAGACTTAAAATCAGTCTGGGGATGCCTGGGTGGCTCAGTCAGTTAAGCATCTGCCTTTGGCTCAGGTCCTGATCCTGGGGTCCTGGGATCAAGTCCCACATTGGGCTCCCTGCCCCTTCTTGCCTGCCCCTACCCCTGCTTGTTCTCTTTCTCCCCCTCTCTCTTTCCTTCTCTCTCTCTGTCTCTCTCTGACAAATAAAATTTTAAAGAAGTCTGTAACAGGTTCCTCAGCTCCTCCTCCCCACCATCGGGATGCTGCCAGAGATTGGCTAATTAGAGAGCTGTGATTGTCATCCTGCCTAGACACTAAAGAGCTCCCACTTCGTGGTGTCAGTGGAGACCCCATGAGAATCCTGGACTTTCTTCCTCATCCAGTAACATACTTAACCCCACTGGGGTAGTGTCAGAGGCAGCCTGCTGGAGAGTCAGGACTTTGACCATGGCCAAGTGGTAACTAGGTCACCTGCACTGGCATCTGTGGAGACCACATGGGGAACTGGAATACCCAGCTATGGTAAAGAGCTCCCCACACTTCAGTATTAACCAATGCCAAGAGAGAACCTGGACGTCTATCTCTACCTGCAGTGATGAGGCTGGAGCAGTATTGGAGAAAATCAGTGAAAACAAGTTTTAAGATCCAGAGTCTCATACTGTGAAAATGTCCAGAGTCAATTGAAAATGACTGATTATACCAAGAGCCAGGAAGGTCTCCTCTGAATGAGAAAGACCACTGATAGATGGCAACATGGAAATGACAGAGATGTTAGAATTCTCTCACGGATTTTAAAGAGCCAGGCTAAAAATGCTTCAATGAGTAATTATGAACATACTTGAAACAAATGAAAAAAACAGCCTCAGTAATGAAATACAAAGTTTCAGCAAATAGATGATAGAATGGGAATTTTAGAGCTAAAAAATAGAACAGAATATGAAGCATGGGGATATGGGGTTTGATGGCAGAATGGAGGAATAAAGAATTCATGCACTGGGGACTGCCTGGGTGGCTCAGTGGGTTAAGCCTCTGCCTTCAGCCCAAGTCATGGTCTCAGGGTCCTGGGATCGAGCCCCACATCGGGCTCTCTGCTCGGCGGGGAGCCTGCTTCCCCCTCTCTCTCTGCCTGCCTCTCTACTTATGATCTCTCTCTCTGTCAAATAAATAAAATCTTAAAAAAAGGAAAACCGAACATGCACTGGAAGGTAGAGCAATAGAGACCCCTCAGTCTGAACACTAGGGAGGGCTAGACAAAGAGAAGGAGCAGAGCCTCTGGGGCTTGTGGGAGTGTACCAGACCTAGCATTTGTGTCACTGGACATGGAGAAAGACCATGAAACTGAAGGTATCAAAGAAATAATGGCTGAGAACTTGCTGACTTTGGTGAGATAGAAAACTACAAATTCAAGAGGAAATAAGAACTCAAAGGTAAATCCAAGGATCAACCCGGAGAATTCTATGCCAAGAGACTTAATTAAAATTTAGAAAACTGAAGACAAAAAAATCTTCAAAGCAACAAGGAAAGTCTTGCCTAAGGGAAAAGATGATTTGAATGACAGGGAATTTCTAATCAGAAATCTTGGGGGCCAGAAGGAAATGGCAAAATATTTTTCAGACCCTGAAAGAAAAAATCTGTTAACTCAGAGTTCTCTATCCAGTGAAAAATACCCTTCAGGAATTAAGGACAAATCAAATTCTCAGAACAAAAAACTAAGAGAATTTGTCATGAGTAGATTGACCCTAAGAGAACAGCTGAAACAAGTTCTCATGACCGAGAGGAAATGATAAAACAGGGAGCCATGGGACATAAGGAAGAACATGGTAAGGAAAAATATGTGTAAAAATAGACTTTCCTTGTCCTCTTGAGTTTTCTCAATTGTTTGACAGTGAAAGCAAAAATTAGAACACTGGTTTTAAGTGTATGTGCTGAAAATATTTAAGACCATTATATTTTAAAAGAGCATGAAGGGATCAAAATGGAGGTAAGGTTTTTTCTGTTTCTGCCAATTTAAAAATTGTGGGAAGACATGTTTTACATTTTACTTTTGTGTCCATTTTTAACTGTCCAGTTAAATGGCATTAAGTAAATTCACAGCATTGTACAATCATCAGTATTATCCACTTCTAGAACTTTTTGTCATCTCACATGAAAACTCTACCCATTAAATGACCACTCTCCCTTGCCCCCTCCCCTCAGTCTCTGGTGATCTCTAGACTGCTTTGTTTCTGGACATATTTATTTTATATATCTCATGTTAGTGGACTGATACGGTGTCTTTTGTGTTTGGCTTATTTAACTTAGTATAATGTCTTCAAGGTTCATCCAGTTACAGCATGTGTTGAAGTTTCATTTTTTCAAGGCTAGATAATATACATGAATGCTGAAATTCATTTATTGATGAACACTTGGGTTGTTTCTATCTTTTGGCTCTTGTGAATAATGGTGCTATACACAATAGTATATAAGTAGATAAGAAAGTTAGTCCTTTCTCTTCTTTGGGGTATATACCTAGGATTAGAGATGATTGATTGTGGGGCTCCAGGGTGGCTCAGTTGGTTAAGTGTTGGACTCTCGCTTTTGGCTCAGGTCATGATCTCAGGGTCCTTAGACTGAGCCCTGACTTGGGTGCTTACTGGGGAGTCTGGTGAGATTCTCTTTCTCCCTCTCCCTCTATCACTCTGCTTCCACTTCCCCCATGCACTCTTACACACACTCTGTCTCTCAAGTAAATCTTTAAAAAAAAAAATGCTCAAATCATGTGGTAATTTTATATTTATTTTTCCTAAAGATTTTATTTGAGAGAGTGAGAGTGTGAGCACAGATAGGGAGGGGCAGGAGTACAGGTAGAGGGAGGAGCAGACCTCCCCCCAGAGCAGGAATCCCAATGCACTGTCGATCCTGGGACCCTGGAATCATGACCTGAGCCAAAGGCAGGAGCTTAACCAACTGAGCCACCTAAGTGCCCCTATGTTTAATTTTTGAGGAATTTCTAAACTTTTTTCCATAGTGGTCGAACATTTTTGCTTTTCCACCAGCAGTGCAGAAAGATTCCAAGATTACCATGTCCTCACCAACACGTACTGATTTTCTCTTTTCTTCTTTTTCTTTGCCATCCTAATGGCTATGAAGTGATAGGTTATTGTGGTTTGATTTGCATTTCCCTAATAACAAGTAATGTTTGTTTGTTTGTTTTTTAAGTACCTATTGGCCATTTTTATATCTGTGAAGACATGTCTGTTCAAGTATTTTGCCCCCCCCCCTTTTTTTTTTATTGGAGTCTTTGTTGTAGTTTTCCCTATATTTTGGACATTAATCCCTTCTTAGATATAAGATTTGCAAGTAGTTTCTCCCATTCTGTGCATTGCCTTTACACTTCCCTGATAGTGTTTTTTGATGCAAAAAAGTTAACTTTGAAGTCACATTTATCTATTTTTTGTCATCTTTTACTTTTGATGTCATATCTAAGAAATGATGGCCAAATCCAATGTCGTGAAGATTTTCTCCAGTATTTTCTTATAAGAGTTTCATATTTTTAACTCTTACATTTAGGTCTTGATTTACTTTATTTTTGTATATCTTGGGGGCACCTGGGTGGCTCAGTTGATTTAATTTCTGCCTTCGGTTCAGGTCATGATCTCAGGGTCCTGGGATCAAGTCCCACACTGGGCTCCCTGCTTGCAGGAAGCCTTCTCTCTTCCCTACTTATGCTCACTCTCTCTCAAGTAAAATCTTAAAAAAATTTTTTTTGAATATCCTGTAAGGATCACCTTTATTTGTTTGTCAGTAATGTATGGAAATGCAACTGATTTTTGCATGTTGATTTTGTGTTCTATGACTTTGATTAATATATTACTGCTAAAAGTTTTTTTTGGAGGAGGGTTGCATAATCTTTAGGGTTTTCTGTGTATAAAATCCTTTAATCTGTTAAGAGATCATTTCACTTCTCAATTTTCACCTTTGATAATTTTTTTTCTTACCTAATTTTTCCAGCTAGCACTTGTTATGTTGAATAGAATTGGTGAAAGTGGGCATCCTGTTCTGTTGCTGATCTTAAGGGAAAAAATTTTTAGGTTTAAACATTGAGTATGATATTACCTCTGCATTTTTGATAGATGGCCTTTATCATGTAGATGAAGTTTCCTTTCATTCTTAACTTTGTTGAGTGGTTTTATCATAAAAGGATGTTAAATTTTGTCATGTTTTTTATGCATCAGTTGAGATGATTGGGGTTTTTTTCTTACATTTTATTAATGTGGTGAACTACATTGATTTTCATTTGCCATCCTTGAATTCCAGGAATAAATCTACTTGGTCATTGTGTGTAATTACTTTAATATGCTGATGGATTCTGTTTGCTCATTTTTGGTGAGTGTGTTTGCATCATTACTTATGAGGAATACCAGTCTAGAGTTTCCTCTTCTTGTAGTATTTTTGTTTGGCTTTGCTATCAGGGAGATGTTTGCCTCATAGAATGAGTTAGGAGTATTTCTTCTTCTACAGTTTTTGGAAGATTTTAAGAAGGATTGTTTTCTTAATTTTTCTTACTGGTGGTTTGTTATTATAATAAAGAAGTGCAACAGATTTCTGAATATTAATTTGGTATCCTGGAATTTCACTGAATTCATTTATTCTAGTAGTTTTTTGTTTTGTTTTGTTTGTTTGTTTTTGGTGGCATCCCAAGAGTTTTCTATATATATAGATAGATAGATAGATAGATAGATACTATATATATATAGATACTATATATAGATATATATATAGTATCATGTCATCTGCAAATACTGACAGTTTCACTTCTTCCTTACCAATTTCGATGGCTTTTATTTCTTTTTCATATCTGATTGCTGTGGTGGTGCTTGCTCTGGATTTTTGTTTGATGTTTTTTTAGGTTTTTTAGTTACTGATGGATTTTTGTTTCTAGTAATTGATCTGTTCAGATTTTGTGTTTCTTCCATATTTAGTCTTTGCAGATAGCATGTTTCTAGGAATCTTTCCATTTCTTCCAGGTTGTCCACTGTGTTGGTGTATTGTTTTTCATAGTAATCTCTAATAAGTTTCTCCATTTATGTCAATATTGGCTTTATGTATTTCTATTTATATATGAAACATATATAGGTACGTAGATATTTACGATTGTTATATCCTCTTGCTGGATTGATTTCCTTTACCATTATGTAATGCCTTTATCTCTTATTAACAGTCAGTCATTGCTATAAATGCTGTTTTGTCTTCTATAAGTATTGCTACCCCAGCTTTTTTTTTTTTTCCACTTCCATTTGCATGGAATATCTTTCCAGCCCTTCATTTACAGTTTTGTGTGTCTTTAGGTCTGAAGTGAGTCTCTTGTAAGCAGATTAGTCCCATTTTATTTTCCATTCAGTCACCCTATGTCTTTTGATGGGAGTATTTAGACCATTTACATTTAGAGTAGTTATTGATAGGTATGTAATTAGTGCATTTTAATTGTTCTTTGCTTGTTTTTGTACTTCTTTATTCTTTTGCTCTCTTCCCTGGTTATTTAATGACTTTCTTTAATGTTATACTTTGGTTCCTTTCTGTAAGTTTTTTGTGTATCATACTTATTTGGTTTGTGGTTGTCATGAGATTCATATTTTATATCTTGTATATTGAGCAGTTTTTATTAAGTTGATGGCCAGTTAAGTTTGGATTTTTATTCCCTACCAAATGCTTTATGTATATGAAGTTTTATTTTTTGTCTTTTATTCTTTGTATCCCTTAACTAAAATTTGTAGCTATAATTGATTTTACTTTTAATCTTCATGCTAGCTTTTTAAGTGATTGATCTTCTACTTTTACTTCTGTTGTTTTTACTGGTGAAATTTTTTCTTTTCATAATTTTCTTCTATTTCTGGTTTTGTCTTTCCTGGTGAAATAAGTGCTTTTAATAATTTTTTAAGGCTGATTTAGTGGTGATGAAAACTGCCTTTGTTTCTCTGGGAAACACTCTCCTTTAGTGTTGAGTGATAACCTTGTTGGGTTGAATATTCCTGGTTGTAGGTTTTTGCCTTTCACCTTGAATATATCTTGCCACTTTCTTTTGGTACAAAGTCTCTGCTGAAAAATTAGTTGATAGCTTTATAGATTTCTCTTGTACATTGTAATTTGTTTCCTCTTTCTGCTTTTAAGATGTTTTTGTCTCCTGATTTTTTCTCAGTCTCTTCATTTCTATGTATTAGTAGGTCAGTTTTGTTTCCTGGTCTTGAAGGTAGTGGTGCTATTTAGAAGGCATCCTGTCCCAGGTAGTCCAGGGATGTCCCCTTTGTGGGCTGTATGCACCCTTCTGTTGTAGCTGGGCTGCAGCTGCTGCAGTTGTGTTGGTGGTTGCTGCTGGCCCCCAGCCCCACTGTCTGCAGTGACTGGCCATGACTACTGCCCTGCCTGTGAGCTGGTGGGCAGGGCTGGCCCCAGGTGTGGCTGGCTGAGAGCCCTGGCTCTAGCTACTGTAGACTTGCTGCTGGGTAGGATTAGCTCCTGGCACAGCTGGCAGAGAGGCTGGACTATAGCCGCTGTGGGTGTGTTACCCCCTCCAGCCCCCCTCTCCCTGCACTCGAGGAGCTTCTTGTAGGGGTGCCAGTCCTGGCCAGGACTGCCTGCCAGGTGTGTCAGGGGCAGAAGCTGTTTTGGAGGGATACATGCCTGGGCAGGTGGGTCTGCAGGGGAATGCTGGGGTGAAGTGGACAAGGCTAGCAGTTCAGATGGAGAGTGTCAGAACTGGTTCTAGCAAGCAGCCAGCCAACTAGACTGGAGAAGGGCAAGAAAAATGGCATCCACTAGCCATCCATTCTCTGAGAAAGCCCTTGTAGATCCCTGTCTCATCACATATCCTAAAGCAACTCAGTAAATCTCCTTCACTTAAGTACTCACAAACTGCTGCTCTATGCTGGGCCTTGGACAGGGTGGTACAGCATGCTGGCCCTTTAAGAAAAGTCTCAGTTTCCTGTAATACCCTGGCTCTCCTGAAGTTAAGCCCTGTTAGAACCTCATGTTATGGGAACTGGTCTTTAGGTACATGTTCCCAAGACCTGGGTGCTTAATGTGTGGCTTGATCTCTTCCTTCCGAGGGGAGGACCTTCATACCTGTGATATCCTTCTCACTTGTGGGTTCCTACACCAGGGGTTTGGTTCCTAAAGTCCATCTCTGCCCCACTTCTTCCCTTTTCAGTGTGGCTCCTTTTTTGCCTATGGCCATGGGTGATCTGTTCTGTTAATCTTCAGGTCATTTTCAGAATGATTTGCCTTTTATGTACCTGTTGCCTCTGTGTGTCATGGGAAGAGGTGAGCTCAGGATCCTTCTACTCTGCTGTCTTCCTAGAACTCTTGTGTCAACATAGTTTTCATTTCCTTTTCGATATCTTCCTTGACCCATTGGTTATGGGAGGTAAGATTTTACTTGAACTGGTAAAGATGATGACAGACATTAGATAACTAAAGTACATATAATGTAAAAATATGTCTATGTATCTAGATATGTGATACCTCAAGCATTACAAAGAGATACATTTAAGACACTATAGATACATCAAATGTAAGTCTAAAAAAATTACCAGAGAGCTGCAGAAAAAGGCAAGAAATGAAGAAAAACAACTGAAAAGAAAAAAGAAAGAGGCAGAATTAAGCCTTAATGTAGCAATAATTTCCTTAAAAGTAAATGGCCAAAATACACCAATACAAAGAGCTTGCCGGAGTGGATTAAAATATAAGACCCTACTGTATGCTTTAAAAAAAAACAAACTCCAAATATAACCATATATGTAGATTAAAAGTGAAAGGACAGGAAAAGGCATATCATGGAAATGTGAATTGAAAGAAAGCAATAATGGCTATATAAGTATCAGATAAAGTAGATTTCATAGCAAGAAAAAATTAACACAGAGAGACATTACATAATTATAAAAGGGTCAGTCCACCAAAGAGATCTAGCAATCCTAAATGGGTATTAACCAAATAAGATAGCAATAAAATATGTGATTCAAAACTGACAGAACCAAAAAGAAAAATAGACAAATTCACAGTTCAGATTAGAGATTTCATTGCTCCCTTTGAGGAACTGAAAGAACAAGCAGATAGGAAATTAGGAAGGATATGGAAGGGTTCAGTACCATCAACCAGGAGGATCTAATCAACATTTATAGAACATTCCATGCAACAATGGCAGAATTCACATTGTTTTCAAATGCTCATGAAACATAGACCATGATATGCCATATCCTGGGCCATAGACAACCTTAACAAATATAAGAAATGTGAAATGGTACAGAGTATGTTTTTTTGTTGACAGTGGAATAAAAAAAGAAATCAATAATGGAAATGTAATAGGAAAATTTAAACTACTTAGAAACTGAAATGACATCTTTAAGTAGTGACTTGACTTTTTTGACTTTTTTTTTTTTAACTTTTCCATGAGTCAAAAAAGTAGTCTCAAGGGAAATAAAATGTAGAGAACTTAGTAAAAATGAAAATCTAACATACCAAAATTTGTGAGAACAGCCAAAGTAGTTCTGAGAGGGAAATTGATAGCATTAAATAAGCATGTATTAAAAAAGGAAAGTCTCAAATTGGTAATCTGAGTTTCAACTCTAAGAACCTAGAGAAAAGAAGAGCAAAATAGGCACAAAGCAACTAGAAAGAAAAAATAAAGAGCAAAGTCTATGAAATTTAAAACATGGAGAAAATTCAATGAAACTAAGAGTTTATTCTTTGAAAAATAAAGAAACAAGTGAGAAGGCAAGTTACCATATCAGGAATAAAATGGGCTAACACTACATCCTCTGCAGATATTAAAAGAATAACGGGAATATCAAAACAAGAAATAACTTCTAAACGTAATTTGACAGCTAGAAGAAATGGATCAGTTCCTAAAAAATCAGAACTATCACAACTCATTCAATAAGAAATAGATAACTTTTTAAATTGCGATATAATATTGTATTAGTTTTGGTTGTGTACCAGTAGTGAGTTGACATAGGCATATATGGAGAAATGATTATCACAATTTTATTTAATACCCACCACCACACATAGTGATTTTTTTCTGTGATAAATGAAGTAGAAAATTTGAATAATACTATAACTATAAAGGAAATTGGACTTATTATTTAAGAAAAATACTCTCTGAAAGGAAATGTCAAGGCCCAGACTGTTTCACTCGAGAATTTCTCCAAGTATTTAAGTATTAACATCATTTCTACACAGTGTCTTCCAGAAATGCCAGAGGAGGGAACACTTCCTAATTTGTCTTGTGAAGCTAATAGTTACTGCCCCAATACCCAAACCAGAAAAGATAAGAAGATAATGCAAAAAAAAAAAAAGAAGAAGAACAAAAGAAAAAAGGAAAAATACTATTTTCCCTCCTAAATATAGACATAAGAATTCTCAAAGTATTAGTAAACAGAACTTAAAGTATTAGTAAACAGAATTGAGCAATATGGAACAAGGGCACACTCTATATGCAACTGAGGTTTATTCTAGGGATGTGAGACTGGTTTAATATTTGAAAACCCATGTATTAACAGGTTAAAGAAGAGAAACATGATTGTGTTAACTGATGCATGAAAAACATTTTACCAAATTCAGTGCCCATTTCTGGTAAGAACTCTTGAGAAATAGAAACAGAGAGTAACCTCCTCAAGTTGCGTAAAGAACATCTACCGAAAGCCTGTAACACATGATATGTAATGGTGAAGGGTCTTCCTAAATCCCAAACCCATAGCATATAGTCAGCTGCCCACTGAATGTCTGTGCTTAAATATCTGATAGACATCTCAAACTTGCAAAACAGAAACTCTGCCTGTACTCAAACCCCTTCCCTGTCTTCTCTCCATTTCCTAAAATGGCACACCTAGTGGGCTACATGGAGCATAGCCTTGGAGTCATTCATGATCTTGTTCTTTTTCTCATGATAAATATCAGGTTCTGTCAGATAAACCGTGAAAATATATCCAGATCTCCTCTCTGACCTGAATGACTGCATTTGCCCTGAAACTGCCTCCTCAGCCCCTTTCTGGGCTCCATCAGGCTCTGTTCTTCCCACAACAGCGTGAGTGCCATTTTGAATCTAAGTCAAACCAGTGTATTTCTCTAGCTAAGACTCTTCAGTAATTTCCCATGTCACTAAAAAGGGCAATTTTAGAGTTGTCAGGATGAAGAGGAAAAAGATGTTTATAATGATCTTTGAGTAATACCAGCATACCATTGACGCTTTAATTAGTATTTATTGAGAAGCAGCTATGTGCTCTAAGAACCCCCTTAAATATTGGTACTGTAACTCTGGAAACCAAACCTGTTTGTTGTACTCCCAGAGCAGGGAGCCCAGGTGACAATACAGGGAGGCAGTTACCCAGGGTGCTCAGTGCCAGGGTATCTGAAGTACAGGGTGCTGGGAGAGTATTTGTGAAGGGCCCCTTGCCAAAGGAGGTGCAAGGAAATTCAGAAAGTAACTGAAAGATACATAAAACTAAAACATAAATAGAAATTAAGCAGATGAAAAGTAGGTAGAAAGAGATTAGTGGGAAATTGTATCCTGCCGAGAGAGAGGATGTAACAAGTCAGGTGTGACAAGATCCTAGTGTGGAAAGAGGGGGGAAGGTGTTGGAATAGTTCAGGGCATCAATACGGCCCAGATCACATAGGGTTTTGTAGAGTATGGTAAGAGTTTGAGACTTTATCTTAAAAAATAGGGATTATGAATTGGAGAATTAAAAATTAGGGTGCCGGGCTGCCTGGGTGGCTCTGTTGGTTAAGCGTCTGCCTTTGGCTCAGGTCATGTGCGATTGAACCTCGCGTTGGACTCCCTGCTCAGTGGGGAGCCTGCTTCTCCCTTTCTCCCCTGCTCATGCTGATCTCTCTTTCTCTCTCTCTCAATAAATAAATAAAATCTAAAGAAATTAGAGTGACATAAGATTTATATTTTAGAAAGCTTATTTCAATGACACTTTGACGAATTATTCAGAGAGATAATAATAGAGACAGAGAAAGTAGTTGGAAAGTGGTTAGCAGAAATCCAGGTGAGTGGTGACAGAGATCTGGACGGAGTGACACCTGGAAACAGGAAGCGTAGTGGGTGTGTTCATGAGGAGGTAAGAGAAGAGATGGATGGCTCTTGACCAGGAGAGAAGGGAGCAGAGGAGATGGCTGAGATTTCTGTTTGTGTGACTTTAAAGAGCTGCTTTGTAGGGTAGATGAGGAATTGAGGTTTGTGCAAGATGAGTTTGACTTCTCTGTGGGAAGAAAGGGGGAGAGGTGCCTTTGGCTGTTCTGAATTTGGAACCGTTTGGGAGAGAGGAAGAGATAGTTGGGATAAAGATTTGCATATCCCTCTTGCTGAGGTGTTAAGCACTAACTGTTTAAGTAATATTTGAGCATCTTCAGTTGTAAGTTTCCTGTTGCCTTACTGAGAGGAGGGATAAGTTAGGCTTGTTACGACTTGTTGGGAGGTTGTGTTTACTTTTACAAGTCAGTGATCCTTGAATGAAGAGACTGTCTCTCATTCGGACCTGGAGACTTTCTCTTGATGCTAAATATAACATTGTGGTGTGTGAGACACGGTGCCCTGGGACGTTGCCATTACACGCCGTTCTCAGGGCGCGTTCGAGTCCACACAAGGGGGCAGTCCTTCGTAGCAACATCGAAACGGTTGCCAGGCTTTTAAATTCTGGTTCTGCCAGTTAACTGTGTTGTGGCTGTGGGCAGATAACTTCCCTGCTCTGAGCTCGCCTTGTCACCTGTAAGATGGGAGCCATATGACCCACATCCCGCGTGGTGGTGCACATCGAGTTAACCGTGTAAAGCATTTAGAACAGAAAACCGCATGTTCGCTGTCATCATTATGGCTGTTACTATCAGACGAGGCTTACTTGACAGAGGAGAGGACTTCGTTCCGCTATATGTGTGGCGGGCGCTCTCCGGGCCGTTTGACTGGAAAGCCCAAAGTGTGTGTGTGTTTCTGGGACTTCTTCACCGTGACCTGCCCTGCTGTGGAGACGGTAGTTACTCTCTCGTGGTTTCGTTCTCTGTGTTGATGAGAGCTGCAGACTAACACATGGGGGAAGGGAAGAGCGTGATGTGTCATCTGTATCACTGGCGGACGCTTTCTTACAGACCTGTGATGCTACTTCTCACCTGAAGAAAGAGTGCCACTTGCTAGGTTTTCTGCTCCCTGAAAAACAAAACAAAACATGTTCCTATTTAAAGTGACACCGACGTTGTGATGAGAGTGTGGCGTTCTTTTGTTTGTTTTGTTTTGTTTTGTTTGGACAAGGTTTGCTTTATCATTTATAATCAGAATGGATTGGGAGAGGGCAGAGTGCTGATGATGGGGTCTGAGCCAGTGAAGACGTGGACTCGCAGGACTCAAGGCTCCGTGCTCCTCTAAGGTTGCCATTTTGAATGGTCAGAGCTCCCTCTCCATCTTCCCCAGAATCCTGCAATGAAACATGCATCGGGAGAGATGGGGCGGGTGAGGGAGGAAAGGGGTGCGGGGAAGGGTGAGACAAGGAGGGGCGGTGGGAGAGGGGAGCGTCGTGGCTCTGTGATGGCTATTTTCAGTGTTGGATACTTTGCCGTAAACCCTTTCACTTTGAATCTTACAGGAATTTGAAAGTGATTATGTTGTGTTTAAGTCCAAAACTGTGGATTTTGACAGAAGGCTTGGGATGATTCTCTGTGAAGCTTTCTTCAACTGCAATGGTTTAGAAGCTGCATTTAAGGTTAGTTCTGAAGAAGCTATCATTAAAAAATACTTTACTAATGAATAATTTCAACTGTTAGATGAAAGGAGTGGATACATTCCTTTCTGACCCAGGTAAACTATTAACTGGTCACATTCTGTTTGTATTCACCTCACCGAACTAAATTTTACACACTGCTCTAATGAATGATGTTTACTTAGGGACAAGGTCAATTTTAGGACTTTTGAGTATTGATATTTTCTCAAGATTCAGTATTTTAGTTCTCATTACCTTTAGAGTGAGTTTGGCATGGCCTATAAAATCCTAATTCAAAATTAAGCCACCATGAAAAGAGAAAAATACCTGTTAATGCAAGATTTTCTCTATAGCATTGTTTACATGTGTTGGGTTTACCTGCCACTTCATTACTATGACTGAAACAAATAATAATTTGTATAATACTTTCCATCAGGCCTAAGACACCCTTGGTGACCAGACATACTGTTATTTTGTATATAAATAAAATTCCCCCCAAATGATGATTCCATTATTATATAACCTAGTCCACTTTCAGATGTTAAGACATAAAGAAATGTTGGACAGAGAATTAAAGAAATGCAGTATGGTATTTCTGTATTCTGAGTTGCATAAAAGGAATGCATCTTCTTAGATGTCCCACATGGATAGCTTAGGATGTGGGGAAGAGGGACACCATGTGAAACTTGCTTATCAAAATAAAGAACTACAAGTAAGGTATAGAACCAAATGATGTCCCAAAAAAGGAATGGAGACTTCTGTTTCTAAAGAAACACACCTAGGGGATCATGGGCCCAACTCATTGAAAATGGCAGTGCAGGGGCACCTGGATGGTTCAGTGGGTTAAAGCCTCTGCTTTCAGCTCAGGTCATGATCCCAGGGTCCTGGGATCGAGCCCCACATCGGGTTCTCT
Organism: Mellivora capensis; assembly: GCA_004024625.1. Classification (NCBI taxonomy): domain Eukaryota; kingdom Metazoa; phylum Chordata; class Mammalia; order Carnivora; family Mustelidae; genus Mellivora; species Mellivora capensis. Next base: position 201,042 of record PISX010000431.1, on the reverse strand, counting down.
GGCTTCCCCCCGCCCCAACCCCTGCCTACCTCTCTGCCTACTTGTGATCTCTGTCAAATAAATAAATAAAATCTTTTTTTAAAAAAGAAAAGAAAATGGCAGTGCAAAACAAGAGAACGGACCCAGACTTGATGTGGGATACTGTTTGATTTTGATCTCCAAATTCACATGATGGGTCAGGGGGTGGTGAAGGTGCAAGTATTTTCATTTTCACATGGAGAACTCACAACAGTTGTGGCCTGGGTGTTTCAGTGGGTGACACATCCAATCCTTGATCTCAGATCAGGGCTCAATCTCAGGGTTGAGAGTTCAAGCCCCATGTTGGGTTCCACACCGGGCAGGGTGTGGGTTTACAAAAAAAGGGTTTACAAAAAAAAACCCAAAAAACTCATAAGGATTAAAGAGTTCTTTGTTTTGTAAGAGCTGGTAGATGAAACTTTTAGATGCTGTTGGCCAAAATAACTGGCTTATTATTGTAAAATTAAGCTGCCTGTGATTCCCATCTCTCAGAAATTACATTCGTTAGCTACATATGTGTACATGTATCCCTTTGACAAGAGTGACATCACAGGCTGACCCTCTTTGGTAACATTTTCCACTTAGGAATGAATCATAAACGTTTTCTTGGTTTCCCAGCAGAAATCATGATTTTTATTATGGCTCCATAATGTATCACACACTCTGTTGCTGGAGCTACTTGGCTTTAATGCCTTCATAAATAACAGAAGGAAATGTAGATTGTTCCCTTCACAGAGGCTCCTACTTTGTCTAATTCAAGGCTCTCTCCTTCCCATAGCACAACTATTGGTGGGGATTCTGAGTCCGTGCCACTTACTTTTTTCTAAACGACCTTATCTTTTTGTCATGTTTTTTGTCTTTAACTTTGTACCTGTTTGTATCTTGTCTATGGAAACATGCAGCACAAGCCCCTGCCCCGTAGCTCTGCAGGGCTGGGATATCATCTCACAGTTTGTGTTCTAGTTAGATCCCCTTCTTCAGTGTCTTCTAGAGCAGACATCTAATAACTGAGGATGGGGTGATGGACTGGTAGTCAAACCCCTGGAACGACTCAGAGACGAGGGTAAACTGCAGCAAAAGTCATGGTAGAAGAAAAAAAAAAATCACAGGATGGCATGTTAGGGGAAAAATGATTTCTACCCTAGGTACAGGGTGATGAGCTCTGACCACGTGCCATTGGGTCCCGGGGAGTAAATATTTGCAGACCATTCTCTGGAGACCATGGTTCATGCCTGCCTTTGGCCAAGACACGACCAGGAAGGGCACTGGAACCAAGCACTGTTCTACTCAAACATGAAACTGTAGTTCAGAGCCCACAGTGTTGGCACTCAATAAAAAATAAAACGAAGCAAGACACTAATGGATGTTCCTCTAAAACTTAAACAGTGTGTCTCTATGAAGGTAGACTGAAGTGTCTCAGATGAAGCATCCAGAGAAGTCTACAGAAGTAAAACTGAAAGCTATAAAATCGTTAAGTGCACAAGGGTTCAGGCAGCAACAGATTTAAAACCTCTTCAAAAGAGGCAAACCCAGAAAAAATATAAATAGGTGATGAACAATGAATTTTGGAACACTGAAAAAGAAATAGAAAAACAAATAGGTACTACTTGAATAGTGGCAAGGGCATTATCCAAAACCATGAGGAGTAGAAGAAAAGGTAGACCACACAGATCTCAAATGGAACGTCAGGGAAAGAAGCATGTGGTAGGGGTCCATTTTTAATCTTTGGAGGTTGAGATGAAGGAAAACATCTATACTCTTTCCAAAATAGCTCTCGGTTTCCTGAGGACAAGGAAGCAAGAGGTCCACTTGACCCTTGTTCTCTTCCCAGAGAGTAGTTTTTCTGTATCTATGATGCTGAAAAATTATGACAATGTGTACTACCTGAAAGGTTAAAGGCTTTCCTTACTACTATTAGCTGGCTTTACAGCCTCCCCAAAGAAATATTTTTTTCTGTGTCTTTTTTCTCTTCTACTTGGAGTTCAGTCCCACTAAGCAAATCAGGTAGGCAAGATGAGATGCAGCCGGGAAGCTTCCGGTATTTCAGTCGTGGTCAGTACATTAAGTGTTTGAAAAGAACAAATTGTCAAGTAAATACATTTCCCTGGTGTTGGTGGCCCGCTCTTCTTTGTTAAATCTGTGAGTCAGTGTTTGCTTTTGACTGTTAACATGAAACCCAGAGTCATCAAAAGAGTGGTTGAAAGAAGAAAGTTAATAAGCATTTTTCTAGGGAGCAGCTAACTAAGCAGGTTTTAAAATATTTAGCAGTTTCTCTACTGGTTATAATTGGTATTACTGGGGTGAGAAGCCAAATGTATCTAAACTGACCTCTGAGATATGATTTGATTTACATTTTACTTTGTAAAGTTTTTTCACTGTTTTTTTTTTTAGTGAACTTAGTTGATGTAAATATTTAGAGAATGTTAATAATGAAGCTGTTTTTAAAGAAACAGGTTTTTTTCCCCCTTTATTTTACTTAAATTCCAGTATAACTAATATACAGTGTTAGATTAGTTTCTGGGGTACAATAGTGAGTCAGCAGTTGTGTACATTACTCAGTGCTCATCGTGTAAGTGTATGTCTCTAATCCCCATCACCTGTTTCACCCCTCCCCGACCCACCTCCCCTCTGGTAGTCCTCAGTTAAGTCCTAAAGTTAAGAATTTTGTTTTTTTCCTTTGCTTTGTTTCTTAAATTCCACATATAAATGAAATTGAATGGTATTTGTCTTTCTCTGCTTGATTTGTTTCTCTTAGCATTATATGCTCTAGATCCATCCATGCTAAAAATGGCAAGATTGCATTCCTTTTTAGGGCTGAATAATATTCCATTGAATATATATGCACCACTTCATTATTCATTCATCTCTTGATGGGCTCCTTCCATATTTGGCTATTGTAAATAGTACTACAGTAAACATAGCGGTGCATAAATTTTCAAATTAGTGTTTTCATATTCTTTGGGTAGATACCCGTGAGTGCAATTACTGGATCATACAGTAGTTCTCTTCTTAATTTTGTGATGAACCTCCATACTATTCTCCACAGTGACTGTGTCAGCTTGCATTCCTTCCAATAGTGCATGAAGGTTCCTTTTCTCTCTGCATCCTTGCAACAGTTGGTGTTTAAAGAAAACAAATTGTTAAAACAAATTGAGGAACACCTATTATTTCCTTAAGAGGAGTAACAAAACTTTCTTCTTGGCCATGTTGCTAACAAGGCACAGAGCTTGGTATATGGTTTTCTGCCATCTTGATTATATTTTACTTTGAAGGAGGTGTCTTTTTTTGGTGTTTTTTTTTTTAAAAGATTTTATTTATTTGAGAAAAAAGCATTTTAATTACATTATTGTGCTTGCAAAGAAAGTTGTCTCACACTGGCACACAGGAGGAGTCACATGGGGCAGAGAATAAGGCAGGAGGCTAATAGAAATCCAAGGTTGGGCTCCACAAGTAGCTGAGCTTTGTGGAAGCTGGTGGTGAAGGTGAGTTTGGATCTGGGTGTGGGGGTGGAGCATGGACTGAGTGAGGAGAGCTGCAGGACCTTTACTTTCCTGCTTGCTGGTAGTGTGTCCCACCCCCACCCCCGCCACCAGTCTCCCTACTACTCATTGGCTTCCTCTGCTTGCTAATAGTTGTCGCTCACTCCTGACTTGCTATCTTAGGTTCAGCCTGCCATGCCCTGGTTCTCTTCCTGAGGAGGAGAGAATGTGATTAGTTCAAGGCATTAGTTTGAGGTAGGACATTCTAGGACATTCCTGTCAAAGGAGCTGTCTGCCTGTGAAATGGTTGTCCTTGCAACAGGTCACCGCTACTGCCCCAGGCCATGTGTTGGGGTGGCTAGTCGGTGTGGCATGGGATGTGGGCTGCCATGGACAGGACAACCCCAGTAACTGATCCATTTGGTGTAATTTTTTTAAAAAAGATTTATTTGTTTGACAGAGAGAGACAGCAAGAGAGGGAACACAAGTGGGGGGTGGGATGGGAGAGGGAGAAGCAGGCTTCCTCCCGAGCAGGAAGCCTGATGAGGGGCTCGATCCCAGGACTCTGGGATCATGACCTGAGCCACCCAGGCACCCCCATTCGATGTAATTATTAATGGTGTGACTTGAAGGTCCTTGACGTGGATGTTCTACATTGAAAGAGTACCTGTGTAGGAGGACAGAACAAAGAAAGAAGATGTACATTTTGCTTCTGATTTTTTCTTTTTTTTTAATGTTCTGCATATTTTTAAAAATTTTCTTGAATTTTATTTTATTTTTTTCAGTGTTCCAAAATATATTGTTTATGCTCCTGATTTTCTATCTGCAGAGCATCTTCTCAAACTTTCCCTGGCACCAGGCAGGAGGAAGTGGTGTTATCTGTGAGCAGGGATTGCTGACAGATAGCAGTTAATTTCTGACTCCTCTCATTTTCTGCTGAGAAAGGGAAATTACATTTAGTATTTGTTTTATTGGAAACGTGTCTTAGATTTGGAGCTATTTCAGGATTCCTGCAGGGTTCTAGATTTTTGTTTAAATTCTAGGCATGTAAAAATCCACGGTCCTCAACCTTTTAACTTTGGTTTTTACAGCTTTTGACCATATTTGGGAATTTTCTAGAGAAACCAGTTGTCATGGAAATTTTCAGCCCACATTACAGCACGCTACTGCACATGTTGAATGCAGAGTTGGATATGTGCAAGCAATTGTATAATGAACACGTGAAACAGGTAAGCAGGGGTTGACGCCGAGTACATCCCAGCGTCATTTTTGTGGGGAATGGCCGTCGGCTAGAACTTTATTGAATGGTACCTGAAGATTGAAGATGAGATAGGGACAGTAAACCTTTCATGCCTTTATTTAACTGGTTTCCTTATGCAGCTGAAGAACCTGCTTTAGGACCCTAACTCTACTAATCAGGTTACTTAATGCATACGTTTTACGTCTTTGTGCCGTGAAACCCCCAAACTGAACAACTGCTTTCAAGGGTTTGGAATGCACTCTGATTAAACATTCCCATCCTTCCTCTTCACCAAAATATGATTTTTCAGATCGAACATGGAAATGTAGTTCTTCACAGGAATATGCCATTTACCGCAGGCAACATCAAATGGGCTAAAGAGGTCTTCGAACGACTTCAGACATTTTGGTCCAAGTTCGCATCTCTTCGGTATTTGTAAGTTGTCAGGCCTATTTCATGGCAAAATTATCCTCATGAGACAGGCAATTATTATAGAGGGCAGTGAACTGTTCATTTCAACGTTTGAGGAGTCATTGCCCTATTTAACGCTTTTCCTGGGCCGGGTTCATTGAGAAGGTTTCATCCCCGTGGTTTTAGAACACATGCCCTGGAACTCTTGAAAATTCCGTATGTTTCCCTGTCACAGGTCCTTAGATGTTTTCTTCTCACTTTTCCTTGGCACCTACAGTATGTTGGTAGTTTTTGGTTCCTTTTCTTCAGTAACTAGCTCTCCTTTTATTTTCCAGATTTGTCTCTGTAGGAATTGTTAATTCAACATCAGTAGTAGAAAGTTACCATCTCCGGAGTTCCATTCATTTCATAACTCTATCTTTTAAGACAAAGACCATTCATAAGCGTTATTTGGCCTTTTTTGTTTCTATTCCAGTTTTTTATAGAGCATTTTATTATACTTTCTAGTGTATATTTCCTTGTAAAGTAGTTAAGCTGAAATCTAATATGTAGGAAAGTAGAAAAATTCTATTCCTACAGGTTCTTGGAAAGTGCTGATGATGCCCTAGTTTACCAGAAGTACATTGAAATGACTGCTCTGCTAGACCAATTTGAAAATCGTGTCTATAATGAATGGAAAAGTAATGTGGATGAAATATGTGAATTCAATTTGAATCAACCCTTGATTAAATTTAGTGCTATAAATGGGCTTCTCAGTGTCAACTTTGACCCAAAGGTAGGGGTTTGATGTTTTTGTTTTAAAGATGCTATTTGGGGACGCCTGGGTGGCTCAGTTGGTTAAGCCGCTGCCTTCGGCTCAGGTCATGATCCCAGCGTCCTGGGATCGAGTCCCACATCGGGCTCCTTGCTCAGCAGGGAGGAGCCTGCTTCTCCCTCTGCCTCTGCCTGCCACTCTGTCTGCCTGTGCTCTCTCTCTCTCTCTCTCCCCCTCTCTCTGACAAATAAATTTAAAAAAAAAAGTAATTGGTTTAAAAAAAAATAAAGATGCTATTTGTATTACAAGTATATCCCTTATTTACAGTCATTTATATTTAATTTTGGGAGAATGTCAGTCCTATGAGGAATAACTGAAAACAACTTCTAATGCCCCTTTATTTGAAAGATTTGTTTCCCTAGTGCTATGCTAATTACTCTCTCTCTCTCTTTTTTTTTTTTTTTTTGCCTTGTAATTATTTACCACTTCTACCTTTACTAGATAATGAGCTGAGAGTAGGGTGCATTTTATCTTATCTTTATGTTCTGTGTTTCTAGCATCGTGTTGGGTACTTGGTAATACTTAATAAACATTAGCTCACTTGAATGTAATCATTAATCTTTTTTAAGAGTTTCCTGGCTTGAATTATATTTGTAGCATATATACCAGTGTTAATTCAAATTTTATCATGTGAGATTTGGGGAGTCCACAAAATGTATGGAATGAGAATAATCTTCAGAGGGGCAATAAACTGTAACATGTTCATTAAACTGGTAATTTTTATAAAATAGTTTTCTGAAAAACATAAAACAACACATAAATGCCCCCAAATAATAGGAACAGTTAAATATATCTAGAACAAAAATTACCTTTATTGAAGATAACTTTTTTATCCTATGCTAAACCACCTAACAGAGGAATTTCATAGATACTCTGAACAAGTTTATTTTCTTAAAATGTCATTAGATGTTATGTAATAATGAAAGTGGAGGAACTTTAATAGCAATTATGTATGTGTCTGTGTGTATATTTATAGATAATGTACTGTATGTGCATGTATCTGGTAAATGATATACATGCAGGTATGTGTATATTTTAACCTGTCTCCGGCTCTGAGAGTTTGGTAGGAAGCACAAAATAAACTTTCTTCTCTATTTACCTAAAGAATATGCTTTCCAGGAAAGAGCAAACATGAAAATATCTATTTGTAAGTTGCCATTACAAAAAAATTAGTAAACGTTTGGCTAATTTTTTAGATAGTGAAGCTTATATGCTGTTTAAAGCAGGTGCCCTCTCATGTCAGTTCGAATGTATGTCTAGGTAGGAAGTGAGAAAGTTACCCTCCTGGATCTGTTTTTCATAATCTGCACCCAAATTCTCATATATTGTCCTAAAATAGTACAAAGAATAGTGTCATTTAATTATGTTTACAAACCTTAGCACACGTTTATGAATACACGACCGAGAGAACTTTATTTTCCTTCTACCTCTGATTTCATAGAACCAACTTAAGGAAACTAAACTCCTGAGGTGTTTCAGAGCCTAATTCCCGTGATTGTTCCTGAAGGAATTCTAACAGCACCAAAAGTATGGTACCAGCTCACCAGTGGTGTGACAGCCTAAGGAGGTGAACTGGTTTACCTTCTCAACATGTTACGCAGTCTTTTCCTCGGAACCTGTGATTTAGGGATATAGACCCTTCTGCTACAACATGACATGCATTCCTAAAAATCACTGTGCTGTGAAAGAATTCACCATAAAAAGTACAGCACTTAGGGGGAAAACGGGTTTGGGCTCTCGTACTTAAAAGCTGTCAGCGGTCGGTGTATTAGGAAAATAGGAACCTAGGAAAAACACCATTTTACACATTTCATTCAAATGGCTAAATAATACATAAATACTACAGTAAATATGACACTTTGCCCTGACACAGACCGGAAGTTTCCTCGTGGAAGTGGGTGTTGGACAGGTGATGACTGTGCGTTAGTGCGAAGCGCTGGAAGGAGGGTTATCTGATACCAGGCAGGAAGCTGTACCCCTCCACGTGAATGCGCGTGGCTCGTCGTACTTGAGGGAACTGCGGTCTTGGTGGCTGCTGGCATGTGAGCATTTTGCTTATTTCTAAGCCTTTCAGTGGAGTTGGGTGCAGTTTTTGGCATTTACCTAGTGTTTCTCGCTAATGAAAGTGCAGATCAGTATAGACAAAATTTATGGTACGTCCACATTGCTAGTCTATTAGTTGTATTGGAACAAATTTATCTTTTCGAAACAAACATGTGACAGAAAGAAGAGTCCTGGGAAAGGATTGAGGTCCATGTACAACCTTCCATCTCACAGCTCGGTGTGCACGTGTCTCTGTCTTTTGCCTGAATTCTTTCTCTGAGGGTGGGCCATGGCCATAAGTAACATTGTTATTCATACTTCTATATCCTAAGAATGTATGATGACTGCTTTTAAAAGCCATATGAACAACAGTCTCTTCACCTTGACAATTTGGAAATATTGCAATCGTTGACTGAAATTTTAAGTGTTTGGGTTTAACATGTGTTAAAAGAGAATATCATTCTTAAAATACAAATAACCTTTGATTTTCTTTTAATAGCTCATGGCTGTTTTGAGAGAGGTGAGATACCTTTTGATGTTGAAGAAATCCGACATACCGGATTCAGCGTTCGCCATCTTCAAAAAGAGAAACACTATTTTAAAGGTGAGTGTTTGGGGCGCCTGGGTGGCTCAGTGGGCTAAGCCTTTGTCTTCGGCTCAGGTCATGGTCTCAGGGTCCTGGGATCGAGCCCCGCATCGGGCTCTCTGCTTGGCAGGGAGCCTGCTTCCTCCTCTCTCTCTGCCTGCCTCTCTGCCTACTTGTGATCTCTCTCTCTCTCTGTCAAATAAATAAATAAAATCTTAAAAAAATGAAGGTGAGTCTTAGTAGGTATGAGGGCATTTTGGGAACAGAAGTATTTTGATTCATAATTAGGAACACGTAGACCTGTAATGCTTCAGTGCCTCTAAGACAGATAGCTTTAACGCGTTTGGCACTTTCTGTTTTGGGATTTCTTTCTGCTCAGTACGTTGGGAATCTTGAACTTCTTGTGCAAGGATATAATACGCTGAAGCAGACTCTCCTGGAAGTGGAGTACCCCCTGGTGGAGGATGAGCTGAGGGCCGCGGAGGAGCAACTGCAGGCCGCTGCCACATCGCTGACCTGGCAGGATGACTGCTGGGCCTACATTGAGAGCATGAAGGCGGCCACGTTGGAGTTGGCGCGCAGAGTGGAGCGCACGCAGAGCAACGTGAAGGTGATCCAGCAGACCATGAAGGCTTGGGCCGAGTGTACGCTCCTTCCCAGGAGGGAGCCCAGAAGGGAGGCTGCCTTGACTTTGGAGGACAAGGACCATCTGTTTGCTAAAAAATACAAGCAAATTCAAGAAGATGGCTGCAGGATACATAACTTGGTGGAGGTAATGGCTTTGAAGGTTTGGAAATTGACAGAGGGTCTTTTCAATTAGTTGAGAAAAGAGCAGGCATACCCAAGCTAATGATGCAGGATTCTTTTACTGGGCCTGAGAGAGCTTTGTGTATGGTTTTATTCAGCATTTTCAAGTGGAGGAATTTGCATGACTTGCCTCTAACTTCTGCAGCCCTAGTTATTTTCATTCCTGAGGGAAGAGATTGGACTGTGAGCCTTACTGATGAAACAGAAAGCCTAGAGATGGGATCCTTGTCTTTGTCCTAGCTCTGTGCTCTCCTGCATCCTGTTCATAGCTCGCAGGGTTTGTGGAATGCCTCTAGGTACCAGCTGACTTGCCCACGTCGCCTCCTACAACCCTCCCAGCCTTCTCCTGAGGGTGCACAGTAGTCACTCTCCTTTTAACAAATATTTGAGTTTTTAAAACAGCAACAAGCACTATTCCAGAATTCTCAATTGCAGAGGAGACAAAATAAAACAAAGGAAACAAGCTAGAAAATGAAAACGGAACAAAAAGTCCCTTATTTCTTGGATCTTACATTCTTGTTGGAAAAGGTAGAGAAAATAGCATACACTGAATAGGAGAAACAGTGGAAAATACAGCAGGTAGGACAGGGAATCATTGGTACGGGTGTATTTTATATGAGATGGTTTGAAACACTTCCATACTAAGGTAGCAGTTCTGCAGAGAACTGGAAGGGAAAGGGAATGAACCACATGGATATCAGGAGAAGGATGCTCTAGGCAGCAAAAAGTACAGAAGTTTGAGGAAAGAGTACTGTTGGTATCTGTTAGAGAGCCTACATTCCAGAAGCAGAATTTGCAAGGGGAATTGTAGTAGTTGAGGAAGCTTGGAAAGGACTGAGGACACATATGTGGGATTGACATTCTGTGAACTTGGTTTTTTACCGTGAGGTGAAGTGGTAGCCAGACACTCTCTGCTCAAAGGCCAGCCCTATTGAGTGTAAATCAGAGGTAGTCAAGGAGGTGGTAGGAGGTCCAGAGACCTTTGGGACATAATTTTAATAATTTAGGTGATAATAGCTTGGGTCAGAATGGTGGGGATAGACACCGTCATGCTGGATATATTCTGAAGGTAGAGCAAACAGGATTTGCTGTGATGAATCAGGAGAGAGAGGGAGGTTAAGGATGAGTTCCAGTTTTTTGGTCTGAGCAACTGGAAAATTGGAGTTTGCCTTTACTGATATAGGTGGAACTGTGCTAGGCGGATTTTGTATGGAAAAGAGAGGCTTTGGGTGGTTAGGCCATGTTGGTTAGAGATACACGCCCAAGGGAATATTTGGGGTAGGCTGGCACTGCAGCTGAGGATTGGGGTAGAAATCCAGGCCAGGGACATAAACTTGAGAGTCAGGAGTATGTATGTCATATGTGAAGCCATGGACCTCGATGAGTTTGTGTAGGGATTAATTGTAGGTAGAGGGGAGGTCCAAGGACTGACCTTGAAGTCCTCTCTGAAGCTAGGGAGAATGGGAGGGTCCAGCACAGGATGCTGATAAGGAGGCCAGTGAAGCAGAAGGAAAATCCAGAGAGATGCTGTCCTGGAAAGCAAGCCAAGAAGACATTCCAAGGAGGAGGAAGCATTTGACTTTGTCCCATCCTGATCCAGGACCTGAAAATGAGGGCCAAGGTTGGCAGTCAGTTGTTGCACCATGGAAGCTGTTGGTGACTGTGACAGAGCTACCCTGGTACAATGGAAGCCAGAACGGAGTGGCTGACAAGAAGGGGAGAGATGGGATCCAAAAGCTACTCAGCTCCTGAGGCGCTCCGAGCTGGCAGAAACTGAAAACTCCGCAGTGCCTGGGGAGCGTCGGGGGAGGGGGAGGGTTTTATTTTTAATGTTGGTTGGTCTTTCCGAGTGATGTATGTTGACCGGAATGATCTAGTAGAGGGGAGATAATTGTTGGAGGAAAGTCCTGGAAGGAAAGGGATTTCGTAAATACATGTGGAAGTTGGCTGTAGATAGGAACTTGGAGAGTTCATCTGTAGTAACAGGAGGGAGGGGGGCCAAGGACAGGAATGTGGTGCTCACAGGGGGGCAGCTCCAATTAAGGTGATGTGGGGGAAGTTCATTTTTCATTCTTCCTAAGGAAAAAAGGATGGGGAACAAAAGAACACAGTTTGTATTTCTTTCTGAGCATGTTTATTATATGGAATTATTTCTGTAGATCGATGCAGTCCTCAACCATGACACTCCCCTTTGGGCAGGGCACCAGCACCCCTCACCCCCACACCCCTTCCCACCCACCCCACCATCACAAAGCACCATAGCCAGGGGTGTGCCCATGGTGGACGTCAAAAACTAGGGTTTTTAGTCTTGTATCTTCCAGAAACCACGCCTGAATTTCCTCATGTAAAGACACTTTTCTCTAGGCTAACTTTCAGTAAGAGAATGAGCAATGGACTTAAACGCTTTTTCTGCTGAAATAGACTATAACCAATTATGTAGTTTAATGTTCCAGTATCATTCACTTCCTCAAGAAATACTTCAGGTGAGCCTCTTATGGGCCCAGTACCGATTTAGCTTCTTGAGATACTTGAGTGGACAGAATAGGGACCCTTGCTTCTGTGGTGCTCCCATCTTAGTGAGGAGAGAGATGTCAGAAACAGTGGATATGAGGCAGAGGTGGTAGAACTGGTTGAGTGCTGCAGAACAAAGAGGAAGTGAGAGCAGGGCGCAGGAGTTTCCGATGCTGGGTTTGGGGTTGGGGGTTAGGGGTTTAAACAAGATGATCAGGATGAGCCTAAAGGAGAAGGTAAGATGAGAGCCAAGTTACAGAGTCAGCACAGCGGGCCGGTGGGAAGGGAGTGTTCCAGACAGAGGAAATGGGCATCAGGGCGGAAGGTGCCGGGTGTTTGGTGCGAAGCCAGGAGGCAATGGGGGCCCCGCTCCGGGAGTCGGAGGGTGGAGGGGACAAGGAGTTCAAGTCAGATGCTCGTGGGCTGTGAGGAGGGGATGGAGGGGCCCGGCACTTCAGGGAAGTCCTCACGGGCCTTTGTACAGACTTCGGCTTTTACTCTGGGCTCCTTGGGGAGCTCGTTGCAGGACTTGGAAGAGAAGAGAGTAAACATGATCTAACTTTGATTTGGAAGAGAGTCCAGCTGTTGTGTTGAAACTCAAGCACGGGGAGGCGGGGGCTTGTGGGGGTTACCATGGCCGTAACCTAGGTGACAGAGGCGTGGCATCTGGCTGTAACCTAGGTGACAGATCCCTGGTGTCTGGACTGGGGTCGTGAGGATGGAGGTGATTAGGAATGGTTGGATTCTGGATATATTTTAAGTTGAGTATAACAAATAGAATCTCCTAACAGGCAGGATGTGGAGCTTCATAAAAGGAGACTTTGAAGATTATTCTAAGAATTTGGTCCCCTCAGAGAATAAGGTTGGAGTTTTTCAGCTAATAAATGGACTCAATTCTTTTTTCCTCAAGCCAGAAACTAAGCACCTCTGGAGTCCTTTTTCTCAGTATGAGAACAGAGGAGAGGTTCCAACTTGAGAGAAGTCAACTTCAAAATAGGATTGGAATGATTGTTTCTAGAAATTGTATCTTTGTGATTTCCCCCCACCCCTGGCCCTGGGATCAGTCCATTATTTTGAGCCTGGCTCTCAGACTACCCCTGAGGCGTGTTATTTGGGGGAAAGCTGTAGAAATACTGCAGAGGGTAGGTCATTTATGCCTTTTAAGGCCGCACCCTGTGTGGGCGGGGGGATTCCAAGGGATAGTTTGCAGGCAGAGTCTAAGATGAAGAGAGAAGAATGGAACCATGAAAGATTAGGTTTGGAAGGGACCTGAGCCATGACTAAGTGACCCAAAGCTCTTCTTCCCTTTTCCTCTTTATATTAAATTGTTGAAAATAAAACAATCACTATAAATGGCACTGCAGTATATAAACTGGATATCTTGGGATGAAAAAGTATAAACAGGGGCACCTGGGTGGCTCAGTGGGTTAAAGCCTCTGCCTTCGGCTCAGGTCATGATCCCAGGGTCCTGGGATGGAGCCCCGCATCGGGCTCTCCGCTCAGCAGGGAGCCTGCTTCCTCCTCTCTCTCTCTCTCTCTCTGCCTGCCTCTCTGCCTACATGTGATCTCTCTGTCAAATAAATAAAATCTTTTTTTAAAAAAGTATAAACAGTGAGGCAGTCACACAAACTATACTGTGATATGTTTGGAAGAGCCCTACCCTGAGGGGGTCAAAAGGTCCTATTTGTAGTCCTAGTTTGGGCGCTGACTTCCTTGTGTGACGCTTGGTGTGTTTTAGGTGTTTATTTTTATACTTTTCAAATGAATAGACCTTTCATTTGAATGGTCTTTAAGGATTTTTTTTCCTAGGTGTAAGATCTATACTTCTCCTTTCTAGTGACTACAAAGGAGCCAGGTCTGCTATGTACAGATGCCTAGGAGATCTATTGCACAACACACAGCTCCAGGGGTGTGGGCCACATATACTACAGATATATACAGATGTGAATGGTTCCACCTAGATAGGCAAGACAGCATCCTTGAAGGGAAAGGTCCTTAAATTTGTTGAGGGCAAGATATCCCTCTAAGAACTTTCCAATCTAGGTCCCATTTTATCACCTCTGTAGTTGTGGTTCTTGCCTGTAACACATATCTTTTGAATTGTGGATCATACATCCATAGTAGCAAATGATCAAAGAAAAGGCAGAGTATCATCTACCTTATCATCAGCTCTCATTCAAGTGTCTCCTTTGCTCTGTGATCTAGTTTCTGCCTTGGGCATCTGCCCCCTGGACTGGAGGGACTATGTAACCTTTACCACTTGGAAATGTATCTCTGGAATCTACCCTTGCTGCCCACCTGACCTTTTCAAATCTGTGTCCCTAGTCCTGCTACACCATATGCTCAGCTTCTAGCAGTCCTAAACAGTATTCATGTCCGACCTTGTCATGCCCTATTGACCTGTTCATTACCCATACTCTTGGGAGATGTCAAGGTAGAAGAACTTAATATTGTTGAAGCACAAAGGGAGCTTTGCCTTCACCAGGCTGGTTTTTCTCAAGCTGAGTTACTATTCTATAGGCTGCTTATAGGTGGTTTGCACAAAGTATTTGTCATTTGGTTGCTTGTTTTAGTTCAACCAAGTTAAGTTGACTTTTAATAGTAGCACAGTGAATCTCCCAGAAAGGCCTAGACTACATAGCACTTTGCAAACTACGTGATCTTGGATATTCCAGAACAGTGTTCTCTGAAAGACCAGTTTGGGAAACCTCATTTACATATGAGGCCATGGAAGACAAAGCCCAGGGCCACATAGAGTTCACATAGAGCAAGAGCTGGAGCCTACGTCCAGGACATAGAGAATGCATAAAAAAACAAACAAACCCCTCTATCTCTAGTACATATTTGAAGACAGCATTTTTCATTATGATTTTTCCTTTAAAGGATGACTTTTGAATGTATGTTATAATTGATCTAGGTGTTAAAAAATCCTGCTGAGATAGTTACTGTTCAGGTTCAGGCTCTATGACCTGGCATTTAAATGGTCCTGTCTCATGCACAGAAATGCAGTCACTTCTTTAACAAAACATTTCAGTGGAAAGCTCTCATTTTTGTACCCACTACAGTTGGTACCCCTCTGTTACTATTTATGTTTTAGGAAAACAGGAAGCTCTTCAAAGCCAATCCTTCTCTGGATACCTGGAAGATTTATGTGGAGTTCATCGATGACATGGTGGTAGAAGGCTTTTTTCAAGCCATCATGCATGACTTAGACTTCTTTCTGATGAATACGGAGAAACACCTGAAAGCTGTGCCATTTTTTCAAGTGCAGATGATTTTAATGCCCCCTGAGATTCTCTTCAAACCTTCTCTAGAAAGAGAGGCAGGGGATGGCTTCTACGATCTTGTAGAAGAAATGCTGGGCAGCAGTTGTAGGATGTCTGCCCAGATGGAGCGAGTGGCTGCACATCTGGAAATAGCAACTTATCAGGTATTGTCCCCGAAAAAGCATGTGACCTTTGATATTAATGACTGAAACATAACTGGGGGTAATGGGGAGCGCATGGAAAGGAGAAGTGGGCGGGGGGGAACCCAACACAGTTTCTGAGTTCACCAAGTACTCTCCCTTTGACGGATGGCCTTGGGTGATGTTACCTTGCTTGTGATTGACAGAGCGAGGTGCGTTCTAACGAATGCTTGGTTTTCCTTTCATTTAGAATGACATGGAGCATATGTTGGGCCTGGTGGAGGTCAGACAGGAGATCATGAAGAGAGTGGCAGATGTCATCAGCAAAGTCTTGGACTTCAGAAACACCCTGGACACGTACGCTTACCTCTGGGTTGATGACCGAGCTGAGTTTATGAAGCATTTTCTCCTGTATGGCCAGGCGGGGTCATCTGAGGAAACGGACGCTCACACACCTGAAGAAGCCCTTGAACAACCACCAAGTCTGGAACAGTTCAAAGAACAGGCAAGGAAAACCCTCAGTGTGCCCTGTAGTTTCTCCTGTCTGACTGAACTGTCCAAGGACTTCTTTTTTTTTTTTTTTCTAATTATAGATTGACATTTACGAAGCCTTGTATGTTCAGATGAGCAAGTTTGATGACTTCAGAGTGTTTGATAGTTGGTTCAAAGTGGACATGAAGCCTTTCAAAGTGAGCTTGCTGAACGTTATTAAGAAATGGAGCTGGATGTTTCAGGAGCATCTTTTGAGATTTGTTGTAGACAGGTAACCTTCTATGCTTTGGAGGTTTGGAATTACAACTCTTTTTTTTTTTTTAAGATTTTATTTATTTATTTGACAGACAGAGATCACAGGTAGGCAGAGAGGCAGGCAGAGAGAGAGGAAGGGAAGCAGGCTCCCCGCTGAGCAGAGAGCTGCATGTGTAGCTCAATCCCAGGACCCCGGGATCACGACCTGAGCCGAAGGCAGAGGCTTTAACCCACTGAGCCACCCAGGCACCCCTGGAATTACAACTCTCAACACCTGACTGCTTTCTGAAGCTGAGACATAAATTTTAAGAACATTAAAACTGCCAGTTTCTTAGAGTTAAAGAGTGATGTTTAGAAAGAATCTTATTTTCATTGTTGACTATCAGAAGTTTTCTGAAGGTTTTAATGAGTTTACTTTGGGTTTATGTGTGTTCACGTATGTATATGTTTGTGTGTATCTATATATGTATGTACTAGTCTGAATGAGCTCCAGGAATTTATAAAGGAGACAGATGCTGGACTTCAGAGAGATTTAAGTGAGGGTGATCACGATGGTTTAGTTGATATCATGGGGCATCTTCTGGCAGTAAGAAGCCGACAGAGAACTACAGATGAACTCTTTGAACCACTAAAACAAACCATCACACTCTTGGAAAACTATGGCCAGAAGATGCCTGAGCAAGTCTATATTCAGCTGGAGGTAAGTGTCATGGTTAAGTACCCATAATTGACATACATTGGGCACCTCCTTTGGCCGAGTTCTTCATGTGACCTCTCTGAGAACATCCTAGAACAACCTGTACTGGAGACAACTGTTGGCATCCTGCAGGTTAGGAATCTGAAACTTAAAGAGATATAATAAGTTTTTCAATGTCACACAAGTCATTCCAGCCTGCATGAACCTAAGTGTGTTTTATGCCAATATATTCCATCTCAACTGCTGTGCCCATTGCCTTCTTGCTAGGAGGTATTTGGGAAACAGCCTCGGGGCTGCTCCTTGGGGTTCCCCAACCGTTCCTCCCAGACATGAAACATACCCCTGTTTTCTTTCATTGAAAGCTGCCTCTCAATTGAGAAGTGTCCTAGTCTTCAGAAACATAATCATGGACATTTTAATAAAGAATAAAGAAAGCCCAAGTGATGGAGAAATCACTGTTTCCTAAATAGGAGTTCTGTGTCGTCCTCCTGTTTCTGTGCTCTAGAAAGTTGGTGGCTGCTCTGTGCCCAGTGACAAGCGAAGTCTTTTTAGTTTGAACTGAAACCATGAATCAAAATCTCAGAGTCAAGCTTCTCTCCGCACACCTGTGTGGAAGATGTATAGATCATATATTTCCATTCTCCATCAGCTTCCAGCATGGGCTTACATTTAACTTGGCAAGTGTGAGCAGTGGACACATTCACTTAGAAAAACTTGTATTAAATCCTAGTTCAGTGATTCGAACCTGGAACCCAAGTACTGTGTGAGGCCATCCCATCTGTTTGCCTCAGAGCATGCTTCCTCTTGTGTAAACTCTCTCTCCAGACACCTCGCTTCTAAAACGGGTATGGTCTCCAGCTTCCCACTTCTTTGTTGAGGTGAAATTCACAGTTCACATGCCATGAAAGTAATCCTTTGAAAGTGTGTGATGTTTAGTACGGACATAAGACCGTGTAACCACCA
The DNA here is from genome assembly GCA_004024625.1 of Mellivora capensis. NCBI lineage: Eukaryota > Metazoa > Chordata > Mammalia > Carnivora > Mustelidae > Mellivora > Mellivora capensis. The sequence continues at coordinate 183,320 of PISX010000431.1, read as the reverse complement.
CCTCTGATCTCAAAACATGTTCATTGCTCCGACAAGAGCCTCTGCACCCACTAGCCGTCTCACTTTCCTCCCCACCTTCGCCCTGCCACTGGTCCTTGCTGCCGCCAATCTTTGCCTCTCTCTATGCATTTACTTAATCTGGACACTGTACATAAATGAAATTGTCCAGTCTGGGGTATTTTGTGTCCGGCTTTTTTCACTTGGCCCAGTATATTGGAGGTTCATTGACCTTGTGGCATGTGAACGCCACATTCATCTCGTGTCTGAACACCGGCTCATTGTGTTTGCATCGACCACAGCTTGTTAACTTTTCATCGGTTGATGGACATTTGGACATCTGGGTGGTTGCCATCTTTCAGTGATCATGAATAATGCTGCTGTGAGCGTGGGTATGCAAGTATTTATTTGGGTACTTGTTTCTTTTTCTTTCTTGCTTGCATGCTTGCTTGCTTGCTGTCTTACTTTTGTATCAGTTTTCAATTTCTTCTGTAACACAGTAGTGAAATGCAGGGTCTTGGAGTGATTCTAAGTTGCCAAACTTTTCACAGCTGCTGCTGCCTTTTATATCTCCGATTTTGTTTTGTGAGGATGAAATGCAACATAGTATTTACAGGTGGAGTCTTTTGACTCTGGGGACTATAAAGAATTAATACAGATAAATTACTCAATTCTCTTTCTGAAACTGTCCTTAGATCTGAAATCCACTTAGACACAGAGATGAGTTGTGGATACATAGCTGCATAACAAGAGTGAGAGATGAAATAGTATGGGGCACAATGTAAATATTTGTTTTTAGAAAGCTTTGGATATTCTTTGAGCCAGGTCTTGGACCTTAAAATAGAGAAACCAGTTGGAACACAGGTCATGGATACCAGGGCTTTTAGCTACAGCTTCTAGAATTTGTACTATAAGAGTTTGCCTCCTTATTTGAGGTTAATGAATTATTGAAAGTGTTAGGCTTTTTAATATTTCAAAAGTGGGCCACACTTCTAGCTATGTGTGTGCCTCTCTCAGTAATTCAGGCTAGTCAAGAGAAAAAATAAGACTCAAAGGCAATGCACATTTCAGATGGAGGCTAACAGTGCCCCATCTTTATTTTTATTAAAGCAGTTTGTGATAGTTACTGTTTCTTCTTCATAATCATTAGCAGTTAGCAGTTACATTTCCCTAATGTTGTGTTGGGTTCTGTGCTAAGAATCCCCTCCGTGTGGCTGTGTCCTCACTCCCTCTCTATGATACAGTCTGGAAGCAGGATTAAACTTGAGTGTTCAGATTTGTATCAAGTCCCTTCTTGTTAGGAAGCCTTCACTGATGGCCTCTAGCCTATGAGCACCAACTAGTTGCCCTCCGAGGACTCTTCTACCCCCAGCCTGCACTGGTCATCTTACCTTGCAGGATCTCAAGGATCTTGCCCTAGTTTCTGCCTGCTGGAACCCAGTCTTGTCTTTGAGCCACAAGTTCTGTGCTACCTCTTTGGGGGAATCCTATCATTTAAACTTCGGAGATTGTCTGATCTTTTGGTTTTCAAGGAACATCTGTTTGTATCAAGTGGAAGCTTATTTGGAATCCCTAAACAAGAAGCAGGTAATAGCAGGTTTACTGTGTCAGTTCGGGCTAAGGGGCGTGACCCAGGGATGTGACCTTTGTACCCGTTACTCCCAAGGGACTCCCAGTGATGGTTAGGTTCCTGGGATCAATTGGAAATGCGAAGTGAGAGTGCAGAGATGAGGGTGTGGAGTTTGGATGAGAAGGGTAGGAAAAGGAGATGAAGGACAAGGAGGTTTAAAGCCCAGGTCTCTTGGCCTCTGGTCCGTTTCGGTAATTCCATCAGGAATGTCTCCTTCCAAGCATTCTGTCCCATAGGATAGTTCTTGGGTGTTTCTCATTGACTCTGCCAGATTGCAAAACAATTTAAGTGGAAGAACGCATTTTATCTTTCCAGTATCCCTCCCCCACACAGATACAGGTGACACTTAGCACAGCGCACTCTTCATAATTGGCAGCTACTCAAATCATTCATCAAATATTTATTGAGGCTTACAAAATGGTCTTTAGAACCTTTGTTTTTGCACTTGAGCTACACAAGTAGAGTCCCCTCACTATGGGTGGTTTTGTATGGCAGAACAATTTCAGTGTCCTAGGAGATCACCCAGAGAAACAATGCTTTGTTAGTCTGGGCACAAGGAATGCTTTTCAATAGCATGCATGCACAATGGCTCTTCAAAGAAAATAATTTGCTGTTGTCCTGTTTGCATTGTAGTCAGGCAGTGCAGAGCTGAGTTGCTACCTGAACTACTTATTGCTGCTTTTGTCCTACATCAAGTAGAAATTAACCTTCCCTTCCCTTGGCCTCTCTTCACTTCGGAAATCCTGGTTACTTGCAATGAACCTGACCTAAGTGCTCGAACTCTCTGTCAAAACAGTACACACAGAGCTTTGGAAGCTAGAGGAAAAGGCAGGAGATTAACTTTACGCTTTCCTCTGTGCCCCACCAGATTCAAAGCATCTTTCTTCACTTGCTAAATTGCTAAACCCGGCTCCCATTTCCACTTGTTAGACAGCTGGGAAGTCCTTTCTAGAGCCCCTGAATTTCATTCCCTTAACAGCAAAACAGTTTGGAAATTGATGTGTATTTGGAAAAGACTTCCTGTATTCTGCCATTAATCTTACACCAGAGAACAAATCTGGCTTATGCTTGGAAGAGATGAATCCTGTGGTGCCAGTGGGTAAGCCTGGCCGGAGCCTTTAGCCGCTTGCATCTTTCTGGGGATAAAGTCCTTCTGTTCCAGAAGAATGTGGAGATGTCATGGGTTAATGTATAGAGGTGGGAATAATTGAATCCTGTGGACTTCATTTAATTCAGTCGCTGAAGTATTTTCCCATCTGTACCTTTGTTTCCGTAGGAATTACCTGAAAGATGGGAAACTACCAAAAAGATTGCAGTGACTGTTAGACATGCTGTCTCACCTCTCCAAAATGCAGAAGTCACCCTCATAAGGAAAAAGTGTACTTCCTTCGATGTAAGCAAGCTACCAAGTTTTGGGGGTGTTAGGTTCGTTTTCTCTTTGTTTTAGAGTTTTTACAAGGGTAACTGAAGCTGCTCTTGATAATTCACCTTCAGTGTTTTCTGCCCTCATCAGCGGAAGCAGGCCGAGTTCAGAGAGAGATTCAGACTCTACGCTCCTCTCAGTTTTAATGCAGAAAATCCGTACACAGTGCTTGATAAGGTAATGCTGATCTCAGTCGTTTTTTGCTACAATAGCCCTTGTAGAAAGATTAGACACTGACTTACTGAGATATTTTGCCTTAGTTTGGCACTTAGGCAGGCAGTTGAGAATTAACTGTTAGAAACCGGGTTATGAACCGTTCACCTCAGTAGTATTTTAAATCATGTCTCTCAAAATGACCATCATTATCAAAGTGATCATGGTAGTGAAAGCAACAACTATGTTTTAAGCACTTACTATGTAAATGTGTCAAGAGCTTTTAGATGTATTGCTTAAATATGGTTTTTATAGTATTTCTATGACATAGCTTCTCTTCTTTTCAGATAAACCATCATGTGTAGTTGAGTAACGTTAGGGATTACACAGTGGCAGAATAGTATTAAAATGCTAGCTGTCCAAATTTTTTTTTAATCAGGAATTTTACCCTCTATTATTGTTGTTCTGTGATACTTTCCTAGCGACTTTTAACCATAGTGAAGAAAGCCCATAACTTAACTCTTAACTTGAGATACAAATATTATGGAGTCATCCAGCCCTAGTTTCTAATGAACTGCTTTATTATAGTTGCCTATAAGAACGAAAGTAATGGGCATACAACCCAAAATGGTAAGTAGTTCACGTGAGGCTTGAAAAAAATGTACTAAAAGATTATTAGAAAAATAACACTTTTCGTTTCTTTAGGAATTCTTAACCTAGCAGCCAAAAAGAGCAATGACCGTGAAGTTTAGATTCAGGAACAGTGAAGCTTTCTGAGATCTTCACGGAGGGTGCCATCCTGTTTTTACTCCAGAGAGAGGCTTGACTCCTTAGACTGGTAGAAAACTCGAGTGGATACAGCTTGTATCTCCCTGTCCCATGTTTTGTTGAGTTTAGTTTTATTTGCTTTATGCCCTTTCAGAAAGCACCATACTGGAGCAGATCTCCTCCTGCACTTGGCTGTAGAAAACTGGTTAATGTATGCATTGTGGGTTAGAATATGCTAATAGAGTTGTGGGGTTTTTAAAGATTCTGTCTAAATTGCAGGTAGTCCGAACAGATTGTGGAAGGGGAGGCATTTTTACTTGAGTAACCAATGTGCTGTATGTAAACATTTACTACAGTTATTTATTGAATGCTACCCTTTTTCATGCTGTAATGTAATGGTATAGAGTTAAATATTTAAAAGTCAAGAGATATTTATCTTGGTACCTACGGAAAGTGTCAAGGGATGTTTTGAATAAAGTAGGACTGGGTTACCTTTATTTTGAAGTCATTTGTGTGTGTGTGTGTGTGTGTGTGTGTGTGCACACGCACGCATGCCCACGTGCCCATCTAATACTTACTGAAGCAGATGCATCCAGAGGCATGTATCTGCTTGTTGTGGTGGACCCTCGTACTCAGGGCACCTCACTCCACCAGGCAGAAACCTTTGACCCTCCAGAATCAAAGGGAGTGGTACGGTGAATCTCTCCTTTATAAATCGTTCTGTGGTAAACTTAGATTATGTGCTTTTGTTTCCTCAAACCCAAAGACATAGGACACACTTGAATTAACATAACTAGGTGTGTATATTTAGGAATGAGTTAGTATGAGTAATGGAAAAAATGCTGGCTGGAAGGGCTGTTGACTTTGGGGAGCATGGTACTCTAGACGATTCGAAGAATCCTTCGTTAAAACAGATGCCAAAACACATGCACGTTTATGCACCCTGAAATGCATTGCTGAGCTCCCCAGAAAAGAAGAGGAAGCTCCTGAAGGGCAGGGAAAGAAATGGAGGAGCTGAATTGAGGGTGGAAAGCAGCGGCAAGCATAGAAGCCTGCGCCGATGGGGGGGTGGGGCAGATGGAATATTTCACACCGGGGGACAGGGAGATGCTTGGGAGCATGAGACTGGTTACCCGGGGAGCCTAAATGACCGTCAGAAGCAGACAATAGTAACTGCGTTATCTATACAAGGTAATAAATTAAATGTAGTATTTATGCAGGGTAGTGCTTACACAGTAGTAGGAATCAATGAATTTCCCACAGCCTCACAAATATATATAAATGTGCCTCAAAAATAAAGATGAATTGGAATGTCTTAATACAGAGTATAAAATTATTCACACAAACTTCAGAAACAAACTTTAACATTTTAGCATTTAGCAGTGCATACATAGGTTGTAAAAAAAAAACCAGGAATATTAAATAAAAATTAGGTGGTTAATTCTATAGTGGGAAGGAGGGGAGTAAAACTGAGGAGTCCATTAGAAGTGATTGATAACATAGTCCTAAGCTGGATGGTGGGCACACACATCTGTTCCCTTTGATGTACGTGGAATTTTCCTCACAGAAAATGGGTGAAATTAAGAGAATTGCGGTTCTTGTTTATAAAGGTGTAATTTAAATGAAATCCGTAACTCCTAGGATGAAAGAAGATGAAAGTGCTGATACTCCTCTTGGCATAGTAGGAAATCAAGAGAGTTAAAAACTGATGAAGCAAAAATGATTAAGTATGAGTATTTAAATTAAAAAAAATCAGAAGAACTAAGGTAATTAGTTGGGTATTGAGAGGAGGATGGGAGAAAATATAAAGTGAAAAAATGAAGTCAAGTCTTTTGTTTATTTTTTTTTTGGCAAAGCGGGTAACCTAATGTAGTGGCTCAAGTTGGTAAATGAAGAAGGAGTGGCCTGTGCACAGAATCGAGAGTTAGAGAAATGGCGCCCAGAAGAACTGGAAAAAGAACCAGCTGCTTCTGCCCCACAGCCTCCTCCGTCCTCCTCTAATGTGGACCATGTGAATACACTGCTATGTTCATAAAAACTAAAATTAAGAGTTGGCTTATCGAGAAAGAAAAAAAGACTCCACTTACATTTGGCACGACAGACTATCCTCCATCGCTGGGATGGTAGACCAATTGTGGGAAAGATCATCGTACAGTGAAGCTTCTCCTCGTCTGCTGTCTTTAGCTCCAGGGTTTTATTTCATGAATTCTCTTCAGTACATTTTGTGCTGTTGATGATCTCTAGGATATTTTTTATTTTATTTTTTAAATTTTTTAAAAAATTTATTTATTTGTCAGAGAGAGAGGGAGAGAGAGAGCACAGGCAGACAGAGTAGCAGGCAGAGGCAGAGGGAGAAGCACGGTCCCCGCTGAGCAAGGAGCCCGATGTGGAACTCGATCCCAGGACGCCGGGATCATGACCTGAGCCGAAGGCAGCCGCTTAACCAACTGAGCCACCCAGGCGTCCCTAGGATATTTTTTAGATCTGAAACTTTTTTAAAGAAGTGGTTGATTCTTCAGTGGAAGCTCTAGAGCCTCACTGTTGGCTCCCTAGAGCCGAGTCTCCAGCTGTACAATGAGAATCGGGAAGACGGTTGTCACAGACGTCTGTTACCTGGGCAAATTTTGCTGAAGTAGGCGTGGCTGACATGATTGGGTTGCTGACTAGTCTCCTCTCACTTTTTGAGTAGCCGTGAGTTCCCTCATCAGAACCCTACAGTTTACCAATAATTACACTGCCAGCTTCTTTTAATTTTCATTTTAAAATAGAGGTTGCAAATGTGGACCTAGCCAGAGGTCCACAGAACTGTGTGGCTTCTCTCTCTATGGCCGTTCACTGAGCGTGAAGGGTGTTGAGGTACGTGTGTGTGTGTGTGTGTTTTCTCCTTAGGCAAATCAAGAGCTTGAGGCATTGGAAGAAGAAATGTTACAGATGCAAGGATCGACCCACCTTTTTGAAGTGGCTCTTCCCGAGTACAAACAGATGAAGCAGTGTCGCAAAGAAATACAATTGCTCAAGGGCCTCTGGGATGTCATTACTTACGTTACAGTAAGACACTGCCTTTTTTTTTTAATAGTTCTTTTGTATAAATAGGTAATTTTTAGTATCATCTCAGTTTTTGGGGGCCTTATACTGTGAAATCTGTGGGCATTATAGTCCCCTCCCCCCGGAAGTGGAATTTGTCTATCCCTATGAGAAGATTCTTCTCCGAATTATCATTTGTTTTCTTTTTGGATCTGAATGAAACTGTATAAAGAGTTGACTGCTTCAGATTCTTTTCAGGGATTATGTAGGGTATAAATGAAAATAACACGTAAGTATATACTACATGTATATGGTGAACTGTGTGTGCAAATTCGTGTATACACTCCTACCTACATGTATGTGCGTACGGAACAGACCTGACCGAAGTTAATTTGCATGTTGTTAATTAAGTCCCAAACTTAAGTGTAAAAGTGAGTTCTGGGGAACCAGGTATATTGCAACACGTATTATACATAGTTTGCTTTGAAGTTAGTTGAAAGCCGTATAGAAATGTGTTCAGGGACATAGAATATGGTCAAGAAGTTAACGAGCATTTTGTCAATAATGAATGAACACTGTCTTATGGAAGCTGATTTCGTGTTACGTGAAGAATTTTAAAACCTGGTATTTAATGGTAATACACTTATCAATTCAGAGTACTCAGGTTTAAATGATAATGATAGTATGTAAATGGAATTTGTCACTGCTGCTGGAAATTAATATATCATAATGTTTTCACCTTAAGTTTGACATGTCCTGACAACTTTTTTGTTTTGCTGATAGGGAAGTTTTGACAAGTGCAGTTAATATTTAAATAATTGACTTTTCACTGGATGATGAAATCACTGTGTATCATCAGTTTATATATTTTGCTGTGGAGACTTGCTTTCACCAAATGTTGTTGACACTTTTATCTGCTTGTGCGTTTTCAGAGAAGCATTGATAATTGGACTAAAACCCAGTGGAGACAGATTAATGTGGAACAGATGGATGTAGAACTCAGAAGGTTTGCCAAGGCAAGTTCCATAACTGTCAATTGCAACCATTTCTCTTTCTCAGCCCCACCTCCTTCCATCCTGCCTAACCGAGGATCTGGTATGTTGGGCTGTGTGTCCTTATTTACTTCAAACAGGATGATAGGAGACAGTATTTTTTTTTTTTAAACACTGAGCCAGTTGCATTTCTAATCAAGCCTGCCTTTTTGTGAATGGGTGGATGAAAACATATTAGGGCAAATGGATTCATGAGCAGCAGATATAATCTTGAACTTCCTCTGGGCATCTAGAATGGTGGATGTTAAGATTTAAGTAAGATTTAAGTCCTGGGGCTAAAAGGTTAGGATTATGAAAACTTTTGAGTTCTTTCCTTGGCAAACATTATAGTCAAATACAGCTTTCGATTCTGGGATTTGGGGCAATAATTGAAGCATGCCGCTTGGGAATATATATGGAATACTGTGATCTTTGGTCTTGTTGACTATTCTCCTATCCCAAAGGGGCTCAACATATACAGAACAGAGCTGATTTGAATATAGTGCTTTGATGTCTAATCACATGCCCTCTAAAGAGAGTAGAACCTCTTCGGATAAAGCCAAAATGCACAGAAGTGAAAGACAGCTAAAAACTGGCAGGGCCCTTTGCTTTTTTCTCAGAACATGTTTGCCTCAACTCATGAGGTTTCCTCATGGGACACCGGTGAGAGCTTGTGAGTAAGAAACCAGTGTCTCCAAGTGACTTGTACGCAGAGGACTTGTGATGGACAGATGAGTGGATCCTTTTCTATTTCGCTGGCTTTAGCCCTTAACCAAGGGGCTTAAATTCTTCTACTCTTTCATAATCTAGGGAAAGGTAGATTTATTCTTTCCTGGAACACAAATTATGAAATGTACTAATATATCTGGGGATTTCTTTTTTTTTTTTTTTTTTTTGACTTTAGGAAATCTGGTCATTAGACAAGGAAGTCCGTGTATGGGATGCTTATGCTGGCCTGGAAAGCACGGTGAAGGGAACGGCGGCCTCCCTGAGAGCGGTCATGGAGTTACAGAGCCCTGCACTCAGAGAGAGGCATTGGAACCAGCTGATGAAGGCCACTGGGGTCAGTTTTCAGGGTCTTGTTAATTGAGTATTTTTGTGACTTGTGACCAAGCTATGTTATTCCTTGGTTTACATTATTCATCTGAGATGAAGTGGGATTTGTGAAAAGACTTCAAGACAAACGGGGGAGGTCAAGCTCCTCAAGATAGAACCAACAGACTGATCATGCAAAGATCCTCTCCTCCTTCATTCCCCGCTGTGGATTAAATGCCATTCCCCAACCCATCCCAGCCCACTCCCCACCCCAGGTCATAGACTGAAGCCCAAGTCTCTAAGGTGATGGCATTTGGAGGTGGGGCCTTGGGGAGATAATTAGCTCAGGAGAGTAGAGCTCTCATGAATGGGATTAGTGCTGTTAGAACCAGATGGAAAGACCGGAAATTTCTACCCTCAGCCATGTGAGGCTGCAGCAAGAAGACAGATAATCGATAAACCAAGAGAACCTTCCCCAGGAACCCGTCCACGCTGGCACCCTGGTGCTGGACTTCCAGCCTCTTGAACAGTGAACAAGTAAATAGATGTTCATTGTTTAAACCACCCCGTGGATGGCATTCTCTTACAGCAGCCTGAGCCAAGACACCCTCCTTTGGTCTTTTACAGACTCTGTATCCTCAAAAAGACTCTTAACCTCTCCCTACTTTGCGTTTTGTTTTTTATTACTACAATGAGAGGATGCTGTGTGCCCTCATACATCAGAGGAATCTCGTAAGCATCGAGTGAGATGATGTGAAAGCCTTGTATAGAGCACAGCATGGCCACAAAGAACAGTAGTTGCAGGCTGGGGAGAGCCGGAGGGGCTGCAGTGACCAAGAAGCAGGGACTGGGTATTAGCAGCTGTGGGACAGGAAAGGGCTTTCCTGTAACCACCAAGGCAGAGTCGGCTCCTCAGGGGTGAGGGTTGTGGTTGGATTTGAGCACTTAGGAAGAGTAGAGAGCTTCTTAGCAAATACTGGGGTTGGGGCGGTGAGGGGTAGCGGTCAAGATGATGAGGAAATAAATGTGAATTATTTTGTCACATGGTAAATATGAATAATGACACTATGAGTAAGGGTATTTTTTTTTTTTTTTGCCAAGAAACTCAGATTGAATTAGTGAGAAAACTAAGTTAAATCACGGAAGCAACTGGGAATTATGTCCAGTGAATAGAGTACTTGAGGAAGAAAAGACAAATGAGCTACTCCCTGATTCCTGGGATTTCAACGAAATTAAAATAAATGAACACTGTGATTCTCTTTAAAAATGGGTTTTGTGAGCAAAGAGGTAAGAAATGAGCTGACAAGGGAAGGATATGAGACAAAAGAAAGTAGCGGACTATGAACGTGGCCTAAGCCTTAGCTTCTGGTGGGTGATGCCTCAGTAACTCTGAGGTAAAAAACAGTGTCTTTAATCGTCCCCATCTTCTAGAACCAGAGGTTGCTTAGCACCTGACTTGAATATATTTAGCTGTGATTCAGCCTTCTGGCCATCAGGCACAAGAACCATTACTACACGTTTAATGTAAATTCTGCCCTTTTCTCTTCCTAATTAGGTCAGATTTTCTATCAACGAAGTCACAACTTTGGCAGATTTGTTAGCATTGCGGTTACACCAAGTGGAAGATGCCGTCCGAAACATCGTGGACCAAGCCGTGAAGGAGCTGGGGACGGAAAAGGTGGTGTCTTGGGGCTGTTCCCGGTTACACTGAACTAGTTCTGTGCAGTAGCTCCTGAGACTGGAAAGTCCCCGTGCCACGGGTGTGTGGACACCTGAGGCCCGTTTTCTTCTCTGATGCTTGTATGTGTGTGTGTGTGTGTGTGTGTGTGAGAGAGAGAGAGACAGACGGACAGACTCTGGCGGGGAAACTGAATCCTCCTAAACAGGAGGGTGGGCCCAGTTGGTGGTGATAGCGGGTGCTGGTGGTGGCGAGCACTGGGGTTAGCAGAGAACACGACCTGTCACTTAGTTTGCTGCAAGCACTGCTCTGAGTGCTTTATATGACTTCATTTGATTCTGAGGTTGGTAATACTCTTGGCCCCGTCTTACAGATGAGGAAAGTGGGGTGCAGTGTAGTAACTGACTCACCCCAGTTCGCGTCTCCAAGCGGGACCAGGCTCCTGCGGGCGGACGCGTACATGATCTCTGTGAACCCTTCCGATGAGTTTTGGAGTCCCTTTCTTCTCTGGCGCTCTGTGTCAGTGAAGGACGTAGAACTCAGATCCAGCAGAAGTTTGATAATAGAGTGATGCTTGTTTTTGTGAGATGGAATTCATTCTCTGAACCTCATCACCATGAATTATTTGCTGGAAAACAATGAGGCCAATAATATTATAATGGTTTGGGTTTTTTTTTGTTTTTTTTTTTTGAGAATAAAAGGTTTTGTTGTTTTTTTTTTAATTTCAGTTGATAGCCTAGTTGTTCATCACAAATTAAACTTCTGTGCACATAACTTAATGCTGTTTATGTCTAGGCTATTACTGAAATCAGTCAGACCTGGACTTCCATGGAGTTCTCTTATGAAATTCACTATCGGACTGGCATTCCATTACTAAAATTCGATGAACAACTTTTTGAGACTCTGGAGCACAACCAAGTAAGATGGGTGTTTTGATTATAGATTTTTTTCTTTTAAGTGGCAATTTTTGGCTTTTTCCAAGTTCCAGTACTCAGTATTGATTTATTCATCGGGTATCTACTTGTCCCAGACTCTGGGCATGGTACCATTTGGGATCAAAAGGCATGAACACTTATTCTCAAGGAACTTGGACTTGAGCACGAGACAGATGGTAGGGCTCCAAGGGGTCTAAGAAGTGACAGAGAGGTTTTGTGTTGGGGAGGGCAAAAGATTCAAGAAGAGTGCTGTGATTTGGGCTGGTAAGTCAGTAAAGAATGACAATCAGAGTCAGGTGTTTGGGGCACTGGGGACAGCAGTGGTTGTCAGGCTGGGGAGTGAGGAAATGTGGAGATGTTGGTCAAAGGGCACACATTTCCAGGGATAAGATGACTAAGTCCTGGGGATCTAAAGTATAATGTGGTGACTACAGTATTGTCTACTGGAAAGTTATTAGGAAAATAGATCTTATTACCACACCCCCAAAAGTTATTCCATGAGGAATGGAGGTGTTAAGGAGCCTATTGTGGTTACCATTTTACAATGTATATATGTATTCAGTATCACTTGGTACCCTTTAAACTTCATGTAACATGTCGATAATGGCTTAATAAAATCGATTCTGGGGGAGAAGAGTCAGATGTACTAAGTAGTTAGAGGTGAAAGAGAATGAAAAGCTTCTTTCTACTCAGTGACTTTTTGAGATTTCAACATCAGAGAATGGAGAGAAGTGCTCACCAGACTGCTTGGCATTCATACTTGGTAGTTGACCGAGAGGGAAGGAAAATGGAAGCCGAGGGCTTAGGAAGCTGCGGAGAAGTTGCTTTTGTATTTTCAGTACTGGGGAAAAGGTATTTATAACCTTGCAATGGTTAATAGGCAGGGACCCCAAGGAGAGAATGAGAGAAGGCGAAGGAATAAGATTTAATTCTTAAAGCTGTACCCTGGAGCACAGGGTTTTTTTCTGCCTGTAAAGAGATACATGGTCTTCTTATAGAAGACACAGGAAATGCAGTTGCTTGTATTTATCTTTTTTTTTTTAAGCATGTCAATATGAGTATTTAATGCCATCAGTTGATCTCTGTAGCCAATACTGAATGCCTGTTTCAGGTATTGCATGGTAGATCATAGGAATCCAGGAGTCAACCGAAGAGGTATGGTCCCTCCCTCATGGTATTTGCAGTCTACCAACTGACTTAGTACTTCAAGTTCTTTGTCTTTCTCTTAGGTTCAGTTACAGAGTCTACTTCAGAGCAAGTATGTGGAGTATTTTATTGAGCAAGTGTTAAGCTGGCAAAATAAATTAAACATTGCAGACTTGGTCATCTTCACTTGGATGGAAGTCCAGCGAACTTGGTCTCACCTGGAAAGCATCTTTGTTTGTTCAGAAGATATTCGAATCCAGCTCATGAAAGATGCTAGAAGATTTGATGGAGTAGATGCTGAATTTAAGGTTCATAGAAGATACTGTTTTGTATCCTAGCAGTTTTCCAAACCATCTGAAAATCTTGTAAAGAACCATGATTTGGGGTATCGTATTTATAAAAATACATGGTTGCATTTTAGGAGCTCGCTCTTGTGAAAGCTTATATAGTAAGTGTTCTAGGCTTTGCAGTTGTGTATGGTTTCTGTCACAACTACTCAGTGCTGCCATTGTAGTGTGAATGAAAACAGACACTATGTAAACAAATGGGTGTGGCTATGACCAGTAAAACTTTATCAACACTGAAACTTGATTTCTTAGAATTTTCATGTGAGAGAGAATATTAAGCTGCTTTTAACTTTTGTCCACCAATTAAAAATGTAAGAACCACTTTTAGTTTTTGGCCACACAAAAAGCAGCAGCAGGCCTGATACTTCCCTTAAGCCCTGCAGTAAGGTGTGATAACATTAATCTTCATGAAGTAAATACTGTGGAGGGGATGCCAGTAACAATACTATTAGTTACTTGTTTGTTGATTTTATAAGGGCCAAAGAAAACACCCAGAGATGCACGTATGATCATGATGAATGATTTGAAATCCTTTCAGCAAAGAATAATGGCTATACTTTTTCATATAGAAATGAGGAATACCTGTTTCTTTTTCTTTTCTAAAAAAGAACACCCAGAGGAATACTATTTTAACTTTAAAGGAAGAAAAAATAGACTGTTCAGTGTTCATCCCCTTTTCATATGTCAATGTCCTGTTTAAGATTCTGGGTTCTCTCTCTCCTTATTCTTTTTGTTCGTTTGGACCCAGAATGGTGGGAATTCCCATCGAATTTATTTTGATGAAAACTATGTGATTATACTTTGTTTTGGATCTTCATTTAAAAGCTTAAAAGGACAAGTGACTAGGCCTGGTGTTAGAAGTCTCTTTAACCTTACTTTAGAGCTTGTTCTTCATTTTTAAATGACCCAAAGGATGAAAAATTGAGAAAAGTAATTTCTAATACACAATGGTTCCATCTTATACTTTCATACAGGAGTTAATGTTGAAGACAGCTAAAATAAAGAATGTTCTAGAAGCAACATGCAGACCTAATCTCTATGAAAAACTTAAAGATTTACAGTATAGGTAAGAATAAAACTATAAAGTGATCAATTTGTCGTAATTTTATGAGATTGCTTTCAAGTATCTTACAGTATCTAACGTCGTGTTATTGTAGATAGACCTGTATTAAATTACTTTACAGTTTTGCTTAGAGTTGTCTAGTTACCTTGGACGTAATAGATGGTGTGTATATAATGTAAACCAAATACATTTCTCTTGGCCAAAAGGACTACCATAGTAGTAAAACTGGAATATTATCAAGAGAATTGATATGATTGATTACTTTTTATTGAAGTATCCTACAGATAGTTATTAAGCATCTACTCTATTCCAAGAACTTGGTTTGCATTTAGTGATTTTGAATCGTTTATTTTGTATATAGTTTATACGAGAAATTACCCTTAGAAAGCCTGTTAGTACTTAGGAAATCCTTAAGGGCCATTTATAATTTCTAACATGGTAGTCTACACAGCTAATGGTGGTTAGGATATTCTGGCTTTTGATTAAAAAGAGGCAGTCAGGGACGCCTGGGTGGCTCAGTTTGTTAAGCGGCTGCCTTCGGCTCAGGTCATGATCCCAGCGTCCTGGGATCGAGTCCCACATCGGGCTCCTTGCTCGGCAGGGAGCCTGCTTCTCCCTCTGCCTGCCTGTCTGCCTGTGCTCTCTCTCTCTCTCTGACAAATAAATAAATTTAAAAAAAAAAGAGGCAGTCAGCTACTGAAAGAAGAGGTTTATGCAGAATTCTGATCACTTTTTATTGCAAGGTAGAAAAGAGCTCTCGGTAAAAAATATTACATAAACAAAATTATTTCATAACCTGTAGGCTCTCTAGATATAAAGTTAGCCATAAGTTTTAAAGGGTATTTCTATAGAAGTTAATTCTTTCTTTTTCTTTTTTTTAGAAGTTTATTTAAGTTCTCTTTATACCTAGTACAGGGCTTGAACTCATGGCCCTGAAATCAAGATTCACATGCTCTTCAGACTGAGCCAGCCAGGAGCCCCAGAAGTTAATTATTTCTTAGTGATCTTGGGGGCTTGGGAGTTCTGCCTCTGGATTATCTCTGTCAAGAATGATAAAGCAGGAATGATTCTGAGTCCTAGGATGCCTCTGAATACCAGAGAAGGCTGAAGCCATGTGTGTTTTGTAGGCATTCAGTGGGTAAAGGAAGACCTTGAACCAAAGACATCTTAACTAATGCACTTAGTGTTCAGGAGGAGTAATGCCAAACCTAGTTGACCTTGCTGAGTAAGAATGTCGTTAAGAAAAGTGATGAGTGGGGCACCTGGGTGGCTCAGTTGGTTAGGCATCCGGCTCTTGATTTCACTTCAGTTTGTGGTGTCAGGGTTGGGAGATCGAGCCCCACATGAGGCTCTGTGCTCTGCTGAGAGTCTGCTTGAGATTCTCTCTCTTCCTCTGTCCCTCCTCCTATGCTTTTGCTCACTTTCTCTCAAAATAAATCTTTAAAAAAAAAAAAGGGAGTGATATCAACCTAAGTTTAACTTCTGTTTAGCCTCAGCCCATGGTGTGGTGTGTGTGCGCACCTGTCTCCTACTTAACAATATTTGTAGATTAGTCACAAGCAAGATGATGATCAAAGAGGAGTGAGTCTACATGTTAGACAGTGAGCTTATTATGGTGAGTGGACAGACGAGAGGAGCTGGTTTTAGTTTTGTTGGTGTTTTAATAACTGAATGTGCACGAGAGGCTTAAAAAGGGTTTCCATTCCCATAGGCTTTCTCTCTGTGAAAAAGCTCTCGCTGAGTACCTGGAAACCAAGCGTGTGGCTTTCCCGCGGTTCTGTTTCATCTCTTCTGCGGACTTACTTGACATTCTCTCAAAGGGAGCTCAGCCTAAGCAGGTAATGTATATTTTTTGGAAGTCTCATATTTTATTCTATCAGCTAAGGAATGCTACAGTTTCTCTGTCATTGTCAGATGCCACCTACATAGCTTGTCACATGCGTCGGGAACTAGAAAATCGGCAATAAAAATTCATAATGCAGCAACAGAAGGATGTCAGAGCTAGTGCTAAAGGAACCAAGTCCATGGAGCATCTGGGTGGCTCCTTCGGTCCAACTGTTGATATCAGCTCATGTTTTGATCTCAGGGTCATGAGTTCAAATCCCACACTGGGCTCCATGCTGGTTGTGGAACATACTTAAAAACCAAAACCAAAACAAAACTAGATCCTCAGTAAAGGGAAAGGGTATCAAATGTGTAAGTCTTAGTGACCTGCAGGAAGTTTGTAGAAGAATCATTGGCTCTAAATCCCCAGAAGTCTGAGACAAGGGCTGGAGCATCTGTTGCCTGGTTAGCGGCTTTCCTACCACAGAATATCTCCCTTGGAACAAGACCGTAGCTGGATCTCCTTCCCGCTCACTGATGCCCAACTCACCTTCCTCATGATGATGTCAGACTGGTCCTCAGTGGTGCCAGAGGTGGACAGGCGCCCAGTTGTGCTCCTCGTCAACCTAACCCTCTCACGTAACCCTACCCGTGCAGGAACAACAGACCACCCATGACAGTATTTAAAGCAAACAAAAGCAGTTAACATCTGCAGTCATCTGAGGGCTCAGATCACAGAACAGACATGGTGCCAATCCCAAAGCCCTCCTTCCTGCAAACTTTGAGAGGGTGTCGCCTTTGACTCGTGTCTCTTCAGTTGCTGACATCCACTGAGGTGGTTCTGGGGTGACAGCTGACAGGGGCTCTTCCTTCTAGAACAGATCGTATAGAAGAGGATGGTAGCCTCCGAAGCTGTGCTTTATCGTTGAGGATTTCTCTTCATGTTCTTTCTCGAGATGTTTTTATGCATAGTCTTGGGACCCAGTAGTTTTGCTGAATTCTGCTGTTCTTTGGACACAATATTGATCTTGATTCTTTCTCTCTCATTCATCATTTCTCTTGGAACCTAACTTTGGTGGGATGGCTCTGCTGTCCAAGTGCAGTCATGCTGTTAATGACAGACTTGTTCATCGAACTTGGGTCAGCCCTCAGTCATGGTTTCCTATATCCATGCTAACTTCCAGATGGCCTTGTGAATAAAATCCCTCTGATTTCATTGACTAACAACCTGGTATATCCATCTCTCATTTGCGTATCACACAATTGGTTGTTTGGGGTGTTTTTTTCCTTGAATTAGCCTCAGAGCTGTCATAACCACGCTTGAGCTTCAGTAGCCTCCTGGGAACATTCGCGTGACCAGTAGCTGGACCCTCGAGCATGATTGTGAGGTAGAAGGTATCATATTCCATCACAGGTCTATGTTCCTGAAGACTTGGAAATCCAAAATACTTACAATTCTGAATTCTCAGTATGAAAATTAGAAGGGATGCATAAATCCATAACCAGGATAACATTGTTTTTCCCTTAATTACATTCTTTAAACATAATAAGTGTTTGTACGATTGGTTTATTGAACAGTGTTAATTACAGAGAGTACAGACATGAAGTTTTATTTTCTATGACTATTAATTGCAAACATACCCTGCCGAATCTCCTTGAACTGAGTAGCAAACCACTTAAGAACACTTGGGGTAGGTATCCTACATCCCGGGCTCTTTTCCTTATTTAAAAAATAATAAAACAACAGTAGCAGCAGCAACAGAAAACACCTCAGCAAGGTCTAGTTACAAATCCAGTCTTACCACTGTATGGAGGCCAGGATTTCACGTAATAAATTTGGAGTTGGCAAGGAGACACCAATTTTATTAAATATCCCCTTCCCATCCATTTATTGTGGAGAGGAAGTAGAGCTACCATCTGTCAGTCATTTGCATTTCTTAGTACTCGTTCTTGACTCCTTCACCAGCAGTGATGGACTTTTCTCTGCCCTCAACAGCAAGCATCTACGTGTTGGGTCTCTTGTGGAAAATGGGTGTCGGGCCTCAGGGGACAGAGGGGAGCCTCCTAGGGGATGTATCCTACACAGTCAGCTCTGTCTTGGCACTTCCAGTTCTTGCTCTGGGCAGTGAAATCCGCCATTGGCTTACATCTTCTCTTTCCTTTTCCACCTCAGCAGGCGGCCAGCAAGGGACATGTCACAGAGGGACTTCTGGCAGCCACCCGTAGCTTCTATGGGGGATTCTCCCACACCTCTCTCACTTGATGACTCAAGGATGGGGGCTGGGCAAAGCAGTCCTTCACCTGCCCCATAAGGAGTGAGGAAAAGCCATAGCATCCCCTCATGGGCTGATAACTCACAGGCGTGAGAGGGCCACCTCTCGTCCCCTCAGCCCTGCGGTCCTGGCTATAGAAAGGGCAGATGGCAATAGAAGATGGTAAGGGGCTGAGCTGTGGCTTACAGGCCCTGGAGGGACTAAGCTGTCCTGACCCGTTTGCCATCCTCAGAAGATATGCACACGCGGTGCCCCTCGGTCCTTACTGGAAGCCCTAGGCTGCTGCTGGGGGCACAGCTCACTACCGTACTTCTCACTTTACTTCTAAAGAATCAAGCCGTGCTTCACGCCTTAGCCGGACGACATGTTGGGTCGCTGGTACATGCATCCCCCATGCCAACTTTGTTTTTTTCCACTGTCCTTTCTAAGTCATAGGATGAGTTGTTTTTTATGTATATAAACTTCAAAGGTGTACCTTTGAGATCATTCTTTGTATGTTTTCAATGTCCCTTTAATACTAGACTGTCCTCTGACATCGCTGGGACTCACCGTGGAAGCCCTCTCACCCTTCCTTCCGAGCTCTGTAGTCAGAAGCTGGACATCTCCAGTTTGGGAACAGGGCTCGGTCCTAGTACTGCCACCACTCCTAAGTGAATGACTAGATAACAGAAGACGGTAAAAAGATTTTAAATTAGAATGAAACCAAATATCTAGACTCCGGCACAGAAGTCTCCAGAACTGCTCACAGCCGGGCTGATAAGAGCCACCGGCAGCGTTGTCCATCCCGTGCTAACCAAGGCGGCGGGTGCTGCCGCTCGCCAGCAGAAGGGCCCAGTGAACGGCGCTGGGTGGCGCAGTGAGTTAAGGGTCCAGCTCTTGGTTTTGACTTCGATCACAGCCCTGTGTCCAGCTCTACGCTTGCCATGGAGTCTGCTTGGGAGACTCTCTCTTTCTCTGCCTTTTGCCGCACCCTGCCCTGCTCCCACCAAGTAAATGAATCTTTAAAAAAAAAAGGGGGGGGGGAGGGTCCAGCCATGTGGCTACAATGTAAACATGGTTTATGGATGTCCTGACCTGCCAGCTTTTGGAAGCGTAAGATTATCTTTTTTACCATGGGATTTTCATCTTAATTCTGTAGCACTTTTTAAATTTAAATTCAATTAATTCACATAGTGTATTATTTCAGAAGTAGAGTTCATTGATTCACCAGTTTTGCGTAACACCCAGTGCTCATTGCATCACATGTCCTCCTTAATGTCCATCACCCCGTTACCCTATCCCTGCTCCCCCCTCCCATCCAGTAACCCTCAGTTTGTTTCCTAGGATTAAAAAGTCTCTTACAGTTTGTCTCTGTGATTTCATCTTATTTTATTTTCCCCTCCCCCATGTTCATCTGTTTTGTTGCTTAAATTCTACATGTGAGTGAGATCATATAATAGTCTTTCCTTGATTGACTTGTTTTGCTTTGTATAATACCCTCTAGTTCCATCCACGTCGTTGCACATGGCAAGATTTCATTCTTTTTGATTGCTGAGTGGTATTCCATTGTATATATACACCACATCTTCTTTATCCATTCATCTATTGATGGACATCTGGGCTCTCTCCATAGTTTGGCTATTGTAGACATTGCTGCTATAAACATTCAGGTGCACGTGCCCCTTTGGATCACTACGTTTGTATCTTTAGGGTAAATACTTAGTAATGTGATTGCTGGGTCATAGGGTAGCTCTATTTTCAACCTTTTGAGGAAACTCCATGCTGTTTTTCAGAGTGGCTGCCCCAGCCTGCATTCCCACCAACAGTGTAGGAGGGTTCCCCTTTCTCCACATCCTTGCCAGCATCTGTCGTTTTGATCTTTACTTCCCTGATCCCAGTGATGTTGAACATTTTGAAAGGATTAGATTTTTGCTATTTTTGAAATTGGTATTTTAAATCCTGCTCAAAATGTGATCCCACTGAGTTTTTATAGTTACATTAATGAAACTTCTGACAATTCACATTCACATAAAATGGTATCCTACTGTTAGTAAAGGTGCATTATTAGAAAAGGTGTTTCACTTACTCTGTGGTGCAGATAACTGCTCGGGAGTGACTAAGGTGGGCAGGGAAGTGAGGAGGAGGTAAGGGCAGTCTGAGGCGGCTAGCGCCACAGTCAGCGTCTTTCCCTCAAGTGGCTCTGCAGAGTTGAAGGTGCTTTCGGAGTTCTTGGTCACTTACTAGGGAATAGTTCGTTGATGGTTTTGGCAATTACACCAAAGAGCCTGGCCTTGCTACACTCTTACCTGCTTTTCAATATCAGAATCTATTTTGGACCACCAGACACAGCTTTTCCATCTTTGCCTTTTGTCCTTAGAATCCTGAATGTGCTCCCTGCAGTGTGACCAAAATAACAAGGCCACCACGGCCTGTGGAGTAACAGTGCAGTTTGGCCAGGAAAGAAACCCTTTGTGGGGAGATAACTCATGTTGACATCTTGTGAATGACTTGAATTCTTTAACACCCTTCCCTCCACCCGCCACACTCGCTTTGACAGTGTTAGCCAAACCGGGAGTTTCTGCAGTTCGTTATGGAATTCTATGAGCCTGCACCCCTCAGCCGGGGAGGTCTGATGGCACTACGACCTCCGTCCCATAAGCAGAAATTCCCTAGTGAGTTGGAATGCTAGAGGGATGAAATCAGTGTGTCCGGAGTGCCTTGGGTGAGGATTAGCTGCTGGGAAGTTGGTTAAGATCAAGCTGTAAAGATGTCCTCCTTCCAGAATTCACCCTGCGCTCTCAGAGGCCTGACCGCTCTAAAGGGGCCCTGTGTGGGCCCTGCCTACCTGCAGAATCAGAATCTCTGGGAGCTGGTTATGGAAATACACACCTAGGGGGGCACTTGCAGGATCCACTGACATGGTGCCGTAGTTATGGGCAACTGGTTTGAAGTTACACATTCATTATTAACATTCTCTGATTCCGCCCTTTAGAAAAACATCCTTTTGTGTTTTGTTTTTTTTTTTTCAAGTGTCTGGTGTAGTGGTTACAGGCAGACAGAATAACAGTCCTTTGTTATGCGGTGCCTTCACATAGTGGCCAATTTCATGTAGTCAAGATGTGTTTAGCCCCTGATTCCTAATAACTTAAAAGATCCTTTTGTCGTAGAAGAGTTTGCACATTTTTTCCTCCCTTGTCCACGGCCTGATGAGTGACAGCTTCTCCATGATGGAGCTGAGCTAAAGAGAGACAAGCTTGTGATGGGAGGAGCAGCATTTGTATCGCGGAACGCGGGGCGGCCCTGAGCCACCCGCGACCAGGGAGCACTTGAAAGGCAGAACCGAGGAACTGAAATTTTTATTTTTTATTTATTTATTTTTTTAAATTTATTTATTTGTCAGAGAGAGAGGGAGAGGGAGAGCGAGCACAGGCAGACAGAGTGGCAGGCAGAGGCAGAGGGAGAAGCAGGCTCCCTGCCGAGCAAGGAGCCCGATGTGGGACTCGATCCCAGGACGCTGGGATCATGGCCTGATCCGAAGGCAGCCGCTTAACCAACTGAGCCACCCAGGCGTCCCTATTTTTTATTTTAATATTTATTTGTTTGTTTGTTTGTTTTTAGGGAGAGAGAGAGCATTGTGAGAACATGGGGGTAGAGGGGCAGAGGAAGGGGAGGGAGAGAATCTTAAGCAGGGACTCGATCTCACAACCCTGAGATCACAACCTAAGTCAAAATCAAGAGTTGGACGCTTAACCAACTGAGCCACCCAGGTGCCCTGAGTAACTGAGTTTTTAACTTTAATAAATTTTAATGGATTTAAATGTAAATACTGATACTTGATTTCGTTATTGGAAAACAGAAGTGTGTTTGAATCGACTTGAGCATGTAAATCTACTTTTACCACAGTGTATTTTATGAAATTGAAATACAGATCAAGTATCTCTGATGAAGAATCCAAATTGAGATATGCTGTAAATATATACACCTGACTTAAAGGATTAACTATGAAGAAAAAAATATAAAATGTCTAATTTTTTTTATTATATGTCGGAAGCATTTCAGATATGCTAGGTCAAATAAGATACATTAAACTTAGTTTTGCCTGTCTCTTTTGACTTGTTTCAGCGTGGCCACTGGGAATCCACTGTTTGGAAATTGAGGTCACAGTGCAGTCTCTAAAATGAGAAGATCTGGGGTGCCTGGCTGGCTCACTTGGTAGAGCATGTGACTCTATATCTTGGGCTTGTGAGTTCAAGCCCCATGTTGGGTGTAGAGATTACTTAAAAATAAAATCTTTTAAAAAATGAAAAGAGGTGGTCAGAAATACATATATACTCAGAAATATTAAAAGTTTCCATCAAGAAATGTCCTTCAGCGATGTCAACCCAAACCTACATGAGAGGAAATCTGCCTACTTGTCTATTAAAAAATCCCCAAATTTGTGGTGATTGCACAGATGGCACTAAACTGGTAGCCTTACTAGGCTGTAAATATAGGCATCTGGAAAACTGCGTGTCGAGAACGGGCTTGTATTTGGTGACAAAAAGCCCTGCTGGTTCTTTGGGGTACATAGGTAAGACCCCACATTTCCACAAGCACAGTGTGTTTCTGAAGAGTGCTAGCACTGGGTTGTCTCCACACTGTGGGGAGACACAATCTTTTTTCTCACAGAGATTAGTCTTCCTTCAATGACTATGGTGAAAAATGCTCAGAATTCAAGTGGTTAGTTGAGGGCATGCAAGAGTGAATGGGTTTTACTTGAAACACAATCCGTGAACAACTGCAGCTTCTTAGAGGAAGTAGAAAGCTGAAGGGCTATTAGGTACATAGAGTGGAGGAAGTGGTTGCCCTTGAGTTTGGGCCTGGACTGAGGATGGAATGAGGAAAAGGCAGTAGAAGGAAACAAGCACAGAAGATGCTTGTGGTTTCGACCATCTTGCCATCGTCTCCACCGCCCTTCCAGTCAGCAGGGAGGCATAGAAGCTGCTCACCTAAGTGTCGTTTGTCCTAGAAGTGCCCACATGAGAGCAGAGTCACATGACATAGGTGGCGAATATGTCATGTTGGACATGGATGCCTTCCTGCAAAGGCAGCCTCGTACTCAAAGGACTGAGGTATGACAAGAAAATAGACCATCTCACTTTACATATGTCATAAATTATATATCCCCTGGGGATTATCCTTGATTATCCTCACAAAATACCTAAGAGATGGTTAACCACAAATTGTGTAACAGTAGATCCACCTTTTTTTGGTTCACTTTGCAAATGTATTGCCACTGCTAAGATTTTTGTTCCCACTCTGTTATAGGAATCCTCCCCACAACCAAGTTATAACTTACACAACAAAATCAGGGGTATTACAAGGTGAGATTAAAACAAAATATCACCTTAATGTTATGAGATCCAAAAATTAAGCCTTATAAATTCTGGATCCTGCCACCAAGGAGTTGTCGGCCTTGCTGTGGCATCTAGAACTCCTGGTCCTCACAGAGGTTGTTTGGCTTCAGTTTAACATCAGGGGGCAGGGCTTCTGACCAAAAGAGATGAGCTTTTCACAGAGTACTGTGCATTCTGGGAACCACTAGAAAAGCTGGATAAAATGGTTAACTAAATCTGCTTAAATGCATCACAGAGTTCTTAAAGAACACTGAAGAAAAGTCTACAGCTCAGGGCCCAAGATATGAGCAGAAAGACACCATGGGTTTCCCTGATGTTTGCTATTGATGTTTCCTTGGCAACATTTGACTATTTATAAGATATGACAAAGAGTCTAAAAAGCTGATCAGAACTTTGATCAGTATCATGGAACTTAAAAGGAGGAGAAAAAAAGAACTGGAATCAGGCACCACCAAGGAAGATGTTCTCCAGAGAATCAAACAATGAAAACGGTTCTGAGGTGAATTGGGTATAAATGTGTAGGAATGGAGGGAAGGGGCATCTACCACATACTGTCTAAAAAATCAATTCCGGTGGGTGTAGTTAGAAATTTGGAAGGTACAACAATAAAATATATAACATAGACGAAAGAATGATATTTGAGCAAAAATTTCTCAAGTTGGACATGAAAGTATTGAGTGTAGGGGAAAGGTTGTTGGATTTGACTGTATTTAGGTTGAAAACATTGCCTTATTAAAGGATACTGTTAAGGTACTAACAGTGTAAGCCACAAAGTAGGGAAAGATGTTGGCAGTGCCTCAAACAAGCAAAAGGCTCATATGCAGAATATACAGCGAACTCATACATTCAAAGAAGAATGGACAGATCAATAATTGGGTGTGAAAGTAGGCAGAATACATAAGGAGGCTGTTCACAAAAGAAGGCTTTGTAATGGCCAATAAACAGGAAAAGTTGCATAACTCCGTAAGTCATCAGGGAAATGCAAATTAAAGCCACAAAGAAAGCTGCACGTGTGCTTCTGGCCAAGATGGAGTAGGAGGGGCTGGGTTTACCCACCTGTTTGAAAGAACCCAACACTTTGACAAAATATGTGAAGCAGGACCTTTTTAGACATGGGACCTGGGACACCAAAGGACAGCAGTCCACGAGAGACTCGGAACAAAAGAGGTAAACTCTGTGCTGGTCCCCGTTGTTTCCTTGAGCGAGTTTCAAGGCATCGTACAGGGAGGGAGAACTAAGCAGGATTTGGCAGGCTCCTGGAGTTGAGGGCTCAGAGCTGAGTGTCTGAGGAGGAGAAGGGAGCAGGAGTTGGCAGAGCTGAGTACCAGAGGAGAGAACTGTAGAGAGAGAACAGCAGAAACTTCTAGAGGGGCTTTTTAGAGTCTTCAGCAGGGAGAAGAATTAGCCTTGGGTTACACACTATTCCATTTCTGCCAAACTAATATTAAAAGTAAGATCTGAAAGGATCACATTGTTTCCAAGTAATTTAACTGTATTCCAGAACAAAGCTCAAGAAGATAGGAATAAAAATATATTTAGTTCCAAGCAGGGTAACTTTGTGATGTGTGACATACCATTAAAGATACAGAGCATCTGAAGAGGAATATGCAACTCTCAGAAAAAAGAAAGGGGGGGGATATTCAACTCTCATAAAGAGGAAACATACCAATCAAAATGGATACAAATGTTAGGATTAACAGACCAAAGCATTAAAAGCTATAGCTGTATTTGTACATTCAAAAAATGAAGTGGAGATATGGAAAAGATAAAGTTCCATATGTGTGTCTATCAGATATCCTTAAGTGGAGGAAGGGAGCCAGAAAAAAATACTTGTGGAGTAACAGCCAAAAGATTTCTCACTTGATGAAAAGTAGACATCCATAGATTTCAGCTCAGTGAACCAAAGCACAAGCTACAAAGAAACCTAGATCAGATCACTCCTGTTGGTCATAACCAGCGATAAAGAGATCCAGAGATCTTCCATAAAGTCACATTATGTGCAAAGGAGTAAACATAAGCATGATGAAAGGCTTTGCAAGGCAAATGAGGAAATAGGGAACCAATAGCTCTAAGGAACGGAAAGAAAAAAATCCACCTATAATTCTTTAAGCAGGGAAAATATCTTTTAAAAGTAAAGTCAAAGAGGTTTCCAGACATTCAAAAGCTGAAAGATTTCCTCACCAGCAGACTGGCAATACAAGAAATGTTAAAGGAAGTGCTTCAGGCAGAAGGAAGATGGTACCAGATGGAAACCTGGATCTACACAAAAAAATTGTCAGCACTGAAATGTTAACTGTGTGGCATGAGACAAGACAGGCACATCAGCCATCCATCAGAAGGCAGAAGGATAAGAAAGAACAGAGTCTTTGAAATGCTACCTGCGCTCAAGCCCCGATTCTGTAGATGAGTGACTAGGTTACTGCTTTACTTTTCTGAACATCAGTTTCCTTGTATACCAAATGGAGAAAACAGTAGGTACTATCTCTTTGGTTTCTGGGCAAGAAATGAAACAAAGTAGGTAAAGAAACACAAAAAGGACTTATAATAATGTAAAAATAAGAACAGCCCCAAATTCTTGCCCTCCATGCATCTGTGCCCGTGTAGTCGTGTGATGGTGCCTTTTCATCCACGCTAGAGCTTGTATCTCCGTCTGGACTGTGACGGGACTTGTTTCGGCCCAGCGGATCATTAGCAAGAGGTTTGACAAGCTCACACCCGCTAGGGAGTACCCTCTTGCCCCTTCTTGGAAACCTTGGACTCCCGCATCGTGAGGGAGCCCCGGCCAGCCTGCTCAAGGAGAGGCACACACTGTCGCACGCTAGGAGCTGGGGAACCATCCCCATCCGTGAGCAAAGCCGCTGATGACCAGCCGACCACAGACATGAGGGCACCGGCTGAGGCAACCCAAAGGCTCACACGCAGAGTTGGAAGGAAAGCAAATGTTGCTGTTTTAAGCCCCTGGACTTTGGGGTCGTTAGTCGCACTGCAGAAGCAAATTCAAGCACATTAGTAAGGTATTTACATTTACGGGCCCAAGTACTTGAACAGGCATTCACCAGTCTCGAGGACTTGTACGTGCTACTGATTTTTGATGTAAAAGATTTTACTTGAAACGGAGAAACAAAACAAAATATCGAATACTAAGCCACAGAACTAGGTTTGTCTGGCTTCTCTCCATTTTGTTTTGTTTTGTTTTCCTTTGTTTTGTTGCTTTTTCTGGCTGAAGATACTTTGATAAGAGCTGTGGCATCGTTTTGACATCACTGAGGACGGGAGGACTGGTGAGAATATCGTGAACTGGCGTATTTCCCCCTCTTGTCTGTCTGTCTATGGAGTTCCTCAGGCTTTGACCTGACTTGGGATTAGAAAAACACATAGGCTCACACAATGAGATACCAAGATCAACCCCACCAGAAGACTAACATTAAAGAGACAAGACGAAGTAATGGTAAGAATGTGGACCCAGGGACACATTCTACTCTAGCCACTGAGATCATAAATTGAGAACGACCTCTCAGAAAATCTATTTAACCATGTCTTATAGGTTTGAAAGTCAGAATACGTTATTTTCCAGCATTTTCTTTTCTCCTTGTGTGCTCAGAAGAAGTGTATACATATGTGGACCAAAAAAACGTATACAAGAATTTTCCTAGCTACTTCATTATTATTTATCATAGGTCCAACTGCAAACATCCAAATGTCCCTTAACAGTAGAATGGATAAAAATGCTGTGTTATGTTGCTGCAATGGAATGCCACTTAACAATGGAAAAAACCAAACTAGTGCTGTACCTAATACCATAAATAAGCCTCATGAACATAATGTTGAATTAGAGAAGGCAGACACAAAAGAGTACTTATTGTATGAAGCTACATTATGTAGAGATAGTGTCCATTTTTGAGAGGAGGGACTAGTGGCTGCCATGGGATATTAGGGGTTTTCTGGGTGCAGGTATATTCTGTTTCTTAATTCTTGGTGGTTACAAGAGTCATGTTCACTTTATTAAAATTTATTAAGATGTATACACATGATAATTTTTTACTTCTCTCAGTTTTCAAAAGGCTATTTTAAAATAGCATTTGTGTTGTGACTATATTTATGTAAGTTTATGTGTGCATGCTAAAGATGTTAAGAAACAGAATCAGCCCTGGTCTATATATCCACGCTATATTTATAAGTAGAAAGTCAAATTGCAAAGTATATATATTTTATTTTTAGTAAAAATAAATTAAGCATTACCTGTTACCTAGTATTGGCTATAATGATTTACAAAATCTGTAATAAGCTAATTTAGTCTTTTGGGGTTATATAAGTAATTGCATCTTCAATATTGAAAATGTGAAAAATATGGAAATAAACAAATAAAATCAGAATAATATGCTGCTAGATATTGTTTTTGAGTGATTATAGTTTTTAATGTGTCTTATGTCATATATACTTACCCAAAATTGGAATGTTCTTCTACAATATGTTTAGAATCTGTAAAATGTTGGGGTGCCTGGGTGGCTCAGTGGGTTAAAGCCTCTGCCTTCAGCTCAGGTCATGATCCCAGGGTCCTGGGATCGAGCCCCGCATTGGGCTCTCTGCTCTGCAGGGAGCCTGCTTCCTCCTCTCTCTCTGCCTGCCTCTCTGCCTATTTGTGATTTCTGTCTGTCAAATAAATAAAATCTTTAAAAAAAATAATAGAATCTGTAAAATGTTTCATTATAAGAATATGCCATAATCGGGACGCCTGGGTGGCTCAGTCGGTTGAGCGGCTGCCTTTGGCTCAGGTCATGATCCCAGCGTCCTGGGATCGAGTCCCACATCGGGCTCCTTGCTCGGCGGGGAGCCTGCTTCTCCCTCTGCCTCTGCCTGCCTGTGCTTGCTCTCTCGCTCTCTGACAAATAAATAAAATCTTAAAAAAAAAGAATATGCCATAATCGATTTAAACAATGTCTAGAAAGTTTTTGCAGATCTAGATTTTCAACAATGTTGAATGTTCATTTCCCTGCACTGTCACCAATACTGAGTAGTAGTATTAAAAAGAAAAGAAACATTTTGGCAGATTGGCTTAAATTTTTGCTCATGTAGAAGTAACAAACTCATTTTCATCTTATTCTGGAGGATAATATCCATTATAGACAGGACTACCTTTTGGACATTACTTAACATCCATATATAATCATCATGACTGTTACCATTATTATGAATTAATGAGTTAATGACTACAGAGGAATACATCTTGAGGTGCTCTCCATGCCAGGAGTGGTACTAGGCTTTTTTTCTTATCTCCATTAATCAGCAGATGCATCTTTCATAGATGGATCAAATATGAAATTAGATATGGGCAAAAGGCAAGTGGTAAGCTTTCAGAATATAATAAGAAGCTCTAGTGATTTTATTTTCCTTTGCCTTTTTTTCTAAGTGAGCATAGGGTAGACCAGCTGGTGTGATTGATGGCTGGATTGGTTTGCATGTTATGTTATAATATTACATAAATGAGTTAATATTTTTTACTTTATTTAACATTGGTAAATAAACGCTGTTAAATAGGGAGCTCTTCCTGGGTACAGTTGCCACGTATAGGAATTCAGTTACTAAGGGTTGGTGCTTAAAACAAAACCAAACCCAGCAACACGGTCCAGAGTCAAGATACTCCAGTACATTCAATGCGAGTAAGAGCAAAAGACAGACCACGAAAATCACCGGGTGAATAACAAAGAAGCATCATGCCTCATGGACAGTTTAGACCATTTGAAGTCTGTCTACGATTGGCCATCATGCAGCTGTTACTCTTCACACAGAGACAGCAAAGCATGTAGTGTGTTACCTCCTTATCCCCAGCAATGAACCATGTAACATTTTACAAATAAACATAACTGAAGGAGGGAATTTGTGGTAAAATTGGAAACCTAGCGAAGAAATGAACATTGATCATGCTAAATGTTAAATTTGATTCAAACTTAGATGTAGTTATAGAATGCTCACTGGGAACGATGGCTCTGTACCATTTTAAAAATTCTAAATTTGCAGCCAGAGAATTTCGGTGAAAATGAACTTGCTGATACAAATGAAAACAGTTATTGTGCCAAAATGAAAGAAAATGTCCCAAGGGCAATGAGGGAAATACCAACCTCCGCAAACATAGCTTCCATTAAAGAAACTCTAAAGGAAATTTGATGACATTGAAAACTCAAAGGATAAAATGCTGGCAGATGATCCAGATTTTGAAAGGAGTGTGGCAATTCTTGAAGGCGTAGGAAAGATGCTCACTCTGTGTCTCAAGTTCTAAGATAAGAAGAAAAACACTAATCAAACTACCCCTGTTAAGTTTTCTATGAAGAAATAAAAATCATCAATATTTTAAAATTTTAAATTATACTGTCCTAAATATTTGTAGTTTTAATTTTATTTCCTTGTACTTCTGTAACCAAGAGTGAGAGGGATTTTAATGTTTTAATAAAGACTTTTAGAAGTCCAAGGACAATCATACGTTTCCCATCAGTTATTCAGATTGTGCAGTCATTGTTATGATCCCGCACTACTGTGCGAAGCAAGGACTGCCTGTGTATCTATCTACTCACTAATGGGTGGATGTACCTGATTGCTATAAACTGTAAACTGAGAGAATAACCTTTTTTTTTTTTTTTGCTGCTGAACTTTTTTTTTTTTAAATTTTATTTATATATATTTTTTAAAGATTTTATTTATTTATTTGACAGACAGAGATCACAAGTAGGCAGAGAGGCAGGCAGAGAGAGAGGAGGGGAAGCAGGCTCCCTGCCGAGCAGAGAGCCAGACGCGGGGCTCGATCCCAGGACCCTGGGATCACGACCTGAGCCGAAGGCAGAGGCTTTAACCCACTGAGCCACCCAGGCGCCCCATGCTGCTGAACTTTTAGAAACCCATCTGAGATATGATGATGTTATTGATTTGTTTGTGACTTAAAGTGTTCAAATCCTTTTTTTTAAAGATTTTATTGATGTATTTGACAGAGATCACAAGTAGGCAGAGAGGCAGGCAGAGAGGGAGGAGAAAGCAGGCTCCCCACTAAGCAGAGAGCCCAATGCGGGGCTCGATTCCAGGACCCTGGGATCATGACCTGAGCCGAAGGCAGAGGCCACTGAGCCACCCAGGCGCCCCAAAGTGTTCAAATCCTTTCTATTTCTTTAGTGAGATAAAAACAGGGGCCTCTAAGGCACTCATTTTTCTTTTTAATCATGCAAAGGCATTCTGAAGATCACACTAATAAGGAATTTTATTTTAGTGTTAAGAAATACAGAGATCTTCATAGAAATAGAACAGATTTGAGGACACCCGGGTCCACATTCGTTAAAAAACAAAGAGAAACAAAATAAGAAAAAACCCAGTTCTGTTGTCTCAGAAGCTTTAAGTGGAAGACTGGATATGAAAACGCCCCACTTCAAACATGCCGGGGTGACGACGTTGCAGCCCGTGGGGTTTGCGTTTCCTGGTCACTGACTGAGAGACTCTGAGAGTAGAAGTTGTTTGGATACTGTTTTCTCACCAAAGCAATAATGTCTGAGAGTGTCTAATAGTTGAGGTCTCATTTATCCTGCAGCTTTCACCTGAATATTATTTAGGCCCATTACACAGTAGAAGCCATTAAACATCTGTGCACTTCCTGGCCACTTCAGCTGTGACAGTGAAGTGTTAGATTATTGGAGATACTTTCTGTGTGTAAATGTCCACTGGGTAATGTACGGGGATGGAGGAGAATATGATAACCGAAGCTGTGATCATCCGCTCTTGCTCTGTCTACCTTCAAAGTAAGTGAGAGTCTCAAAAACTCAAACTCATCTCTTTTCAACTCTGATTTCTAGTTGCGATTTTCTTTAGTACTAAAACTGCAAATACAGCACAAATGGTGATGCCCAAAGCTTCAAAGATTAAATCAACCTTAAGGAATTCCTTACCAATATTGGTTTTGGCCTTGTCATGCGGGAAATTGAGGCAGGTTGGTGTTGTTCCTAGAAGCTGCTATTGGGATAGTTCTGAAGTCCAGTTAAACTGTATTTCAAGAAAAACTCATTATAGGGACGGCATCTATATGCTGCTAGTAAATGCTGTGTAGCTTTCAACCATCTTCTGGCTCTCAGCACCTTTCTTTTCTGTTGAGGCATGCAGTTTACATAACCTAGAATTAACCATTGTAAAGTACACAGTTCATTGTATGTATGGACCACATCATCTTTATCCATCCTCTGTTGAAGGAGCATCTCGGCTCCTTCCACGGTTTGGCCACTGTGGACATTGCTGCTATGAACATTGGGGTGCAATGTTTCTTTTCTGTATCTTTGGGGTAAATACCTGGTAGTGCGATTGCTGGGCCATAGGTAGCTCTATTTTTAATGTTCTGAGGAACCCTGTACTGTTTTCCAAAATGGCCGCACCAACTTGCATTCCCACCAACAGTGTAGGAGGGTTTCCCTTTCTCCACATCCTCTCCAACACTTGTTGTTTCCTGTCTTGTTAATTTTAGCCATTCTGACTGGTGTAAGGTGGTATCTCACTATGGTTTTTGATTTGTATTTCCCTGATGGGTACTGATGTTGAACATTTTTTCATGTGTCTTTTGGCCATTTTTTGCCTTCTCTAGAGGGGTGTCTATTCATGTGCTCTGCCCATTTATTGATTAGGTTTTATTGCTCATCTAGGTATTTCAGTATTTGTTGACAGAAAAAAAATCATTGTATGCCATTCATTTATAAGTTAATTGGAGACGAAATTGCTAAAAAAATTAAGTATACAATTCAGTGACATTTTGTGCACTCACGGTGTTGTGCAAACATCATCTCTATCTAGTTCCAAAATATTTCTGTCACCCCAAAATAAAACCCCACGCCCATCAGGCAGTCACTTGGCATTCCCTCCTCCCTCTAGCCCCTAGCAACCACCAATGTGCTTTCTGTCTCTAGGCGTTTCCCTGTTCTGGACATTTCATCTAAATGGAATCATACAATATTTGGTCTTTCATTTAGCATCATGTTTCCCAGGTTCTTCCGTGTCCTGTGTATCAGTACTTCATTTTTGTGGCTGGACAACATCCCATTATCTGTATGTGCCGCATTGTGTCCAGTTATATACATCATTGGACATTGGGGTTGGTTCCACCTTTTGGCTCTTGGGAATAAGACTGCCGTAAACGCTTGTGTACAAGGATGTGAACACTTGTGTACAGGTACCTGTTTTAAAATATTTTGAGTATATATTTTTTGAGTATATATATTTTGAGGAGTGGAATTGCTGGGTCTTAATTGTATGTTTAACTTTTTGAGGAACACCCAAGTGTTTTCCACTCGCAGTGTTGATTTGTACCTTTTGTAAGGAGGGACCTCTTCTTCCCATTCTTGATACTGCCTCAGGTTCACTCTCTGCCACTCACTGTACCCCAGAAGAGGTCGAGTGGCTCACCCGATTGTTGTCCTTGTGAGTCTGCCTTCAGAGTGCATGCTTTCCTCTCCTTTCCTCCTGACAGCACCTCTAGGTGGGGAGCCCTGTTCTGGTCTGTGTTGATAGGCCTACATGGACAAGTATGGTTCTTCCGGTATTCTGAATTCCAGTTAGGCTTTAGTCTTCAAATTGGCCTCTGGCTGAACAAATGCTGATCTGTGTCTTTTAATTTGGTTTTATTTTTCAAGTAATCTGGCACCTATAGTAGAGTTCAGTATGTTATTGAGGGTTCCTTTGGAGATACCACGATCTAAGGTATCAAAGTTAATGATGGCAGAAAAATTTGAACTTCATAGATAGGGCCTGGATTTGGAGACTTACCATCTAAAAGCCACTTAGTTTGAGCATTGTCAGCCTGACAAAGTCATCTAGTATTTTAGCTTCAGTTTCCTTATCAATAAAGATGGGGGAATCTTTCTTTTTGTAATAGATATGTCAGAGAGTACACTTAAGTATCAAGGCAAGTGCACACCAACTTAAGACCCAACACGAGACTAAGGTTGTATGTAACGTAAATTTCCCTTTCAAATATTTGAACACAGCTTTCCTGTAGTAAATGATTTCTATAGCTTAAGAATATATCTGAACTTTATAAACTCAACCATAAAATTCCCAGCAGGGTGATTGCTACAGGTATATGGCGCAGACAGTGAAGTTGGTAAGTGTCTATTCTCTAAGTAAAAGATAGGTAACTTCTTATGGTAAGCATTGACCACCTAACATCTGATAATCCAGCCAGAGTGCCTGGCCACTTCTCCATCAAGGCCCATTCATTCATTTTTAAAGATTTATTTATTTAGTGTGTGCATGACCCGGGGGAGAGCAAGGGGCAGAGAAAGAGAATCTCAAGCAAACTCCACGCTGAGCATGAAATCCCACATGAGGCTTCATCTCTGAGCCCCAAGATGGTAACCTGAGCCGAAATTAAGAGTTGGTTACCCAACCGACTGAACCACCCAGGTGCCCCCCATCAAGGTCATTTTAAACTCTGGAATTTAAGAAGTGATGGTTATTTTGAAGAAAAACATTTTGAGACAATTCTGATTACATAAAGAAAATTGCATGAATTCACATGGCATCCTTACTAGGTTACCAGAATAGAACTCCAGTAAAAAAAATGCTCTTATCTTTCCAAATGATCATAGGTGACACGTCACCTTGCCAAACTCTTCGACAGCATTACAGATCTGCAGTTTGAAGAGGGTCACGGTGTGTCCACCCACAGAGCGATCGGAATGTACAGCAAAGAAAAGGAATACGTCCCGTTCCAAGCCGAGTGCGAATGCACAGGCCACGTAAGATTTGATGATGAGGTTTTCTGTGTCATGAGAGTATTTTCGGGGTAATTTTTAAAGGATGAATTGAACAAGAAAAAAATCAGCTGAGGTCACATCAGGCCCTGGTTGGTTTGGAGATCAGAACTTGGCCATGACCGGTGTGACCCCTCTGCTTCCTGGTTCCTGCTCACATGGCTTCAGCGCCCCACAGACCATCTGAAAGGCTAGCGGCTGAGCTTATTAGGAAGGATCACCACAGGTTGAGCGAGTGGACCCCAGAAGGAGAAGCAGGAGCAAGTCCAGTGACGGGGGTCTCACGAAAAGCTTGCTGGTTCCACCACTGAGAGTTGGGGTGAAGCAGTGCCTTGCAGGAACGCATGTTTTAAAGAGTCATGTGGTTCAGGAATGTGATGTGAATGTTCATAATGGCTGCTCATAAATAAGTGGATGGAGTCTCCCACACTGATGTCCCGTTCCCTAACTACCACGTGCTCCGATAGTTAGGTGAGCATATTCGCTCCTCGCACAGCCAGATACCTCAAAAATATGCTTAACGGTCACCGGCGGGAATGGCTCATACGATTTATGAAAGAGCTCTTGGTGTTTCCAGATGATGTAGAGAAATCGCATCTTTTTATGATGATGCTTGTGCAGCTTGAGTTGATCCACGGAGTCACTGAGACAGTAGCCTCCATTCCAGAGCTGTTTGGGTTGTGCCGGGGTTCCTTAAAATGTCCCTTGCAGAAATGCAATGCCAAGCTTTTTTTTTTTTTTTAAACAGGAGTTTTCTTCATTTCTCTCTGCTGCTTTTTAATATTGTACCAAGAAATCCTGCCAAATGAAGGGAAAGCAGATGGCAGAATACTTTGATTAAAATATATTTTTTGATCTCTTGGGCTCTTTAGGATATTATTACAGTGATTAGAAAAAGTCGCCATAAACTATCTTGACAAAAGTGTGTTGCTGCCTGCTCCCTGCCCGGCAGGCTGCGAGCCGATTGGCATAGTGCCCAGAAGGAGGACAGTCCACTTGATGGATGTGGTTGTCACTCGCGGGAACCCGTGGTACTGAGCATTTTCACAGAGCTCTCATTAGTTCTCTGTAAGCAGTTTAGGCCAGAGACTCAAGCATACACTATGCTGATCCTCTAATTGCCTTTGTTTGATAAAGATGCTTTTCCTTAAGGTCTTTTCTCCCCCTGCACTTTGATGATTGGTTTCTCCCAATGTAGACTATTTGTATTTTGTTTGATGAGTGTTGACTGAATACTTACCATGTAGCAGATGCTGGGTTAATCTTCTGGAGATCCAGAGATGAGTAAGACATGGTCCCTGTCTTTGAGGAGCTTGTAGGCTCCCTGAAGAAATGGATAGTTGGCAATAATGGGAAGTGGTAATTGTTGTTATAGAGGGTTGGGCAGAAGCTGAAGAAACACCAGCACGGGAAGGGAGCAAACGACATCTCATCAGAACTTAGTTCTCAGATCACACTGAGCTAAGTAGCCCTTGTTAGCATAGTCATTTAAACACGAGATGATCCATTAATTTATATGTGTGTTTGGTCTTCCCAGATGGACTGGTAAGTTCTGGAGAGAAGGTGGTTATGTTGAGGGTAGGAATCCCAGAGTCTTTGGGAAATGCTCAAATGATGTATGATCTCCTAAAGGAACTAGTTGCTGGATGACATGAAGAGTTGTGCTTAGTGACTAAAGTAGTGATGGGATCAGAGACCTTGAACTTAGGCATGAGATCAAAACCCAGTTACAAGGTCAGAGGTGAAGGCTTTGGGGATGATGGAGCCCATTGCCAGGGCAGTGCCACCTTTTTCAGCCAGTAGGGAAGACTGTTGGCTTATTAACTACACAGTACTCCCTCCCAGTTCTCCAGAGAAAGATTCTAGAAATGAATGTTTCTGCCATTTTCACAGACGGAGGGGGAAAAAAGTATTTTGCCTTTTCTTTTTTTTAAGATTTTATGTATTTATTTGACAGAGAGAGAATGAGAATGAACGTGAGCAGGGGTGAGGAGCCGGGGGGGGGGAGTGGGGGAAAGAATTTCAAGCAGAGCCCATGCTGAGAGCAGAACTGGATGAGGGACTTGATCTCACGATCCCTGAGACCATGACCTGAGCTGAAACCAAGAGTTGGACACTCAAATGACGGAGCCACCAGGCACCCCCCGACTAAACAGTTTCAGCATCTTCACGATCTCATATCGTCCTTGGAATTGATTTATTATGGTCATTTTTTTATTGCTGAGGTCAACTATTTGTGAATATTGTACGTATCCTTTTTGTTAGATAGTATCATTCCATGGTAACAGACATATGGGTAAATATAATAAAGCATATTTGAATAGGTTAGAAAATGGGTTAAGACAAATTTGTGGGGGCAAAATAAACTTGCATTTAAAAAAAAAAAAGATTAACTTTCACAAGTCAGCAGTTGTCCTATCTCTTATACTCTCCTGCTGTCTAATTTTTGACAAGTGTGAAGATGAGAACCAGTAGGGAATATAATTAAGACACTTGGTGGAAAAACTTTGTCTTAAGACTAAGAACTAGGAAGATTTCAGAGAAGAGTTTTCAGTATATTTAAAAATTATCAAAAAAAACCATTTTAAAAACAGTCTACCATTATCCCCAGAGCTCTAGAATATTATTCTAGCATATGCCTCTATCTAGTAGACGGCTGTGAGGGTTGGTTTCTCAGAACACTGTGCATTACCACAGGGGATCTTAGTCCAGAACCCTCTTGTCTTCAGATGTGAAAAATCAGTAATTGAGGACACCTCCTCTGCTGAGGCTGCGGAACTTTACTAGCCGGCCTGCAGGTGGGGTGACCTGAACTCTGTCCTGGGAGAGGACACGTTCAGTGGGCTTCCTCCATTGTTGCTCACCTCATCCTCTGAGTTAAACTTCCTCTAGTTTTCTACCTGGATTTAAAACAAATCTGGGGCCCCTGGGTGGCTCAGTCGGTTAAGCATCTGACTCTTGATTTCAGCTCAGGTCATGATTTCAGGGTGGTGGGATCGAGCCCTCCATCCAGCTTGAGATTCTCTTCCTCTCCCCCTCCCTGCATTCGTGCTCATGTGTGCTCTCTCCATCTCAAAATAAATAAATAAATCTTGAAAATAAATCCATGTAAGGCCTCTCTCTCTGCATGGCTTTTAAGCCCGTGGAGGGATGGAGTTCTCTCTCTTCCACAGTTAAGCCTGTGTTAAATCATTTCAATTTGCTTCAAAAGGTGGAAACGTGGCTCCTGCGACTTGAAGAGACCATGCAAGGAACAGTGCGACATTCCATCACAGAAGCCATAGCAGCCTACGAGGAAAAACCTAGGGAGCTGTGGCTCTTGGATTTCCCGGCACAAGTTGCCCTAACAGGCTCGCAGATCTGGTGGACGACGGATGTAGTAATAGCCTTCAGTAGACTGGAGGAAGGCTATGAAACGGCCCTCAAGGATTTCCATAAAAAACAGGTATTTTGTAGGTGCGGGCTTTTGAGGCTTGAGGGCACTTGAAGAGGTAAGCGTTCATTCCTCCATCATTTAGGGAGTGTGGTCTGTGTGCCAGGCGCTCTGCTAGGACTATTTCAGCAATCAGTGGTTTGATTTTTCTTTTTCTAGCTTTGTGTCATCCTTCTGGTTTGCTACACGGGTTAAAAAAAAAAAAAAATCACGTCACTCATCTCCCAAGTCTCTAGTGTATCACATGTACTCAGATACTGTGCCTATTTCTGTCCTCCTGTGTAAGACTCTCCATCTAGGCTAATGGAGTATTTATTACAAAATATGTACATGATTTGCATGACTCAGAGAGATGGAGGGCTCTTCGGCAAAGACAGATGTTTTCATGTATTTTGGGTTTTGGTTAATTACAGATCACAGATGAGCAGTTTTGGAAAATGGTCTATTTCGAATTCCATTTTATTCGCCCTGCTTCCTCTGGGACCGCTCCGTGAGCCTCCCATCTGAAGGTGTGCTCCTAGTTGTGGAATTGTTTAGAGATTCGGCCTTTTTATTGGCTTTTAGATTAAGAGGATATTAGGGAAAAGATATTTAAATATTAGTGTTTGCTTTTCTTGTTTTCAGTGGCTGAAGTGTGAATGTGGCTTAAGTGCTTAAGAGACATCAAGCAGTTTTCCCAGTGTGGTACAATTTGTAAGTAGCACTGGCAGGACTAGCAGAATTCGGAATGCTCTCCACTGCTTTCTCTTGCTTGTCCTCTTAGCACTGCTTCTAATTCAGTCCCTGAAAAATCAAATAGGTGCAGAGGGTGAAGGATACTTAGATCATTAACATATTCAGCAATTTAACGTCTTAGAGTGTTTTGATTATTTTTTAATTTTGCTTGAATCTGGGGTGGAGATCACCTGACTTACTGATGTTACTAAAGAAGTCTTTATATTACTTACTTTTGGAGACAAATAGATTCTTGATGCACGTCTTTAGGAAAAGGGGACATTGGTTTATATTGAGTAGGCTTTAGGTTACTGGATTGGATTTTCAAAAGTGACTGGTTTCCTCCTAGGGCAATAGCTCTACAATTCTAGTCAGCGCCACTTGGGTGAGGAAGCTAATTAGGTGATTTTTTTTTTCATGGACATTAACAGTTAATTAAATTGCAATTATATTACGGTTTTATAAAAATACTGTATATAAAAAATTATATAATATATATATAAAATATAAATATATATTTAAAAAGTACCGTATATAAAAAAAATTATAAAAATAAAAAAATTTCTGGTTAAGTTATTGATATCTCTGCCTTTATTAAAAGTACTTTCATTATCTATTGAAGAGAGGATTCTTTAAAAAAAGCTTTTAACATCCTCTCTTAAATTTCAGGTATTATCAATCATTGCTGAAACTTAAATTTTTCAGCATACGTATGCCTACTTTATTTTTCCCTGGCTTCAATCAATTATCTCTTTGCTTACAAGATACCATTTTGTGTGATAATTAAATATTTAATTGCTTAAAACAGTAAATTATATGTTGTAGATATTTCTTCTATCAGTTTTATTTTCAGTATCATGATTTCTTTATTAACATGTGCTATGAAAGATTTAGAAAAAGAAAGTACAGATTGAGAAAGAAAAAAGGGAAAATAATTTTTAGAAAACACCCATAGCCCTATAGCTTCTCTTCCTACAGGTGACCATTGATGACATTTTGGCACATAGATGTCAAGAATTTTTCCTCTTTTTTTGTAAATGTGTAGACACATCAATCTGTCTGTCTCTAAATATATGTCAGTGTGTAGCTATTGACAAAAATGTGTATTTGTGCTGTTATATGTCGATGTATCTAAATATACATAGAAAAATATTTCTTTATATTTAATACATTTTGTTACTTTTTTTCACTCAATGTTATCTACCATTTTTCTTGCTATAAATATATATCAAGTTGACAAGAAGAATGATCGAATATGGGTATGCCAGAATTTATTTCCTCCCTTCTCTAGATTTGCTCTGATCGTCTGAGGGCTCGTCCAGCCCTTTTGTAGGGTCTGTAGGTCCAGCAGCAAAGTTCTTGATTTCACGGTGCTTATGTTCTGGTTAACTGTCACTAGATCTTACCTGTTCCTCACAAGGACTGTGGAAATTCTTATTCTGATCTCCACTTCCTATTTTACATGCTGGTGTTTAATTTTCTTTTTTTTTTTTAAGATTTTGCATATTTACTTTTAAAGGGAAAGTGTCTGCAGGGCTAGGGGTGGAGCAGAGAATCTCAAGCAGACTCTGTGCTGAGCATGGAGCTCAATTTGGGGCTCGATCTCACAACCCTGAGATCACGACCTAAGTGAAACCAAGAGTGAAACACTTAATTGATTGAGCCACCCAGGCATCCCTAATTTAATTGTTTTTAAATCAACCATTAATTGGATTACTTTAAATCTTCGATGTACCAACACATTAAGCAATGACTTTGCTTATTTTTTTTACCCCGTTTCTTATTTTAAAATCCAATTCTCTTCTTTCTGTAGTGTATCTTTTAGTGGTTTGTGCAGTGACAGATAATGTCCTACTTACGGAGGACGTTTTCTGATTTCTTGTCTTTCAACGTCCTTCTTGACAGTTAAGGCCTAAAATTCTAAGTTGAGAATAATTTTCTTTCAGAACTTTAAAAAATATTCTGTTACCTTATGGCCTTCATTGTTGCTATAAACTTTTGGGTCATATTATTTTTCCTTCATGTTAATTGCAGGAACATTTGGTCTTTGGTCTTTGGCTGCTTTTATGATTTTTTTGTTTGTGTGGTTGTGATGTTTTCTTCTAATGTACCTGTACATTTTTTTTCTCCTGCTATTAAAATTTAACCTGCTTAGGACTCTGAGAACTTCTTGAATCTTTGGTTACATGTCTGTCTTCAATTTTGGAAAATTCCCCTTCATTTTTTCTTTAATTGATGCCATTTTTCCATTTGCTCTAATTTCTTCATTTAGAACTTTATCTGCTATATGTTGAACCTTCTCATGCTCTCTGTCTTTCAACCTCTATCTCATATTTTCAAACTCTCCATTTTTTTGTCCTGTAATTTAGGTAGTTTTTTGAATAGTTTATTATTGAATAATCTCTACACCCAACATGGGGCTTGAATGCACAACCCTAAGATCTAGATTTGCGTGTTCTACTGACTGAGCCAGCCAGGCACCCCTTACTTGACTTGTTGAATTGACGTTTTCCATATCACTAACTTGTTTTTCATAGAGGATAGTGATTAAGAAAAAAGTATCGAGGTCCATATTTATAGGTTCAGATGTCAACTCTACCATTGATTTTGTAGCTGTGCTGCCTTGGGCAACTTATTTAATAATTTTGTGCTTTGGTGTTAAAATCTATAAAGCAGTAATATTAATAGTACCTGTATTACAATATTGTTAGGATTAAATTAGTTAATATATTTAAAACACGATTTTAGAGTGCTTGACCCAAGGATGCCTGGGTGGCTCAGTTGGTTAAGTGGCCAACTCTTGATTTTGTGTTAGTCATTGTTGCTCTCACCAAAATGACATAACATTGGTGTCTAATGTGATGCATAATTAATTTATTCCCCCCATAATTTATCATAAAATTTTAATACAGACAATGAGATTGAATTGTATAATGATGTGCAAACCTAACACCAGGATTCTACAATTAACATTTTATTTTCTTTATCACATTACCTGTGCTTTATCCCCTGCTCTATAGTTCCCTCAGTCCACCTTATATTTACAATGCATTGCAGATGAGTTGTAATTGCAGATGCCAGTAATCTTTACCTATAAATATTTCAGTATAAATACTAATTTCATCAGTTTTGATTATTGTATCTCTAATTTCCCAAAGTTCTTTTTGGTTCTTGAAAAATCAGTTTCTGATGACTTACCTCTCTCTCTTTATGATGACTCATCTCTTCATTATGGTTTTTATTTTTATCTCAATTCTTTGAAAGAGATATTTTTTTCTTTAAAGATTTTATTTATTTGACAGAGATCACAAGTAGGCAGAGAGGCAGGCAGAGGCAGGCAGAGAGAGAGAGGGGGAAGCAGCTCCCCGCTGAGCAGAGAGCCTGATGCGGAGCTCGATCCCAGGACCCTGAGATTGTGACCTGAGCCCAAGGCAGAGGCTTAACCCACTGAGCCACCCAGGTGCCCTGAAAGAGACATTTTTAATAATCTCATCTAGACTGTTCTAAAACTAGTTCTTTTAAGTCTGGTTCTTCTGTTAAACTGAATCTGGTCTTTGTGTGTTTATTTTTAAATTTGAACTAGGTGTGTGTTCTCTGTAGGCATTTTGTGTGCCCTGGAGAAAGCGTGCATGTCTATAGTGTGTTTCTCTTCTTTGCTTTTTCTAGGTCTCCACAGGTTTTGTGGATGCTGGATTAATTTTGTGGTTGATAACTCAGTTGAGGATTTCCAGATCACGTGGCATGGGCTTAAGGTTTTGTTATCTCTGAAGGGACTTTTTTTCCCCCTCTCCAAGGGCTTTCATCTTGCCTCTCTGAGCAGGTGGGTAGAATTTTTCTAGAGCTCTGTATTAGGCTGTGTAAGACTCAGAGAATCTCAGCTACATATCAGCATCTCAGTTCCAACTCACAGGCTTGCTCAGGGAGTGCGAGAGGCAGGAGACAGATATGTTGTGTTTCCGTGTGGCAGTTTGAATCTCAGTCTCCAGATGTTTGAATCTGTCCCCAAATCCTACATTAGGTTGTCATGACATTTGCTACTGTTCTGGCTTGGAGGTACACTGCTGGCATCAGGGACTATCACACACTCCCTCCCACCTTCTTTTTCTTTTTTTTTTTAAATTTATTTATTTGTCAGAGAGAGAGGGAAAGAGAGCGAGTGAGCACAGGCAGACAGAGTGGCAGGCAGAGGCAGAGGGAGAAGCAGGCTCCCCGCCGAGCAAGGAGCCCAATGTGGGACTTGATCCCAGGATGCTGGGATCATGACCTGAGCCGAAGGCAGCCGCTTAACCAACTGAGCCACCCAGGCGTCCCTCCCTCCCACCACCTCCTCCTCCTCCTATCCCCTCTCTCCTTCCACCTCTCTCGTTTTTGCTATGGACTTTGCACATGGGTATATTTTTGCTTTGTGTGTGTTTTAATGAAGGAGTTGCCCATTTGGCTTAATCTAGTACATTGCAGAATGTCATTTATTACTACTGCTTAATACTGGTGCTTAGGTTGGTTTTTTATTTTTGGCTATCATTAATAGTACTGCAGTAAACAGCCGTGTATATACATACATACAGGTTATGCGTATTTTTCTTTATTTTTTCAGGATAAATTTCCAGAAGTAAGATTGCTAGGTCAAAGAGTGTACCTCTTTTAAGCCTTGTGGAACATAGTGGAAATTTACCTTCCCATTCTCAGTATATGAGATGGATCCACTCTCTCCCCTGTTGGCAACAATGGATTGTTTTTATTCTTACAGCTAAAGTTCTTCATATCCCAAGAGCTTCCACATATTCCACTAATTAACAGAATTTAGGGGTTTTTTTCTTCCTTAAAATAAAGTTTTCCATTCTGTTCAGGAGTTATGTAATGCTTCCTTTTCATGTTGGATGAGAAGCAGACAACGAGGAAGGTTTATGAAGAAGGCATTTATCTGCTTAATTATGAAACACTTTTAGCACAAGTTGAAATGTTTGACAGACCACCCAACAGATGCCTTCAGTACAGTGTTTCAATTTTGTAACTGATACTAATATGCTTATTAGAGAATCTAACATTGAATACTGTTGAAGCCTCAGTGTGGTTCATGAGAAGTGTATGCATCTAAGTTGAAACCCCTTTAGTGTGCTCTCTTCAAAAATGGATGTAACCATCTGCTGGAGTTTGTTTTTAATTAAAATTACTCATGCTAATACTGTGAGCAGTTTTTAAAGTGAAACATTAGTCCTTTAAAATCGCTCCATTTTAAACTGAGATCAGAGTTGGCTATAATTGATGATCTACCTGCATACGTAATTATCTTAAATTCTTTGTTTCCTTTTATGTGAGATAATGTTGGGATTAAAGGCAAAAATACTGCATTTTGGATGTATATCCCTACTACCAATCTAATAAATTCAGTCGTTCAGATTTGAGGGGTCTTTGGCAAAAGTACTTTGTTCTGGAGGCTTGGGATCTGGTAAGAAGGATTTTCTACTCTTCCTTTATTTTTAATCTGTGGGAAAATCATCAAAAAAGAGATGGGAACATTTTGGACTTGAAAAGCTTAGTTGCTACTGTTCTGGGACATGACCCAGAGCACTCTCAGTAACTCAAGATAAGCAATATAAAATCATTCATCACCCCTCCCCCAACAGGATGAAGAAAGACATATAAGAAAGAGACTCTAATTTTGCTTCTTAGGGCCAGTGTTTGGTGGCCTCACTTTTAGTCATTGAGAGATTCTTTCAAAACCAGTTGGATCCAATGTTGATAGTGTTCCTCATCCCAACTTTATTGCAGGAGTAGGAAAGCCTATGAAGCCTGAAGCTACCCAGTTTATACTGGACACACAAGTTATTCTTCGTGCCTCTCTAGAAAAGCATGATCTGATAACCTCTTTTTTTGTAATGTAGCAGGAACCCATATGAGTGGAGCATATACTCTTTACCTCCCCTCTCATCTATTAAAAGAAAAATTTCCATAATTTACCAATTTAGCAGGCTTTTACTGAGTGATTCATGAATCAGGCATCATCTAGTCTAACAGAAAGAGGCACCAAAATGCTGATAAAGCAAGGGATTTTTATAGTCCGAGTGAGCAGGCACAAGGATATTATACTGGGCATCTGCTCATTGGTTAAATCAGGTTTCCCTTCCTCACAGGGAGCAAAGGGACCTCTTGGAGCTGCGGCAAGTCTCTTGTATGGAGCAGGCAAGTGCTGGCTGGTTGCCCCAGGCCTGCCTTTCTGGGGAAGCTAAGCCCAGAAATTAAGTTCTGGTTTACTGACCCAGGACGAGGCCTGAGTAACTTCATCTTGGGTTTTGTCTGGTTACTTTTACGCAGCCAGAATTTTACTGAATAACCAGCAAGCAATAAAAAAAAAAAATTGTATCGTATCTGGATACACTAAACCAG
Organism: Mellivora capensis; assembly: GCA_004024625.1. Taxonomy (NCBI): domain Eukaryota; kingdom Metazoa; phylum Chordata; class Mammalia; order Carnivora; family Mustelidae; genus Mellivora; species Mellivora capensis. Next base: position 138,321 of record PISX010000431.1, on the reverse strand, counting down.
TTACTTTGAGGAATGCCTAGAAGTGGACAGCGAATGAGATTGGCTGAGAGCAGAGAAAACCTCAGGTGAAACAAGAGACTCTTAACAGCAGGAAGTCTGTTTGATCCAATGAAGTTGGAACTTGTCATTGGAAATGACAAACTCGGATTCAATAACTAAAAGATAAGTGGGGTCCATGGCAGCGTTAAGGAGTAAGTGTGGAAGAGACGGACAGTTGGGACCACTTCTGCCTTCTGTATATATCCCAAGAGATTGTCATTGGGTGTGTTTGCTCCCAGGATAAAGTCCTGAGAAGTGCTTCATAAATATTGTGAGATGTCTGTCGAGGACTTTTGCTATGACTATATCTTGACCCTAGATTTCTAGTCGGGCAACTTTTTCTTTGAAGGATGGGGTAGAAATACTTTAGTTTCTTTGGGCTGTATAGTTTCTTTCACATCTGCTCATTTCTGCTGTTGCGGTAGGGAAGAAGCCATAGGCAATTTTTAAATAAATAGCCATGGCAAGGTTCCAATAAAACTTTATAAAAACCAGTAGGGATCCAGATTTGTCTGGTGGCCTTTGATTTGCCAATCGCTGTTCTAGAGAAAGCAGCAGAACAGATCCTGAGGTAACTCAAGAACTCCACAGTGACAGATGTAAGAGAAGATGTATTGCCCATATATGCCATGTGAGTCCAGTCTGAGCCATAAATCCAAGAACTCTTTCCTTAAACAGACCATAATGACAAAAATTTTTCAAAGATTTTATTTATTGGTCAAAGAGAGAGAAAGCGCTCAAGCAGGGGGAGCAGGAGGCAGGGGGAGAAGCTGACTCTCTGCTGAGTAGGGAGCCCAGGATCCAGGGATCATGGCCTGGGCCCAAGGCAGATGCTTGACTGACTGAGCCACCCAGGGGTCCCCATAACAACAAATGTTTGTAGTTAAGAGGAGAAAGAAAAAGAAAGTCGAGTTTGGGGAGAAAAGGAAAAAGATCACGAAAGGAACTGTAACTTCCTATGAGAAGAGATTTTAAAAAGATCATGTAATACTATGTGTGACTTAATGTTTAGCATAAAAATTTAAAATAAAATTTAGGGACACCTGGGTGGCTCAGTTGGTTAAGGGGCAGTCTTCGGCTCAGGTCATGATCCCAGCGTCCTGGGATCGAGTCCCACATCGGGCTCCTTGCTCGGCAGGGAGCCTGCTTCTCCCCCTGCCTCTGCCTGCCACTCTGCCTGTGCTCGCTCTCTTGCACTCTCTCTCTGACAAATAAATAAATAAAATCTTAAAAAAAATAAAATTTAAAATAAATGGATGATTTTCCATGAACATTGTTTCTGAGATAGATTCAAAATGAGGTAGACATTTGAGTAGAGCAGAAATAATTGAAATGGTAATCAAGGCAGTTGAGTTGGCCAGTCTCATGAATTTATCCTCTTATTTGGTCTGCATTTTTCACTTCACACTGTTGGGTGACCATCTTCTGTGGGTCTCAAGTTTTGTACATTTTTTGAGCAGAGGAACTTAATGCCTTTGTTCGGCTCCCTGCCGAGCAAGGAGCCCGATGCGGGACTCGATCCCAGGACGATCCCAGGACGCTGGGATCATGACCTGAGCTGAAGGCAGCCGCTTAACCAACTGAGCCACCCAGGCGTCCCTTGTTTGTTTTTAATTGGAATGTTTGTCTTTTTATTGTTGGTTAGAGGATTTCTTTATTTGGTAGCAGTTCCTTTGGAGGAAATGAACAGACTGCTCATTTTATTAATGGTATATTTTGTGAGTGAAATGTTTTCCTTTTGATGTGTAGTGTATCAAATTTTTCTTCTATGATTGATAATTATTGTGTCAGGCATAAGAAATTCTTACTGTCTCAGTGTCATGAAAAGATTCTGTTTCCTTCTAAGAGCTTTATAGTTCTGGGTTTTTCATTTAGATCCATTACTCATGTGTAATTTTTTTTTTTTTTTGCTTTTCCATTGTGTCAACTTGGCACCTTGATCAAAGTCATATAGAGAGAGATCTATTGCCAGACTCTCTTGTTGCATTCATCTCTTTATGTATTTTCATGCAAAATCCACACTGTATTAATTATGATAGCTTTATAGTAAGCTTTGAAATCAGGTTAAACATAGCCTCCAACTTAGTTCTATTTTTAAATTTTTTCCACAATTGTTTGGGCTATTCTAGAGTCTGTTCATATCTACATAAATTATCATACTGTTTATTTTTAGAAGCCTAATCTTTTAGCCTAATTAATTTTAAGTAGGATGACATCAAATATAAATAGGAATGTTGGGAGGGTGGATATCTCAACTATGATGCATCTTATCTAAGAACATGGTGTATATCTTGACATAGGTTGTGTTTAATTTCTCTCAAAATATTTTCCTGTTGTTTCCAATGTCAGGGTCTTGCACATTTCTTATTAGACATAATTGTAAATAGTTAATGTATTTTGATGCTTAAAAATTTGTTTCCCAATGTTTGTGGCTGGCATATAAAATAGATTTTTTAATCTTAGGACTTTGCCAAATTTGTCGTAGGACTTTGCCAAACTTTGCTTAATAGTTTTAGTAAGTGTTTTTATAGTTTCCTAGGGCTTGCTGTGTCCATGAACATATCCGTCTGTCAATAATGACAGTTTTACTTCTGGTCTCCCATTCTTCTTTGCTCTTTATTCCCTCTTCCTGAATTTCTGACTCAGCTAGAACCTCCAGCACCACGTTGAATGGAAGTAGTTAGAGCAGACATGCTGGCTTATTTCCAGTCTCAGGGAAGAATAATTTAAATTTTCACCATTAAGTATGATTGTTGCTACAGATTTTTGGAGATGCCCTTTCTGAATTTGAGGGAGACCCCTTCCATTGCTATATACTGAGAGTTTTTATCTTGAGGAGACATTGAACTTTTTCAAATCTGTTAAGATTATTCATGTGTCTGCCTCTTTTATTCTGTTACTTTGGTGAATTTTTGAATGCTAAGCCAACTTTGCATTCCTGAAATAAATGCCACTTGGTTAATGCTGTATTATCATTTTTATATGTATATATGTATTTTTGCTGGGTTTCATTTGCAAATATTCTGTCCAGGAATTCTCTATATATGTTCACAAGGAACTTTTATCTGTAGTTTCCTTATAATATCTCCACCATTTTGGGCATCAGCATTATGCTCTTTAAAAGGAATTGGAAAATATTGTATTCTCATGTATTTTGTGAAAGAGTTTACGATAGAAATCACTGGAGATACCATCTGGGCCTGGAGTTTTCTTTTGGATCATTTTGTTAATTATAAATCAATTTCTTTTTTTATATATATATGATGTTCTGTAGCTTTTTCTTTTTCTTTTTTTTTTTCTTGCACCACTTATGAAAATGTGTGTTTTTCAAGGTACTTATCCATTTCATCAAAGTCAGGGCCTGGCACATTATAGCCCTCTGGCCACATCTGGCCCAGTGCCTATGTCTTTGGATGCTTCAACGCTGTCAGAGCTACATGGAGTCATTTCAGTGGGGACTTTGTAGACCTCAGTGCCTCAGATGTTGATCGTTTGGACCTTTACAGGACCTTGACTTTCAGCCTTGACCTAAGTTTTCAAATGTATTGATGTGAATTGGTCTTCGGTCCTTAACATTATCCTTAGCACACCTGGAGGATCTCAGACCATGTCCCTCTTGCATTCCTAGTGTGGGTGATTTGTGTTCTTGCTCTCTCGCTCACTCTCTCTTTTTGAAATCAGGCTTTCTCTGTGTTTATCCTTTTTATTTACATTTTCATAGAACTGATCTTTGACTTTGCTGATTTCTGTCTCTTGTTCAATATTTCACAGACTTCCGCTTTATCTTGATTACTTCCGACTACTTACTTCAATTTCCTCCTCTTTTTCAGGTTTCTTAAGGTGGCAGCATACTGATTTTACACCCTTTTTCTTTCCTAATACAAGCATTTAAAGGAAACGTTATAACTTGAGGAATATCCACTAGAAACGTGCAGAGAAAATCATGCTTAATGGTGAAACTTTGGAATCCTTTCCATTAGTGTCAAGAATGAGGTAATTAGGCGCACTGTCGCTGACATTCATTGCTCAGTACTGTGCTGGGTTTAGCAGTATGATTAATGGAGAAGTAGGAAATGCACAGCAGAAAGGAAGGCCACAGCACGTGCCCTGATGATGTCAAGAGAATGTGGGACCTGGTTTCTTTGCCACTTTGCTTTGTTCCAGCTGAAAAGAAAATCCATTGCTCTTGATACTGCTAAGGTGGAAACATGGGTGGTTTTCAGGATTCGAGATCCTTGTTGGTATTGTTCTAAAACAAAAGGAACATGACTTCCTTGTTATGCCCAGTTGGGAAGGGATAGAGGGTTCTGGTAGCTGACCCCTAAGCGCTATACTCATTACATTGCGGTGCTCGCTCAGGTCTGTGAGCTCAGATCTTAACATTTCAACAGAGGGGCCCTTCCAGCTTCTCGGCCACTGTGGCTCAGGTGTGCCTCAGTTGGGAAAGGCCTTGCCATATGCTGGTGAAATTGCACACTTCTGCTACGAAGATGATGGTTTCTGCGTTGTCTTATTGAAGCCTGTAGGATTTAGGGGCATAGTTCTTTAGGTTCACATATGTGGTCTCTTCCTGCCGCCCCACGATAGGAGCTGGGTGGGTCAGGACAGAACTGAGAATCAGCCACCCCTGTGGATCAAGAACCAGCCCTTTTCTCTCTGACCTTGAGTCTGTGACTTCCTGTGCCTGATACCCTACTTCGTGGTGAGCTCACCATCATCCCATCAAGCAAATGGCCCTCTTTTTGGACCTTAGACATTTCTAACATATTAAACCTCTTATATGTTTAAGACGTGTCTTAAACGTCTCTAACAGAAACCTTAGTGGTGGTCATGAGTCATGTGGCTCTTTTGGGAAGTGTTTCCATTTTTATCCAAACAAGAGAATTCATGGGTAGTGGATACCTAGTTATTTCCGTTCGTTGCCAGAATCATCACAGGTCAGCTCTTGCCTAGCCAGCATGACCTGATAGTGGATAATAGGTTGTCTACTTGGGAAAGTTTTGTGTTTATAAAATATGCAATAAAAATCCTAGAATCAGGTCCTAAATCCTGGTTCCACTGTTTAGAACTGTGTGATCTTGAGCAGATTTTCTTATATAAAATTGGAATCATGGTGGTACCTTTCCCATAGGGTTATTGTGATGATTAGCTTAGACTTACATACATATATTCTTTATGTATGCACGTACATATGGACACACACAGTGCTTATTAGATAGTAAGAGTTCATTAAATAGCTCTCATTATCTGTTGATGCCATCAGAGAGAACTAGATCAGCCACGATGAGCTAGTGTTCAGCCCTCCGCACTACTTGCTGTCTTGTTCGAACACAAGCAGAGTCTCTGACTGTTGGGAGCCCTTTCTCCACCGGTGCTCGGGTCTCTTCTGAAAGGGACTCTCAGGATTCCCTGGCTGCCTTTTCTACTGTGTCTTCCGAGTCTCATTTTCGCTCCCTACTGTGCTCATTTAAACATTCCTAAGTGTCTCCTTGCTTACAAACAAAATAACCAGCAGATGTCACATCTCCCATTTCCTGCTCTCACCCTGTAACTTTTATTATAATGAAACTGTTGGAGCTAAATATTGACAGTTGACTTTTGTCTTCTCATTCTCATTCCTCTCCATGACCCAGTTCCACCACTTGACTGAGTCTCTTGCTGTGTTGTTGTTAGAAATGCTTCCTTCTCCTTTAATACTCTCTTCCCTTATTTCATGTCTGTTTGAAACCTACTTTATCATCAGTGTCTTGGGCTCTTAAGGCTCACTTGCCTTTCCTCACTGCTCTTCCTCCTCCTTGTCTGCTCCTTATGCTCTGACTTACTTCGGTGCCTTGGTCCTCTCACCATACTGACATCCCTGCTAATCGCGTCTGCTTTTACGGCTCTTTCCTTCCTTTTGTAAGATGCTCAGACCTCTCTCCTGAAGAATGTGTATTGGGCTTTTCCACTGGACATCTGACGGGCACCTCCAACCTAGAATGTGGGGAAATCTATTCACTCTTCTCAAACCTGCTTCTCCAGTGTTCCCAAGGTCAGAAGGAAACAGCCAATGTCCTTCACTCGTTGCTCACCTAGTAGCCTGTTTGACCGCTCTTTTACCCGCTGTCCAGTCAGCCACCACATCTCTTCAGTTACCCTAAATATACCTCTCCTCACGGTTTCCTCCACCACTTTGTTAATAACCTGGTCCCAGGCACCCTTCTTTCTTACCTGGACGATGAGAGCGTCCTGCTGTCAGGTCTTTCTTCTCTAGTCTGGTTTCCCCTCCAATTCATCATCGCACAGGCAGAGAAATCTTTTTAAAAACACATCTAATTACTATCACACATTTTAAAACTCTTCAGCAACATCTCATTGCCGTTGAAGTTCAGACTCCTCAGTAAGCTGGCCGAGCCCTACATGGTTGCGCCCTTCTGTCTCCGGTCTCCAGTCTCCATTGTCTTCGAGCATGTGGTCCACCTGGCCCCGCCCCTCTCCCGGGTGAGACGTGTGTCAGTTCCCTGATAGGGTCACCTGGCTGTCTCCTGGCTGTGTGCACCGGCTGCCTCGGGTGGCTTCCACCCTGCCTCCCTAGGGGGCCAGCCTCTGAGTTTTTTTATGACCTAAATGATACTCTTCCCGTAAGTCTTAACATAAACATCCCTCCCTCCAAAATGTCTTTCCAAGCCCTTGATGAGGTCAGGCCCTTTTTCTGTGTGCGATCATGGCACTTTCTTCTTAACTTTAGGGGAAGGATTCTGCATTCTGCTTTGACCTGTAACCTCTGGAAACAGTCATCACATTCGCGTTACCCTATGACTGAGAGAATAAAATACTGCTGTGATGTGGTTTGTTGCTGCCTGCCCTTCCCTCCTTCCTTCCTTCCTGCCATGATGTGTGTAATGAGATCATACCTAAGACAGGTAAGGGCCTTGTTCTTTTAGAGCTTAGAGTCAGGTGGAGGAGACAAGTCGTAAACAAGGAAATAAGTAAGTGAATGATAGGCTACTAGGATGTACCATGAGGAAAATAAAATAGGAGCCTGTAGAATAATTGGGTAAGGGGTAATAGTAAATGGGTTGGCCAGGGAAGGCCGATCTGAGGAGGTAATTTTGAACTAAGACATGAATGATGAGGGGAAGCCAGCCGTGTAAAGAACAGAGGGGAAATGCCTCCAGGAAGATGAAACCATTTCTCTGGCCCTGAGACAGCCATGATGGAAGAACATCAAGGCCAGTACAGGTGGAGTGATGGGAGGTAGGAAGGAGGCATCGGAGGTCATGGAGGGCTTTGTGCTCACGAAGAGGAGTTTGGATTGTATTGGAAGGTAGGCTTCTTTCCGGCTCAAGAGCCGTGCTGTGCACAGGCTCCAGCCAAAGGCGAGGTGTACAAGGAAAACAGTCCCTTGGGTTTCAAGGAGGGGCGAGGCTGCTGACTTGAGGCAGACATCCATGATCCTCTCAGAATATCACGTAACACTGCTTTGATCAAGGGTAAGAATGAGGGCCAATTGCATGAGAGGGTATTTGTTTTTTAAAGCTGCTCAGCTGTGTATCGTATGTCGCAGGCCATGAACGTGTGTGCATTGGTAGTACGACCAGACGGTGATCGTGCCTAATGCTGCTGCCCCAGTGATAGACATTTTATAAGTATCTTGTTGTGGGTACAGAATTTTATTGCCTACAGGAGAGCATTGCCAGGAACATGGAATCCTGAGACACAACATCAGATCCCCAGCATAGGAAGCTGAGCAGATAATGTTGAGAGTTAGATTTTTAATTCTCTTCCTCTTGGCTGTACGTCGGTGACAAGTGGATCAATAACGGAGAAGTCACAGGGTGACACAGGGAAGGAGGGAGCCTCAGACAAGACAATGCATGCGAAAGCACTTGGAATTACAAATGTTCTTACAAGACGTAAGATATTATTACTGTCGCTATAACCCACTCTTGTTAAGCAGATGCCAGGACTGGTGTAAGATTTGAGACTGGAAAGACTGTATATCTTGACCCAGATGAGAAAACAGCCAATGCCGAAACACCTCTTTTCTAACCAAAATGCGTATGAACTTTGGTGCTAAACTTGGATGCGCATAAGCTCATAACCTACATTCATTAATGTACGCGGCAAACAGCGAGAACCTGCTGTGTGACAGCTCCTTAGGAGGCTCTGGGGACGGAGTAGTGTCCTAGACAGACACAGATGTGCCTTCATGGAACCTGAAACCTCAGGAGCACCGAAGGTGGCGTGTGTGAAACGATGATCACCTCTGTTGCTGTATCATGTGGCTCACTTTTATAGACGTAAAGTTTTAAAAGCAGATAAATGGATATAAGGGTGTTGTATATTCTGAAGTTCTAAAGTCCATGCTTTTCATTCCTCTGAACTCACCTTCCATTGTGTGTAAGTCTGTCCGGAATGCCTCTTGGACAGTGGGTTTCTCCACCTCAAAGGTGATGGGACCAGTAAGAGCTCAGGCTCGGAAGGCAGACCGTCTGCCTTTGAATGGTCCCTTTCCTGCTGATACGCTTGTGACTCAGTTTCCTCATCTGCAAAGTTAGGATAGTGATTGGGTTCATGCAGATTGAATGGAATGATACAGACAACCTGGTTAGTGCCCGGCTCCTTGCATATTCTAGTGTAACGTGAGCCGTGCTTGTTGTGGTTACTGCCTTTCTGCCTGCCTTCTGCCTCCTTACTGGAGTTACAGCAGCTTCGCCGGGTCACCTGCCCCACAGGCTCAGGGGAGTCTGCCGTGCTGGCCGTTCTCTGGGATGCGATAATAGTGCTATGGGGAACGTGGTTTTGACAATAGGCCACAAAGGTTTGAGAGCCTCTGCTAATGTGTCATATTCACTCATTACCAATTCTCTCAGGAGCTAACAGTTTGCAAAGGACTATCCTTTGCAGAGTAAAAAAAAAAAAAAAAAGAGAGAGAGAAAAGGCAGTATTGCTTTACTCTGTGTTACCCTGAAATGGCAGAATTGCGGGGGGCCGGAGGGGGAGGGCATGGGGTGGCTAAGAAGCCTTGAATAAAGCAGGCAGGCTTTCAATAAATAACCATGCTAACAAAATGACCACCTATGGGAGCATCTTTAAAAGCTTTCTGGCTATTAATAGTAAGAAATATTTTGTATCAGATTTAGTTTACTCACACATGTATGTATACATACCAACAGTCTGAGACTGAAAGCTTCACAAAAACCATACATATTCTTCTGTAATGCCACATTTTCTATTCCCGGTCATTCTATTTAGTTCCCTTGCATTCTGTGAAAAGAGACTGGTAGTTTGGAAAAATACTGACATAAGAAATCAGTGGACCTAAGAATAGGGATATGACTAAGAAAAATCAGTGCAATAGTCTGTAACTATACATTGTAAATATTTTCCTGCTGACCTGGCTGGTCTACAAAAACAAAAACAGAAAAACCCTAAATAATGGGGCACCTGGTTGGCTCAGTTGGTTAAACATCCAACGCTTGGTTTCAGCTTCGCTCGAGCCCCACATCAGGGTCCAAGCCCAGTGAGGGTCTGCTTAAGGATTCTCTCACTCCCTCTCTCTGCCTATCTTGGTTTCTCTCTCTCGCTTTCTCTCTCTCTCAAATGAATAAGTAAATCCTAAACAAACAAACAAACAAAAAAGAACAACAAATAACAAAAACCAAACCAAAAGACGACTTGATACTTAGTTCCTAATGTATTTTTATGGAGGTTAGCTCAATCTGACCTTTTAAAATGTATCATTTTTTCCATCCCAGCCAAGTCGTGGGCTCATTGTCATGAGGACGGAGAGTCAGTTCACTGCAGCCCCAAACCTTGCTGGCAGCCGCCAGCTTCGTCATTACTCAGGCACTTGCCTGCCTTCCCGAGACTCAGCTCAAGGGGTTGTGGGTGGAAGTTATAATATTTATTGTCAATTAATTAATGAAATGTAATTAATTTAATAACATCCCTTCCTTTCTCTCCAACCCCCAGGTTGTTGGAGGGCTAGCTGGAATACATATTTGAAATGGTTTTGTAAGCTAGAGGGCTCTTCACAAAGAAGAAGACTGTTGGTCTGTAAGACTCAATATTTGTAATCTTTATCTTTTTAAACAATTTCTTCTAGATTTCTCAGTTGAATACCCTCATTGCACTTTTGCTGGGAGAACTCCTACCTGGAGACAGGCAGAAGATCATGACAATTTGTACCATCGACGTCCATGCCCGAGATGTGGTGGCCAAACTTATTTCTCAGAAGGCAAGTTCTTCTTAGAAATTCTCTGTCTTTTTTTGTTGTTTCCTAAAAGTGGTTTTTATTATCAAGAGTACGTCTGAGGAAGTCTTTTTTTTTTTAATGTTGTGTATTTTTAATTAGTCCTGTGAAGTTAGTTATCGTTACTAAGAGTGACTTTGATTTCAGTTAGCTGATTATCTTCATGAGAGTTAGCCCAAGTGGTATCCCACAAAGTTTCTCCAAGTCAGAAACTTCTAATACATATCATCCAAATAATTAACTCAGGATAGGAGAACTTCGTGAAGTCACCATGTTCATTTCCCCATCTTCAGGCTTTTCTGCATGCTGTTGGTCCTTTGGCCTGGGATTATCACCTGTGTGGCTTCCTAGCCTGTAGCAGCAAGATTGTCATTTACCATCTCTGCATGCCTTTGTTTTGAAGAAAGAGAAATACTGGCCATACTTGTCTTTTCTTTTTAAGGCTAAATGACAGAGTTTGGAGAAGTCATATTCTAATCCTTTCAGGGCATTAATATCCTTCTTATCTCTTTACAAAGACTTTGTATCTCTTAAATACTGGTGATGTTTAATGGGAAAGGACAATTTCCTCAGCCTGCAAGTGTGCTTGTCTCCTGAACAATGTTGGTTATCAGCTCCTTTCTCCACACCCCTTTTGTTATCTCGGGGGCAGGGCTCTAAAGCAGGACCATTCCTTTCTCAATTTGAATGCATGTATGTGTCTTGAGATGCTTCTTGTTGTTTTGCTAGTTCTTTTTCAATTTATTAAAATCAAATGAATTTTCATTCTCTCCAGAAGGTGCAAGCAGTGCTTTATGGTGTAAGCCATAAATGGAAAAAAAGCAATTCTTTATCCAAGTTCTGGACCTTTAGTGAATGATGTTGTTTAATCGCTAATCCTAAACCGATACTTGCAAAATGCCACTTACTGTTTATTCTCATTTTGATAATGAACCATTGATAACTACTCTTTGAATATGTATGATCTTGTACCTTCTTACATACTATGTTTTATCAGTGGTGATTACTTGAAGTAGGATGAGTTATGATTTAAAACATGTCCTTTGTACTCAAAGAGGTAAAGACTTTGCCTAATTTCCGATCATTTAATATGCACAAGCGTGTGGTATTGACATTTATGTAGATGTCAGAATGTTAGCAGATAATAACTTTGGTGACTTAAATGGTCCCCAAGAAATCATAGGATCACAAATGTACAAGACTGGAATAATTTTTTCAAAGTAGAGAAAGAATGGATAGGCTTGAGTAAGATAAAGAATAGCAATGAAGGAAAAAAAAACCCTATAATTTGATTGAATGAAAAATGAAGTGGGAAATCTCTGTCCTAAAAGTAAAACTGGTTTTAGAATGGACTTTGTTGAAAGTACAGTTTGTTTGTATCTCTGACACGTGGAAATTACAAGTTATGTGTTTGACTACCAGAGTGTATTTTTCCATCTGATTTCAGTGATATGAGTATAAAGTTAGAAAAGTGATCAGATCCCCAAGGCTGATTCATAAAAAGGGGAAAAAAAGTCTTGCTTGAATAAACTGATGTTGTTTTACAGGAAAAGGCATCTTAAAATGGAGACTTTTATGACATGGATTTCTGATTAAGTACTGAACCATCTCTTTGCAATTGCAACTTGCAGGAGCAAAGAAGAGATGGCCCTTTTGTGAGAGTTTTAGAAATGGGAAACAGCAGGATTGATTAGATCAATAAAGTTTGTTGCCTCAAAATTATCAGTGTCTTGTGTGTAACAATCATGTGATGTTTTCAGGTTGTCAGTCCCCAAGCCTTTGCTTGGCTGTCTCAACTTCGTCACCAGTGGGAGGACGTCCAGAAGCACTGCTTTGTTCATATTTGTGATGCCCAGTTCCAGTACTTCTATGAATATTTAGGAAATGGTCCTCGGCTAGTGATCACTCCTCTAACTGACAGGTAAGTGTGACAAGTTGGAGTCAGATGGGAGAAAGCGAGCGAGCGGGAAAAATCCCCAAGTGTGGGTAAAGCTGTGTGACATGCAGCAGAACGGAGTAAGAGAAAATGCTGAACGAACTTGGAAGGTGTGAAAGCTGTGTGTAAATGGACTAATGAAGAGACATAGTTGATGTTGACTTCAGTTAGAGATAAGGTCAAGAGAACCAAATTAGAGAAGCAGAAGTATAGACAATATGCAATCATGATGGGGCACCTGGGTGGCTCAGTGGGTTAAAGCCTCTGCCTTCAGCTCGGGTCATGTTCCCGGGGTCCTGGGATCGAGCCCCGCGTCGGGCTCTCTGCTCGGCAGGGAGCCTGCTTCCTCCTCTCTCTCTACCTGCTTCTCTGTGATCTCCGTCTGTCAAATAAATAAATAAAGTCTTTAAAAAAAATATGCAATCATGACAAGATGCAAATCATGAAATCACGAGCAGATTAATATGGTGGAGGACAGGGCTCTTGATCTCCGTGTCCATTCTCTCTGATTATCTATGGCTAACATCCTCAGACCAGGGTCTGTAGCCATCTCCCACCCCTGTGTCCCTTTATCAAAAGTGTAAACATAGGAATTGCCTACGTGCAGATTCATTTTTGAAGGGATACCTATAGTGAAAGGAAGAAAAGACTGGGAACGTAGATCCATGAAATGATTTAACAAACACTTTGGAAGCATGGTGCTGAATACTCCTCCAGACTTAAACAGGCAGGGTTCCTGGTCTCATACAAAGCACTTACTAGTTGACTGTGGCATGTGAGTGGCTGGGAATGAAGAGGAATAATAAGTAAGTAACAAAGTTATTTTGTAGTATATGCTATAACAAAAATAAAACAGAGTGATATGTTACAAAGTATCTTGGATGGAGAGTCTGCTGTAGATTGTGCGAGTTAGGACCCAAATGATACTGAGGAAGCTATGCAGACACCCTGGGGCAGAAAGTGACAGGCAGAGACAAGTGCAGAGTTGCTAAATCGGGGAGGAGTTTGGCCAATTCAAGAGGTAGATATAGAGCCAGTGTGATTCAAGTATGTCAAGGGACACGGGTTACCATTATCAGAAGTTCATTGCCACTTGACTCTATATACACATGGTCGGAATGCTGTAGAAGCAAGGATATGTCACATTAATAAGGAATTCCCTATCAGTGTTCCAGCCTCTGCTGGATTACTTGTGTGTGTGTGTGTGTGTGTGTGTGTGTGTGTGTGTAAGGGAAGCGCATTAATTTGTTGGCATTCCTGAAAGAAAAAACATCTCAAAATCACATGAGTGTTCCCAATGATATGTGGTATCATCATACCATACAATTTATCTGGGAATGAAAGTGTAGAAAGTTTTAAACAAGTTAGTAAAGCTGGCTTGTATTGATGATCTTGGGACGTCTGAAATTCTCCCACTACCTTTGTGATTGTTCTTGCTTGTATTAATCTCGTGAGTTCATCACAAATAAATTGGAATTCTTTTTTTTTTTTTTTAAAGATTTGAGAGAGAGCATGTGTGTATGCTAGAACGGGAGCACAAGGGGAGGGTCAGGGAGAGGGAGAAAGAGAATCCTTAGCATATTCCCTGCAGAGGGCAGAACGAGATGTGAGGCTCCATCCCATGACCGTGGGATCATGACCTGAGTGGAAACCAAGAGTCGGACGCTTAACCGACTGAGCCACCCAGGCGCCCCTGTAATTCTGTTTCTCCAATTCAGTTCTCTTTAACTTGTCCCTAACTGAAATTCTGTGTTTCCTATCTTAATTGGTTAATTTATGCACGTTTTTCAGTGTGAGAAATTAAAACTTGGACCTTGACAAAATCACTTGAGAATCGTCCAGACTGCAAATCGTAAGAGTCTGCTGCAGATGTGCCATGATCAGTAAAGCCGAGAAGAAGGGAGGTCCGGGGTGTAGTAGGAAAAGGGAGGAGACACTTGAAAGTGTGCCAGTATGTGGGACCAATAGCTTATTGGCTTTTTAATTAAAAAAAAAAAAAAAATCACCGTGCGCTTTATTTGCAAGTTAAAAGGAAGCTGAATGTTCCTTTAGATGCAGTGAGTGGCGCTGCAGGAGACATTCACTTTGCATGCATTTCTTTTCCATTTCACTTTTTTGGGTTGTTTACTAGTTGTTTACCTTAACACAGCAATGCCTTTTAGACACGCTCACATCTCATTTGGTGTTGACCTTCCCTTTGTGTGGTAGGCGGGCTGCTTCCCTGTGTGGACAGGTTGAGAGACACAGGTCAGCAGCGTGTAACTGAGAGAGTTACCTGCGGGAGCGCCGGGGGGACGGGTTAGGAGTGGAAGGCTAAGCTGTCACCCAGAGACCCAAAATAGAATGGCTTGCGTTACACAGACGCTGGTGTGTCCCTTGTGTCACAGTCTAGAGGCGAGCGGTTCCGCCCTATAGCCCAGCACATGGCCGGCGTGCCAGATGTGACTTCCACCTTTGTGTCAGCCTGGGAACAAGGGTAAAGCATCTAGAAGGGGGTGCTGTGGGATTTGTACATGGCATTTCAATGCATAGTATGTTGGTTGGAGCTTGGCCACTGAGCGGTTCCTGCCTGGAAGGTGGTGGAAAGGTTCTCTGTGTCCACATGTCCAGCCAAAAGTTGGAACCATGAGAAAAAATGATGGGGGGATAGTCCATCCAATAAAAAATGCTATAATTCCTAGTTTAGGGGTCAGTCTTTCCATTCCATATGCATTGAAAGATGCAATTAAATGTGTGCTGGCCGTAAAATCTAGAAACACTTTACATTTTCCTAAGTAACTCTTTCTGTGTGCATTGTACTCTGACTTTTTCCATTTGCCTTGGGCATTCTTTTTTTTTTTTAAGACTTTTTTTAAAAATTTATTCATTAGAGATCGCAAGTAGGCAGAGAGGCAGGTGGAGAGAGAGAGGGGGAAGCAGGCTCCCTGCTGAGCAGAGAGTCTGATTCAGGGCTCGATCCCAGGACCGTGAGATCATGACCTGAGCCGAAGGCAGAGGCTTTAACCCACTGAGCCACCCAGGCGCCCCTGCCTTGGGCATTCTTAATAGAGCCCTACAATATACCTCATATTACAGAGGAGAAATTGGAGGCATGTTGATGTCAAAAGACTTATTTAAGATTAACATCTGATGATTGGCAAAGTAGAACCTGGTCCCCAGTCTTCAGACCTCCATGCAAATGTCTTTTTATTAGGTCCACTGTCCATACTGAGACAGAATTAATTTATGGAAACCTCATAGTGGATCCTTGCCATGTGTTCGTTTTTTCTTCTTTTACACATATCAAATTCTGTCTTTGCATAGTTCTCCTCAGTCTGAGAATCTCTGAATCTTTCCTACAAAAATAGGTATATTTTCATAATCTAAAGGCATGTGGCAACACATGCAGAATGAATTCCTGACATACATTTTAATGTAGCAAATTGTCTTTTGTATATTTGCTTTATACATTGAAATATGTATATATTTGCATACTCTGCATGTATATGTATTTACATATCTCTTAATGTATTCATTAAATAGCAGTTTAATGAAGTCAATGTTTAATTCATTCAACATTGAAGATTTCTGTTTTTCTTTTATAAACAATGGTTGGGGATGTTGTCTGCCATATTAATAGTGTCTTTACCTAGATACGTCAGAAATTCATTGGGAATCGTGTGTTACTTGTGTCAATGCATAGTTCTTAGGAAATGAGACAAAGCAGTACATGCTTTATTATTTTGAAGTAGCCTACCTAAAATTCTGTATAAAACATTATTCTGACTCTTATTATTGCCATGAACAAATCATGGGTTTATCAGTATTGTGTGTTAGTACCACATTCTAGACCCTGACTTCTTAAACTAAAGAAAAAGTTAGATTGCCCCTCATGTTCTCTAAAAATCTCATGTCAGACTGTAATATTTGTGCTGTCAATGATTTAAAGGTGTTACATCACTTTAACTCAGTCACTTCATCTAACCATGAGTGGAGCTCCAGCTGGCCCAGCCGGTACAGGGAAAACAGAAACCACCAAAGATCTTGGACGTGCCCTTGGCATGATGGTTTATGTATTCAACTGTTCAGAGCAAATGGACTACAAAGTGAGTGAGTTAGAAAATGCTACATTCTAACAATATTATCCCGGATTTGGAATGATGGAAACTAAGAGCTCAGAACCCTCGTCTGTGAAATTCTTAATGCCTTGCTCTGTGATTTAGTCCATAGGAAATATCTATAAGGGATTGGTGCAGACAGGGGCCTGGGGCTGCTTTGATGAGTTCAATCGAATTTCTGTGGAAGTCCTGTCGGTGGTGGCCGTCCAGGTGAAACTGATACACGATGCCATCAGAAACAGGAGAAAGAGGTGAGTAGTGCCTGGTTTCCTTCTGTTGTTACGGAGAAGAAGAGGAACATGAAGGAAGACAGCCTCATCTTGCCCTTTTCTTGCTGCCTCTCCCCGTCTCAGGAAATGCATTAAGGAAGAGAGACTGGCTTATTTTGAAGGATGAGTTTGAATAACCTCCCATTTTTTAGTATTTTTTAAATTGTTGACTACAACAAAACTGTATACATTAACACCGGAAAAAACTAACACCCTCAACAGTGCTGAATCCACTTACCGGTTCTCAGTCATGATTGGACTTGACCTTCTGGTGGCATTGGACACACCTGACCTTCCCTTCTGCGGGGCACGCTTCTTCTCGTAGGTTCTGGGCCACCATCATCCTCTTGGTTTTCTCCCACCCTCAGGAATGCTCCCGGGCTGATTTCTTCTCCTCTTCAAAATTGGAAAACAGGGGCTGCCATACAGATGACGATGATAGCTAAATACAGAGCATGTGGACAAGTGTCTGACACGTAGTAAGCGCTGTGTCAGTGTTTGCTCTTACTTTTTCTTGGTAGTATTTCCCGACCCTATTAATAGTGGATGCCACAGGCCTCAATCTTCGGGTCTCGTTCCCTTCATGATTTCACCCCGTCACATGGCTTTGAGAAGCATATGTTTGCTGCTGGCTACCAGATGCCCAGACTTCGTTTCTCTGATACCTAGACCTCCAAAGACCGTGCCTGTATAGGGGCATCTCGAGACCACCTGGTGTCATGTGGGCCTGTTAGATTTAATGGATCCGAAATCAGAATGCTGGTCTCTCCAACAGCACCTGGGTGCTCATTGTTCCTGCCCTGGCCATTCCACGCACGCACTCTGCTGGTTCCTCCGTTACTTCAGAAACTTCCCAAATATCTCTGGAGCCTAAGAACTTCTAACATGATGCCATACTCTAAAAGATAAAACATGACTGGCACTTGGGGTCTGATGGCTTAATTTGAGAAATAAGTATTTTAGGGGCACCTGGGTGGCTCCATTGGTTAAGCAACTGTGTCTTGGTTTGGCTCAGGTCATGATCTCAGGGTCCTGAGGTTGAGCTCTGTGTCAGGCTCCGTGCTCAGCAGGGCATGTTTGTCCCTCTCCCTCCCCCTCTCTTCCTCCCTGCGCTGGCTCCATCTCTGTTAAAAAAAAAAAAAAAAATTAATCTTAAAGAAATAATGCACTCAATTGTGGTTTTCCTTGTAACATTTTTTTGTATACCGAGGCAATCTCATTTTTCTGGCCTACCCACTTACCCCCTCCCTCCTTCTTAGGGTATTTTGCTCAGTTAGCTGTCTTGTCCACAGGAACACTTCAGTCTCCCAGTGAGGGACGGCTTAGCTAGCCCCTCGAAACTGTGACTCTGTTACAGAGGTTTCCAGGTTTTGTGGATCACATCTGGATATTTCCTCCTCGTAGAAAACCCTCAGTCCTTCTGCGACATGGCTCTGGGATACCAGTTGCCTGTGACCACGTGTCTGCTCCCTTACCTGCCCCCACTCTAAGGCCATGTGAGAGAAGGTAGATTCTTTCCTCTTTGACTGCCCCTGCCTGCAAATTTTTAGTTTTTCGTCAAAATCTTATCATTTAATGTAACCCAGATGTCATTTGAGACTGTCCTTTCTAATGGAGACTTATGTAGCTGATCCATACAAGGGTTTCTGGACACTCCCAACCCCACTTATGAGTCGTTTGCTCTCTATCCATGTCTGTATGTATGAGTTGTACCTGTTGATCGCATGCTAGCCCATGGACAGAGGCCCAGGCTTCGTGGTTTCATGCATTTCATTACATGCTCTTTATATCCGAGGACTGAAGCGGTGGGGCCGTGCCTCAGTGAAGCCCACAGGCATCTTGCTGGCTCTGCCCCTCAAGGTCCATACTGTACTCTTGACTGTGGCTGTTCCTAATGTGTCTCACTGGAGAGCAGTCAGGGACCCTGTTAGAATAGTTTCCTCTCTGTGAGCAGCTCTGCCCGGCCTGTCTGCCTTCCCTGGCCGGATCGGCTGGGAATGAAGGTCTCTCCATTCCTACCTTGGCTACACAAAATCCATCTTCCCTTAACTGTCTAGTATCTGAGAAGCTCTTTGTCCTAAAAATTGTGCTTGTCTCTTTTCGCTCTCTACGCTGTGACATCAGCCCAGCTCCTTGACACTTCAGCCCTTCTCTTCAGCCCTTCTCTCTCTCTCTCTCTCATAAAAAAAATCTTATACTTTGTCTTAACCCTCATTTAAAAGTTTCCTTCTATTTGTCCTTCACTTTGGCTCCTCCATCCGTGGCCCATTCCATTGCCCCGGGCCATCGGCAGTCTAACTGGGCCCTTGCAGATGTTCTTACAGATCTGTCCCTGCTTCCCCAGTGCCTTTAAGTGATGAGAATAGTAATAGTCATAGCTAACATCTCTTGAGTATTTACTATATCCTAGGCATTGTCCTCTTAGCCATTTATATGTATAAAATCTTTTATAAAGTTATTTATTTAACAGAGAGAGAAAGAGAGCACAAGTAGGCAGAGAGGCAGGCAGAGAGAGGGAGAAAGCAGGCTCCCTGCTGAGCAGAGAGCCCCATACGGGCCTGGATCCCAGAGATTATGACCCGAGGTTATGACCTGAGTCAAAGGCAGAGGCTTAACCCACTGAGCCACCCAGGTCCCCTGCATAAACTCTTTTAATCCTCGTTTAATTTAATCAGGTGGGTAATATTCTTATCCACCCCCCCCTTTCCTTCTTATGAGGGAATTAGCACGTGTCTAAAGTGATAGTGCTGGTCTCCGAACACTCACAGGCTGGTAGTCCGCAGGTACTTGCTGAATAAACGGGAGGAAAGGTGGGAGGGAGTGAGGGGGGAGAGTGAGCAGACCGAACAAAGAAGCCGCTCTCTCCTCTTACCATGGGTATTTTCTGTCTTCGCAGTATCCCATTCAAGGGGTCTCAGCCCACACTGAAGGCAGAAATGACATCACCTTTCAGTAACTGTCAAAATAGTAAAGTCCCCATTTTTCTATTCCAGCCTATATGGTTGTGCTAAAATAGAAAAAGAGTTCTTGCCATATTTGTAACTCTTGGTGGGGAAGGGAGTGTGTTTTTAATAAACATGCTTCAGAACATCTTCGGAATATGTATGCACAGGAGTTTCAAAGAAAATCCCCGGGATTCAACAGCTCCCTAATAATAATTTGCATTTTGCCGTGGTCTGCATTTGTCAATGTGTTGTCACATTCAAGGAGCTCATTTAATTCCGTCAACATTCTTCTTACGGTAGATTTGTATTTCTCGGGGAAGTCATCACACTGAAGCCATCCGTTGGAATATTTATTACTATGAACCCAGGATATGCTGGTCGAACCGAATTACCAGAAAATCTCAAAGCTCTTTTCAGGCAAGTGTTAAGCTGGGCGGTTTAGCATCTGGAACGCTCATGCCACCTAACGTTGCTGGTTTGCACTGTTAAATGATTTGTTTTTCCCTGAGAATTCCTATGGAGAACCTCTTATTATATCTTTGGGATTCCCTGATAGCGAGAACTTTGATCATGATGAATGAACTCTTTTGAAATATGAAGCCAGAACTTAAAATCATTACTTAAAAGTTATAAGGTACATTTGAACACCTAATACCAGCTCTGTGTTATATTATACATAATATTATTAAAGTTTTTAGCAATTATGGAATATTTAGAAAATATAGGAAGGAATAAAGAAAAGGTGATTGCTTTACCACCCAGAAATGGTGATTGTTGTATTTTTTTCTGGTCTCTTTACAATATAGATTTTATGGAGTTAAGATATGAGGTTAGGTATGATTTTAATTTGTTTCTGGTTTAATGTTTTGATATAAGTAGTTTATCATCTTATCAGAAGTTCCTTGGAAATGCTCCTTTACGTAGCTTCAAAATAGTCTCTCTCATGGCTTGTCCATAATTTTCTAAACCATTTCCTATTTTCTGGCATGAAGGGTTTGTGTTTTTCTTTTTCTTTTTTTTCTTTTTAAAGATTTTATTTATTTATTGGACAGACGGAGATTACAAGTAGGCAAGAGAGGCAGGCAGGGGGAGAGAGGAGGAAGCAGGCTCTCCGCGGAGCAGAGAGCCCGATGTGGGGCTCGATCCCAGGACCCTGGGATCATGACCTGAGCCGAAAGCAGAGGCTTTAACCCACTGAGCCATCCAGGCACCCCGGGTTTGTGTTTTTCTTTTTGATTTTTTTATGATCATAAAAGAGCAGGCTATAAACATCTCTTCACCTGAAGAGTTACCTATTTCAGATTATTACCCAGAACAGATTCCTACCTCTGGAACTACCTGGTGAAAGATTAAAATATCTACTGATGACCTGCTTTCCAAAAATATTTCACCAACAGACACACTTATTAACAGCCCGTCAGAGAAGCTGTGCTGTGTCTGAACCAGTTATGTTTAACTCCGATTGTAAATCAGCGTTGCTCAGGTATACTTTCCTGTAAGAAGACGCGCGCATCTCAGGTTACAGTTTGTGAAAACATCAACACAGTCACGGTGCGAAATATTTCCGGCACAGACAGAAGGTGTCTTGGGCCCCTCTGAAGTGAATCCCCCACACCATGGGATGTGTTTTCTGGGCCTTGAGGTTGAGTGTGTCTTTCCTAGAGCTCATGTCAAGTGGAACCATCCAGTGTGGACTTGTTTGTGTTCTTAGCCTCTTTCCTGGAACACCAAGGTTGGGGGATCCCTCCAAGTTGAGTGTTGCAGGAGTTCCTTTTAGTAGGTGGTTAACATTCTGTCGTGGAGACACACTACCATCTGTGTGTCTTTCCACCAGTTGGTGGGTGCTTGGGTTGTTTCCAGTTTGGGGCTCTTAGGAATCAAGCTGCTATGAACATTCATCTACGGTCTTTGACTGAACATACATTTTCTTTTGGGTAAATATCTATGAATGACAGTCTCATGGCAAGTGTGTGTTTGACGTCGTCAGAGTCTGCCAATCCGGTTTCTAAGGTGGTTGTGCTGTGTCACACACAGTCTCACCATCAGTGTATGAGAATTCCACTTGCTGTACGTTCTCATCAACACTTAGTACATGCAGTCTTGTCGGTTTTAGCCAACCTGACAGATGAGTAGTGGTACGTCATTGTGGGTGTTGTCTGCTGCATTTCCATGATGGCTAATGATGTTGCACATTTTCTCACGTAATGTACTGGCCATTCCCACACTTCACTTCTGTGAAGGGCTGTCCTCTGTGGGCTTCCTTAAATTCATGTATCACAAATATTTTTTCTCTTAACTTGTGGCTTGTCTTAATTTTCTTAATGGTGTTCATCAAAGGTAGCAGTTTTAAATTAGACGAAGTGCAATTTATCCATTTGCTCTTTAAAATGGGCTAGTGAAGAAAGTTTGACTAATCCCATGTTGCAAAATTTTTTGAGTATGTGTTCTTCCAGAAGTGTTGTTTTATAGTTTTCATGTGTTTTCTACTTTTTTCTGTTGATGTGCTGGATGATACTGACTGATTTTTCAAATGCTAAACAATTCTTCAGTGGTGTGTTCCTGGGATAAACTCCACTTGGTCAGGAGATGCTATTTTTATATTTGTTGCTGGGTTCCATATGCTACTACTTTGTTAAGGATTTTGAAATCTATGCCAGGAGGGATGTTGGTCTGTAGTGTACTTTCTGTATTATCTTTATCTGGTTTTGGCATTGGGGTGACGCTGACCTTGTGTAATGAATTGGCCATTTTCTTGTCTATTTTCTTCAGTTTGTGTAGGGTTGGTATTATTTACCCCTTAAATACCCGGTAGAATTAGTAAATGAAGCCATCTGAGCCTAGATTTTCCTTTGTGGCAGTTTTTTTCAGTGCTAAACTCAATTTCTTTGGTAGATATGGAGTCATTCAGATTTTTTTTTCTTCTTGAATTAGTTTTGATAACTTGCATCTTTTAAGAAATCTCCCCACATGACCTAGATTATTGAATGCATTGGCATTCATTTTATGATATTCCCTTGTTATCGGTGGTGAGGTCCTGCGGGCCATGTGTGTCATGGGTCATTTGTGTCTTCTCTCCTTCCCTTGCTTTGTTGAGCTAGAGGCTTGTCTGCTACATTTTTAAAGAGCTCTCTGCTGTTCAGAGTATATATTGTTCTTCACTGTCTGCCTTAAAAAGGATACACTGCCTAACCTATAACGTAAGAACCTCTAGTTTTTAGTATGATTTCTTTTGAGTTTAAAATTTGCTTGTCCATCCATCTGTTTAACCGTGTTTCATTTGTATTTTCTTCTCATTTTTATACTTTTTAAATGTGTTTTATTTATTCAAGAACTTCTTTTGGCAAATAATAGGAGTATTTAAACTGAATTCTTTTCCCAGTCACCTACTCTAGCGTGCTTTATTGAATGTTTTCCTTTCCTCCTAGACCACCTTTGTTGAGCATGGCAGCTCTGTGATGTCTTTTTTTCTTGAAAAGTGATTTCAGAGAATAATATCCTAGCAATGTCATGATTATAGAATATTTTTTTTAAAGATTTTATTTATTTATTTGTCAGAGAGAGAGAGCGAGCGAGCATAGGCAGACAGAGTGGCAGGCAGAGGCAGAGGGAGAAGCAGGCTCCCAGCCAAGCAAGGAGCCCGATGCGGGACTCGATCCCAGGACGCTGGGATCATGACCTGAGCCGAAGGCAGCTGCTTAACCACTGAGCCACCCAGGCGTCCTGATTATAGAATATTTTGATTTGAAACTTAAACCCCTATGCATTGTTTTTACATTTGCCTCCCAGTTCATCTCCTTCCCGTTTTCACTTGGGTCCTTAAGCTTGAAATTGTTTGACGACATTTTCCTAAACTTGGTCTAACTAAGGACGTGTCATCGATATTGGGATGCTAGTACTTGCATCAGCAAAGGTTGAAGGACAATTTGGTTGATGCAGGGTAGCGTTTGTGAGTGGAGGCAGTATGCCTGAGCCTTAAGAGCCCCATGATTCCACCCCTGACCTGCCATGGGGCCTGGGACATGTGCTCACCCGGCTCAGAACCTTGGCCTGCACCTTGGCAAAATACAGGTGAGAAGAGTAGCCACTTCCTGGAGTCGTGTGAATTAAGGGAGAGAGTGCGTGAAAAGCTTGTAGAACCTATACAGCGGGAAGAAAGTGCTCAGTAAATTCAAGTTGCAATTGTATGTACTGTGCCAGACAATTTACTACCTTTTCTGTCCCCTATTTGCTGTTGATCTTTACTGCTTCTATTGTATGATAGAGTACAAAATGTGGAGGAAATTCAGGCTTAGTTTAAATAGAAGGACTCAGGGCACAGATGCCAAGAAACTTGGGCATGTTCAGCGTGAAAGTTAGATATGCATGAAGCTGACTGTAATTTTATCTACAAGAGCAGGTGGATAAATGTTACTGGACTGTGCACTTCACGATGTCCAAAATCACTTACTTGGTTCCTCCTTTGCCCTTCAGTTGAATGGAATTTTTTCAGATGTTGCTTTAAATGGCAATGGTCTTTGGGGAAGACTTTCTGGAAGTCCCCCTCCAAAAAGGGGATTTAAACGTGACATTTCAGTAATTTTTTGTCTTAAAAGTCTAACCATGCGGCGCCTGGGTGGTTTAGAGGGTTAAGCCTCTGCCTTCGCCTCAGGTCAAGGTCTCAGGGTCCTGGGATCAAGCCCCGAATCGGGCTCTCTGCTCGGCAGGGAGTCTGCTTCCCTCCTCTCTCTCTGCCTGCTTCTCTGCCTACTTGTGATCTCTCTCTCTATGTCAAATAAATAAATAAAATCTTAAAAAAAAAAAAAAGTCCAACCATGCTGGCCGCAGGTAGCAACACACCAGAACTGGCCTGTACCACCTTGAAAGAGCCGATGGTTAAATTTTCATTGGAACTGAAATTTTGGAGTTTGTGGTTAAGCATGGCCGCTGATAGAAACAAAATTATATGGACATATGGTTGTACTTAAGACAGAGGTGATGAGTGCTCAAAATGCATCGCTGCCTAATTGAATTTCTTTGTTTAGTATTGATGCTCTCAGGTCCTTTCTGTCTATTTTGTCTGCGTGGTGGTGTGCTACTGGGCCTCTCTTCCCAAGCCCATGTTGCTAGATGGAGGTTAGCCGTGCTGGAGGTATTTATTGCATGGAAACCAACAGACGTTCTATTTTGGAGAGCTGGTCATGAAACATTGACAAGCCTAGCGTTGGCCACGGGTAAAGGTGGCCTCTACCACCGGATACCACGTCCCTTTCTTCAGGGACAACTTGTAGGAGTGGACTGGATATACTTAGAGATTTCCCTTAAACTCCTACACCCATTCTTCCGCCTTTTTCACACATTCCATAGTTGTCTACATTATCTAGTAACAAATGGGACATTTTTTTGGTTGAAATGAAGGGTCTCGTTAACTGTGACGGACAGTGGTAATTGTGAGTTGCTTGGGAACGGTGAGAATATGCATACAAATTAATCACTTGATTTCAGCAATTTGTACTTACTATCTTATAACATCAGGAAGCTGACTCTCTTACTCACTTTTTAGGCCCTGTGCCATGGTGGCCCCTGACATCGAGCTAATCTGTGAAATCATGTTAGTTGCTGAAGGGTTTGCAGACGCTCGTTCATTAGCCCACAAGTTCGTCACGTTGTACACGCTATGCAGGGGGCTCCTCTCCAAGCAGGTGAGTGGTTTTTCCCTTTGGCTTGGTTTTTACGTCCCATTAAAACCGCTTTGGAAATATAGATGCTGGGTAATCTATCATTCATATGACGGTTAGATGTTTTGGAGTAATTTTTTTAAATTTTCTGTAAAATTTTGAAAATCTTTATTGTACAATTTTAAATTTTTTTTCTAAAATTAAATTTGAGACATTTTAAGTCGACCATTTTTTTTTAAAGATTTTATTTATTTGAGAGAGAGTACAGGAGGTGGAAGGGGGGGTGGCAAGGGGCATGGGGAGAAGCAGACTCCCTACTGAGCAGGTAGCCCAATTTGGGGTGGGCTCGATCCCAGGACCCCAGAATCATGACCCGAGCTGGAACCCAGGACCGTGACCTGAGCTGCAGGCAGACGCTTACCCAGCTGAGCCACCCAGTTGCCCCTTAAGTTGACTGTTTTATTGGTACTTCGTACAGTTTTTAATTGATGGGCTCTGTGATTGTCTTTAACCTTCAGCAATGCTGTAATTATACATGGAATTTTATGATGTGTCCTTTTCTTGGTGAGAACATTATTTTCTAGTAAGGGATGGCAGGAGTGTCCATAAGAGTCAAAAGAAGAAAAAGCTGATTTTCTGAAAAACCCCTCAAATTTTAAATGAAACTTTCTCTTGTTTTGGTGGTCATGTTTTATTTGCAAGCGGGGTTGGCTTTTTTGGTTTTTGTTTTTACTTTGGCTAAGTCCCTAGTCTCTGAAGTGGGTCAAACTTACTCTTTACTCTTCTCACTCGCTTGGATTTTTTTTTCTTTTTCTTTTCTTTTTTTTTTTTTTTAGTAGAAAATGATGCTACATTCATTTTAGGTCTGCAGCATAGTGCTGCGATATCTCTCTACGTTATGTCACGGTCACCACAAGTGTGCCTGCACCTGTCACCCTACAAGGCTCTGCCAGTACCACTGACTGTATCCCCTGGGCTGGGCCCTTATTCCTGTGCAGCCCCCAGCTTCTTGATCTTTGACCAAAGCTGCCGACGTGCTGCAGAAATGACATCAGTACCAGCCTCGTTATTTTTAAATTCAGCGTCATGGCCACCTTTGACTTCAGTCTTTTGATGACCTTTCATTAATTCCTGGTGACATTATTTTGCAGCTCTTACAGCATGACAAGCATTAAAATGTCACAGTAGTTACAAAGTATTAAATGTGATAAATTAATACAAAGTATTAAAATGAACCACGTAGTTACCTGTACTGACAGAGGTACTCATTCTAAGTTACCTGTTGCTGAGGCGGAATTTGGGATGTGAGAGAGAAATTCACGTTATCGTTTTAGATTTACATGGTGGGGAAATCATAGTGAATTTAATAATACAGAAAAATGTTTATGACAGTATGGCATGCAGAAAACAGCATACCAAACTAGATGTGATATACAACTTACCTGTGTTTTCTATTTTAGACTCTGTGCATTATATACACGCTTACACACACACACACACACACGCATATATGTACGCATATACATATGTGTGTGCTTTTTAATTTTTGTCTCTGGGTACTAAGACTGAGTATTTTTTATTTTTCTCCTTGTTTGTAATTTCCTTTTTATTTTTGCAAGGAGTTCATTTTAATTTTATAATGGGCAGGAGTCCAAAGAAAGGGGTGTCATTGAACCCAAACAACACAGAGTTGCAACCACATCATTCCCTGTGGTCCTATTTAAACATTTAGTGAGCATTTCCTATATCCAAGTAATAGGTTTGTTGCCAGTGATGATGAAGAAGGTAAACAAGAGCAAATGAAGCGAAGCACTCAGATTCCTGAGTTCGGAGCTCTTAGGAGATACAGTTTATGTGAAATAAAATCATGAGAAGTAGGTAGGAGAGGGAGGCGTTGGGAGTAAAAGAACAGTTGAGAGAAGTGCTCTCCGACTGGACAAGGGTCGTGGATGAAATGAGGGAAGGCAGAGAAACCAGGACAGAAGGGCCGAATTAGGAACACTCGCTGGTACTTTTCCAAGCTGTAGGGATGGATTTAAGAAGAACCAGTCGATGTCTTTTAAAAAATTACTTATTTATTTAAGAGAGCGTGCCCATGTTGAGAGGGACAGGGCAGAGGGACAGGGGGAGAGAGAATCTCAGGCAGGCTCCCCACTGAGTGCAGAGCCTGATGTGGGGCTTTGTCTCATGACCCTGAGGTCATGCCGTGAGCTGAAATCAAGAGTTGGATGCTTAACTCTCTGAGCCACTCAGGGGCCCCACCCATGGGCATTTTTAAAATTCAACTTAATTTTTATTTAAATTCAATTAGTCAACATGCAGTACATTACTAGTTTCCAGTGTAGAGTTCAGTGATTCATCAGTTGCGTATAACACCCAGTGCTCATCACATCACGTGCCCCTCTTAATGCCCATCACCCAGTTACTGCATTCCCGCCCCCCCCCCCACCCCTGCAGCAGCCCTCAGTTTGTTTCCTGTAGTGACCAGTGGACATTTTTGGCCAATGGAGTGACACAATGAAAACGGTGAAGATTATTATAGCGCTCGTTGCTTTCACATGCTTAGGAGAGTCCCCAGATCCTCTCAAACCTGGGTCCGGAATTTCTTCTACCTCCTCTCCTTTAATGTTCTTACTGCACTGACTAAGCACCCCTCTGGCCTCCATACTCCTGGTTTTCCCCCTTCCCTCCTCACCACAAGCTCTAGTCTCCTTCTGCACCAGTGGCTCTCCACTGATTATTTTTACCATGACCCACGGCAAAAACTGCTTATTCTACTGAGCTCAGGAATGCAGCCATGTGTGTTATATGCACAGCTGTGAAACAAGAATTTTCACCCAATACTCCTTACCTTTCCTATTTGTAGTGCATTCTGGTATTTTTCATCCTATTCTGTTCTATTACCAGCAGAAATGATGGTCAAGACCTACTAAATTGAATTTACTAATGCACTAATGGATTGAAGGACATATTTATACATGGATATATTGTTTCGCTGCCCACAAAGCATTAACTCGTTTCATTCCTACAACAGCCCTGTGAAGTGGTTAGATTCTTTTATGTGCCTTTTTATAGACAATGATACTTGGAGAGGGCAGTGATTTTCCCACAGGCTTTGTTGGAAGATATCTGAGAGAAGGGTGTCACTCTGTGGGTTGTAGATGAAAGGCAAAAGACAGTAGGCCTGTTATATGTGATCAGCCCGTTAACTCATTGTCCCCTTCCTGGGCAGTGCCCCGTGCCGGGACCTAGAAGACAAAAGGGAATAGATCTGCCCTCTGTTCTCCAGGAGCCCTGAGCCTGTGAAAGGCATCTTCCATCGGGATTATGTAAAAGTCTCAAAGGAGAGATACTATTTTATCACCAAGTTTCAGTAATACAGCTTGGACTGTGTTCAACACCAACATCGGTGCTGGAGTGTGCGAGTGATGAAGAGGTAGAGTAGGGGCACCTGGATGGCTCAGTGGGTTGAGCCTCTGCCTTAGGCTCAGGTCATGATCTCAGGGTCCTGGGATCGAGCCCTGCATCGGGCTCTCTGCTCAGCAGGGATCCTGCTTCTCCCTCTCTCTCTGCCTGCCTCTCTGCCTACTTGTGATCTCTGTCTGTCAAATAAATAAATAAAATCTTTAAAAAAAAAAACAAAAAAGTAGAGTAATTAGGCCAAATAGAGATCTGGGCCTGGGAGGGGCAGACTCACAGGACTGTCCACTAAACTGAAGAAGTGGGCCGTGTTTGGAGGTGAAAATGCACAGGTAGTTCAACTTCTGAGTTAGCAGGTTTCTGGGGAGAAGAGCCGGGAAGGCGACTGGAACCTGGGGCCCACGCTGCAGCTCAGTGCTGTGGGCAGAGATCTGCTGACAGAGGCAGAGAGCCAGGGGGAAGAGGCAGGAGGAAGCTGAAGGGACATAGTTCTCATAGTTGCAAAGAGGAGAGGAAAACACTACCTCACACCCTTAAAGCATGTATTTATCTAAACTCTTTAGAGCTTTTGGCTTCTACCTCTGGAATGAGAACCTTACTCCCTCATAACATTTTTGAGAAAATATAACCTGTGTTTTTATTTTTAGGATCATTATGACTGGGGACTTCGCGCTATTAAATCTGTGTTGGTTGTAGCTGGCTCTCTAAAACGAGGAGATAAAAATAGACCCGAAGATCAGGTACTGCAGCGCTGACTTGGTTCTGGGGTGTGAGTGGCTCAACAGCTTCACAGAAATGAGAGTATATACCCGGATGGGGCACCGTGCCTAGCGCAACTTTGAACAAACAGAATCTCTGTTTCCGTAGAACATCCCGAGGACGGGCATTTCTTATTTTATGAAAGATAACTATTCCTGAGTATAAGGATATGACTACAGGAAAGAAAAGGGGGCTTTCTAGGTGCTTTTGAGAGAGCAGCTACAGAAAATATTTTGGCCATCATAATCACATAATTCAGCAATCACTGGTTGATTTCCTCTGAGGAACATTTAGAAAATCTGATTAATTGATTTGGGAAATTAATCCTGAAAAGTCAGTGAAAATGTAATCTCATGGGGTGAAGTGTGTCCCTTTCATGGGCGTAAGATGAGCGTGAGGAATGGAACAGGAAGAATGGTCGCCTGACACCAGTGAAATGCTCAGGTGGTTAGTCACAGCTGCTGGGGCGGTGTTCGATCCCAGCCGGGGGATAGAACAATAACTGCGTTCTTCTCTAATTTTTTTGGATGCGTTTTTCCTTTATTAAGAGTGAGAACAGTGGCTCTGCAGCACTGTATATATTCTGTATGGCTTCAGAAGTTGAAAACAATCTATTCCTGTGAGTTTCTTTTCGTGTTAAAGGACGCTTACATGATTTCTACCTCCATAATACCTTTCTCTTCCTCTCAGTCATAATTCACCGCTGGGTAGGGATTTT
The DNA here is from genome assembly GCA_004024625.1 of Mellivora capensis. Lineage (NCBI taxonomy): Eukaryota > Metazoa > Chordata > Mammalia > Carnivora > Mustelidae > Mellivora > Mellivora capensis. The sequence goes on along the minus strand of PISX010000431.1, from coordinate 108,247 downwards.
CTTGCCTTTCTTTGCTACGTTGTCAGTGTTGTTGGATCGCTTATCTCTTTCTGTAAAAGTCGTGCTGATGTTCAAGTTACATTTTTTAAAATCTAAAACCCTCTTTGGTTTTCAGCCAATACAGAGCAAATACCCACACTAAAAGGGTTCGGTTTATCATTCTGAGATTCGCAGAGATTCGCTTTGAAGACGATGAGCTGATGGGCCTGGTTAATTATATCCTGGAGTTTGAGGATTAAAGAGGGAAGAGCCTCAGACTCTTTGTCAAGATCAAAACAGATAGTTGCCGGAACAGAGCCTCGTCCCTGACTTGGGTCTGAGGTTTGGGACACCAGCAGAGCCTTCTGGTGTTCTAATCCGTGAGCTTGGTGGCATTCACCCTTCCTGTAGATAGGGCGCCATCCTAAGGGAGGACCAGTATCAATAGCCTATGCTTTGGGTACAAGGTTTGAAAATAACGTGTTGGGTACACCCAGTATTGGCTTCCTCAATAAAGTGTTTTCTTTCTAGGTACTCATGAGAGCACTGAGGGACTTCAATTTGCCTAAAATAGTGACAGACGACCTTCCCGTGTTTCTGGGCCTGATTGGTGACCTCTTTCCTGCCCTGGATGTAGCCCGGAGGAGGACGCCACACTTGGAACAGACGGTCAGGCAGGCCACCTTGGAGCTCCACCTGCAGCCCGAGGAGAGCTTCATTCTTAAAGTAAAAGCAGCGTGTGCTTCTCATGGCAGCTCTGGGGATTTGCCGTGAGAATTACTGCATTTCAGGGGTCTTTAACCAAAACACGAACTTACGTATTCTGCGGACCTTTATGCAATCTTAATATTTTCTCTAAAGCATTCTCAATTGACCGGCTTTACGCCAGTAAATAGAAATAATTATTTTAGAGTTCCATTCTGTGAGTAGGAATACGATTAAGTCACGGTTTTAAGTGTGAGCATACTTTTCTTCAGTCCACAAAAATTTCTTTGCTGTTCTTGGTGACATGCATCAGAAGTTACTTTTGCTCTTTTTTTCTCTCCTCCTTCGAGAAACTTACAAGTAAATCCTTAGTACTTGCTTTTAGTGGGGAAAGAAATGTCGACATGTATGACATCTGACTTCAGGGCTTGTGCCCACGCGTGCTCAATTTGGGTGTAGTGAGCACGCAGATGTTAAAATACACTTAGAGAGTATCTATTTTAGATATCATGAAGGAGCTAAGTCATTACTCAGGTGTAGGTCATTAGCCTTGTATTGTTTTGGTTCAACACTTTGTGAAGAGGCAGTGGTTTTGTAAGTCATCCCTGCCATGTATCGAGGACTAGGGTACCTCGCCCTGCCTGTGGCAGTGACTCGCCGAGGAATGGTTTCTCTCAGTTCGTCCCCCTATGTTGTACTTGGGGAGACTCAGGAGAAGCTGTGATTGGCACAGGTCATCTCTTTGAACTTTCCTGGAATGTCATTGTGCTGGTGGGAGCTGGCTTGAGTTGTCAGCCAAGAATTAAGCCAGAAAACGGGTAGGGTTTTGGTTTTTTGTTTTTTTTTTCAGGGCTGGGGGGTGAGGTTCTTGGTTGTGTTTTTTGCTTTGTTTTGAAATGACCAACTCATTGAAGGAACCGGTGACTGTTTGGTCACAGGTCGTCCAGCTTGAGGAGCTGTTGGCTGTGCGGCACTCGGTCTTTGTGGTTGGAAATGCAGGCACGGGCAAGAGTAAGGTATGGTAAATTGCCTGTTTGTTTTCACCCCTGGAAGGAACACGTTTTGGTCGGGCATATTCTCATCTCTATTTAAGAGTTCCCTTTGCCGAAGTCTCCCATAATTTTGAGTTAGAATCTGAGACTCTAATACAGCTTTTTTGACCAATGGATGCTATATTTTTTTTCCATATTAGCGGCAGGGAGAGTGCAACGCATAGAACCTTGTGCTGAAATAGGAAAAGTAAGCTGAGAGAAGATTGGGCTTTCCATATTCATCAAAACTACTTTTTTCTCTCTCCCAAGTTACTTTAGATTCTCCTTCCCGTATCAGTAAGAAAAACCCAGATATTTTCCTTCAGTACTTTCTCAGAAACAGAGCCCTCAATAGGGGTGAAAGAGATGTTGAAAAGCAAGGAAGACAGCAAAACCCACATTTTGGGGGTACCTGTTATGTGCTATGCTGGATGCATCACGTGTGTTTTATTGTGCATGGTGATGGTATGCTCTGGGTATTATTATCTCCATTTTTACCTCACTGCTTGATTTTGTTTGATCTTACCGGTAATCCTGGCAACATACTTATTTTCTTGGTTGGCAGACAGTCTATGCAGAGCTGCCTGCATTTTAATTCAGGGTGCTTGGGTATAAACATACTGAGTAGCCAAGGACTAAAAATAATCAGACTGGGCATATGAGACTTTAGAGCATGGGTGTGTATAGAACTTGCCAGGATTTAGATCTGAACCCAAAGTGGAACAATTGCAAAGGGAGGCCTGGTATCAGAATTTTCTAGTGAAAAATGTAATAATTGAAATATTGAAGTGGATAACTGATAGACCTGTAATTATTTTGTTAGAGGAAGTTTCAGATATGGGCCATGGTTCAGGGAAGGATAAAATTAAATTCTATAATTTCCTGTAGATTAATGGTTTCTAAAAATACAAGCTTAATATTCCTAAGGCATTCAATTTCTTTCATCTAGTCTCCACTGATTGTGTCCCAGCCAACCTTTACTTAAGCTGATAGAACTAGAACACTGGGGCTCAGGGCCGGGTTATGTAGCCACTTACTCTCCCAAAGTACTTGGCGGTTGTTGATCAGTCCTCCGGAGGCCTGTGGGTCGATTAGGATGATGCAGCTCTATAATAGAAGCCGTGGCTTTTCAGAGAAGGCAAAAAGGATATTTGGGGGAGATAACGGAGCTAGGGTATTGATTACTTAAACAGACCTAGAAAAAGTGTCTACTCAGTGAATCTTACTCAAGATTCTTACTTTTCCTATTTCAGCACAAGGTTCTTACTCAAGCCTTCTTCTTCTCAGTCATCTTGATCAGAGTTTCTCAGGTGTGCTCACGGTTGCCCTGCTGGCTCAGATTACTCTTGGTCATGGAGGCTGCCCCATACATTCACCACAGGCTCTTGAGCGGCACCTGTGGCCTCTGTTGAGTAGCACGCCCTCTTCCTCAAGTGCAGACCATCTCCATCTGAGAACCAGGGCTCTAGGTCACACGTCCCCACTAGCATCACGGGCATCACCTGGGACGCTATTAGCCATCCCAATCCTCATTCCCACCCTAGACCTGCTGCCTTAGACTCTCCGGGATTAGGCCCAGCCATCTCTGTCTTAACATCCTCTAAGCCGTTCTCATGTGCCTATGTACAAGCAGCGTGGATTCCCCTACATGAATGGGAACACTTGTTGACTTATTTGCACATGTGGTTAAAAATATTAAATGATAAAGTGACTTCCTTTAGTCTACAAGGTTCCAAGAATCCAGTGAAGAGATCCTTAGAGATGGAAGGATTACGTTTTTCAAGATGGCAATGAAAATGTGCACATTACTGACTATACTCAGGATGTCTAGGAACGTAACATGAAAAAGAAAAATCCTTTAGAAATGATTTGCTTTCCATTTTCCTTATGGGAGTATTAATTTTCTTAGCTTTTTCCTTCTTTCCTTCAGATTTTGAGAACATTGAACCGAACATATGTTAACACAAAACAGAAACCTACTTGGACTGACTTAAACCCCAAAGCTGTGACAACAGATGAACTCTTTGGTTTCATACATCACGCTACTCGAGAATGGAAAGATGGCAAGTAGTATTTCCCCTTTACAAGTGCTAACATTTTCCTTATCCAGAAAACCATTTCTCAGTTCAGGCCAATTTCAGTCATAGTTGTAGATTTATTGTTTATGTGTCAGCATTATCGGAAATGGAGCAGCTCACAACAGCATTTATGACCAGTAAATTAAAACCAGATTTGAATAAGTGGTCAATTTGTATTCGGCAAGTTTGCACACAGCTGTATATTTTATCCCATGTCAGTTACGTCGGGGGGGGGGGGTCCCTGTAAACCAGGCAAGAAGTGAACTTGAACGCCTCAGGGGAATCTGTGAAGTATGGGATACAAGACACAGACTGAGTTTCAGACAGACACTATGGTAGGTGCCAGAGACAGAAGTTAATGGGACATGTTCCTTGTCCTGAAAGTGTTTGCACACAAACAGACCCTTTTGTTAAAATCTTACTTCCCATTTCAGTAAATGCACTAACCTGGGCACCATCTTTGAGTCCTTTCTCCCTTTCATGCTGTGCATTCAGTCTCACAGCAAATCCTATAGACTTTACCTTTATTCTCTTGTCTTCCAGTACCATTTGCCTTCTCTGCCACTCCCGTCAGCCTGGACTGTCACCTCTTGTCTGTATTTGTGGGGTCCTCCCTGCTCTTGTCTCCTTGCAGTTCCTTTTCCACGCAACAGAGGGCGCTCCTGAAAATACAAATTCTCTGCTTGCAGTTTCCAGTGGGTTCCATCTCCCTTAGAATCCAGCCTTAATCCCAGGCTTACAAGGTTCTGTGTGATTAGATCCCTCCTCCCCCAGCTCTGGTCTCGTTTCCTAAGCTCTGCTCCTCACCTACCATCATCCATGCATTCTGGCCTCCTTGCTCCTCCTTGAACATGCCAAGCGTCTTCCCATTGCGGGGCCCCCACGCTTGATGTTCTCACTGTTTGCAGCGCTGCAGGTAATGTGTGTGTCTTAAGGTAAGGAAGTGTCTGGTCCTGGTGCCACCTCAGAGGAGGCTTCACTGAAGAGCCTGTCTATAGGAGCATGCCTCACCCTTCTCAGTTTTCTTACCACGTGTGTGCCTATTTCCGTAATTTGGGGACAATCGAAACTGGTTCTTGGCCTTTCTGTCATTTTTTTTTAAAGGATGGTGGCATGAAAGGACTAATACCAGTTTATGCTGAAAACCTGTGTAAGCCATTCATCTCCGTGATCATTAGGAAAGGTGGCTGGCTTTTTTTTGTTTTGTTTTAAATGAGTCGTAGTAGTAGGTTTTGCATACTGTTGTTTATTTTTGCACAAAATACTTCACAGGAAACGAAACCTTCCATGTATGTGCATCAAAACAGTTTTTCTTACAATATTATATACTTGAGTTTTGAAAAAGCAGTGATTATTACATACATCATGTAATGTACGCAATACCTGAAAAAGTAGGGACAGCAAAAAGGACTGTGGGTTTAAAATATTTTTATCGGGGTACCTGGGTGGCTTAGTCGGTTGATCATCCAACTCTTGGTTTCGGCTCAGGTCATGATCTCAGGGTCCTGGGATCGAGCCCCATGTCTGGCTGCATGCTCTTTGGGGAGTCTGCTTAAGGATTCTCACTCTCTCTCTCTCTCTGCCCCTCCCCCCCACTCTAAGATAAATAAATCTTTAAAAAAATGTTTTTATCTTCTCATCTTATAAACTACTAAGCCAATGACCAAATTTCTGAAAGAAATGTAAAACACCTCTGAATTAGCTTCAGAATTCTATCCCATGAATATTGTTGTAGAAACACAGAGAAAGGTAAAATAAACTAGTATTTGGCCTAAAATAGATAATGTATGTATACAGAAAAAGATAATGTCTTTGTTTGGTGTAACATACATGTATGTTAGCCCCTATAAATCCCCACACCTGTTCTTCGAGGAAACTACTATCTTTATTTGACATGTGGGAAAGCCTCAGAGAAGGTCAGGCACATCCTCACGGAAGTGAAACTTGTTCATTGGTTTGCAGTCCAGGCGTAGCTCAAAGGTATCCCATATTGCCCATCAGAAAGAGGAAGCAAACGTACAGCAAATTTATTTACCTTTTTTTAAGACTTTATTTATTTGAGAGAGAGAGTGTAAGTGGGCAGAGCGGCAGGGAGAGGGAGAAGTAGGCTCTCCGCTGAGCAGGGAGCCCCACACAGGGCCCGATCCCAGACCCTGGGATGGTGACCTGAGCCGAAGGCAGACATTTAACTGACTGAGCCACCCAGGCGCCCCAGCAAAGTTATTTACTTAATAAAAGAGCTTCCTATAGAAATAATGGTTTATTTTAGAAATAAAGAGCATGTAACTCCATACTCTATTAGCTTTTTAAAAATTCAGTTAGCCAACATAATATCATTAGTTTTTGATGTAGCGTTTAGCAATGCATTAGTTGAGTATAAGACCCAGTGCTCATCACATCACGTGCCCTCCTTAATGCCTATCACCCTATTACCGCATCCCCCTCCCACTACCCCTTCTGCAACTCTCACTTTGTTTCCCAGAGTCAGGAGTTTCTGATGCTTTGTCTCCTCTGATTTTTTCCCATTCAGTTTTCCCTCCCTTCCCCTATGGTCCTCTGTACTATTCCTTATATTCCGAATATGAGTGAAGCCATATGATAATTGTCTTTCTCTGACTTATTTCACTTAGCATAATTCCCTTCTGGTTCCATCCATGTCAGTGTAAATGGTAGGTATTCATCCTTTCTGATGGCTGAATAATATTCCATTGTGTATATGGATCACATCTTCTTTATCTACTCATCTGTTGAAGGGCATCTTGGCTCCTTCCACAGTTTGGTGACTATGGACATGGCTGCTTTGAACATTGGGGTGCAGGTGCACCTTCGTTTCACCACATCTATATCTTTGGGGTAAATACCCAGTAGTGCAATTGCTGGGTCATAGGGATCTATTTTTGACTTCTTGAAAAACCTCCTACTGTTCTCCAGAGTAGCTGCACCAGCTTGCATTCCCACCAACAGTGTAGGAGGGTTCCCCTTTCTCCGCATCCTCACCAACATTTGTTTTTCCATGACTTGTTAATTTTAGCCTTTCTAACTGGCGTAAAGTAGTATCTCATTGTGGTTTTGATTTGTAGTTCTCTGATGGGGAATGGTATGGAGCATTTTTTCTCGTGGATCATTTACTCTGAATGTGTAGGTCTCTTCTCATCCATTCTGCGAGAACAAGTGAATCTTAAGCATGATGGACCAAAATGGATCATCCTGGATGGAGATATTGATCCCATGTGGATTGAGTCACTAAATACTGTCATGGATGATAACAAGGTGAATAATACCTTAGTGCTAAACAAATACCACACCCGGAGTGTAGGAAGATCTGTTCGCTTGTTCATTGGAATACCAGTTTTTAATCATTAGCCCAATGTTCTTCATGTAATTGCTATTTTGATAAGTGGCACTATTCTGATAATGCTCTTAATTTCACTGTTAAAGAGTTGAAGGGAAATAACATTTTTCTTGTCTGCATAAATTTAACCACCTTTAAAGAGGGATGGATACCTGAGAATTTAGTTCATACACGCCTCACCATTTTCTAATGGTGTCTAACCATTAGAATTCTAATTTGTCTGACCAGACAGATTATTATCTTTGGTTATGTATGCAGTACTCGGATAATAAAAGGGTGAGTTTGTGCCCATGTAAATTGATGGAATTTAGCTGTTAGAATTAAGTAATTCCTATGGCTATAGAATGAGTATAAATGCATTTCTAAGCATTTTTTGCTGTGGCTAATCCAGCATTCCCAGCAAAAACAAAACGTGATAGCCCAGGCCCGTGAGACACCACTTAAAGCAACACAAGGTCTATGGTTAGGGTTAGGAGAAAGAAATAGGCCATCATCCTTGCTACAGAACAGAATTACGAACCCCCTTAAATTAGTGGTAATTACCGCTTTCCACTTTAAGACACTGTTCATCATAAAATGTAGGTCTGAGATCTTTATACTTACATGAGTTTCTCTAGCACAATTGATAATTGTGGTATTTCAGATTCTAAAGAAAGTTTGGGGTTTTTTTTGTGGTATTCAGGCCTTTTCATGTAATCAACTCTTAGAACAAATATCTTCTGTTCAGTAGTAATTACTGCAGACACTTAGTGTTTGGCACGAATGAGTCCGAGTTGGTGAGTTTGTTCCTCAGGGGTCAGTGAGCTCCCGCCTGGGATTAACTGAGATCTTTATTCACACCACTCTTCCAACTCAGGAGAGCGAGCTCATCACTTTTGGCACTTGGACCGAGGGGGGTGGCCCGGGAGAGGGAGTACTTGGTGTTCTGAGTTAGCTGCATAGCCTTTGCCCCCCAGTGGCAGCACCTCTTTCACGCTGTGCTGCTCTGTCCAGGTGCTGACCTTGGCCAGCAATGAGCGCATAGCCCTCGCCCCCTCCATGAGGCTGCTCTTTGAGATTCACCACTTGCGGACTGCAACCCCAGCTACTGTTTCCAGAGCGGGGATTCTGTATGTGAACCCACAGGATTTGGGCTGGAATCCGTGAGTACTGCTTTTTTTTTTTTTTTAAGTTGTGGTAAAATATACATAACAGAAAACATTTTAACCATGTTTAAGTGAACAGTTCGGTGGCAGTAAGTACATTCACATTGTGAAACAGCCATCACCTCCAACTGTCTCCGTAACTTCCTCCATCCTCCCCAAGGAAGCCCCATACCCATTAAACAGTAAGCACCCAATACGCCCTGCCCTCTGTCCCTTTCTCCTTTCTTCCTCTCTGAATCTGATCCTGCTATGTTCCTCTTATAACTGGAATCATATGGTAATTGTCTTTTGTGGTAGCCTTATTTCACTTAGCATAATGCCTTCAGACTTTATCCATGTTCTAGCATGTTCCAGAATTTCCTTCCTTTTTAAGGCTGAATGATGCTCCATTGTATGTATGCAGCACATCTTGCTTATCTGTTCATCCATTGGTAGATACTTGGGCCCCTTCTACCTTTTGATGGTTGCAAATAATGCTTTTGTGGACATGGGCATACAGGTATATCTTTGAGTCCTTCCAGGTATTTTGGATATATACCCCCAAGTGGACTTTCAAGATCATATGGTAATTCTATTTTTAATTTTCACTGGATCCACCATACTGTTTTACATAGTGGCTGCACCATTTTGCATTCCCTCCAACATTGTACGAGATTCTAATTTCTGCACATTCTCACCAACGCCTGTAATTTTCTCTATTTTTTTATGACAGCCATCCTAATGGGTGTGAAATGGTATGTCACTCTGGTTTTGATTTACATTTCCCTAATAATTAGTCATATCAAGCATCTTTTCATGTGCTTATTGGCCATTTGCATATTTTCTCTGGAGAAATGCTTATTTCAGTCTTTTGCCTATGTTTTAAATCTATTTTGGTTTTGTTTTTATTTTGTTGTATTTCTTTTTTCAGTCTTAGTTTTAAACACTGAAATTTGGGGGCGCCTGGGTGGCTCAGTGGGTTAAGCCTCTGCCTTCGGCTTGGGTCATGATCTCAGGGTCCTGGGATCAAGCCCCACATCAGGTTCTCTGCTCATCAGAGAGCCTGCTTCCCCCTCTCTCTGTCTGTGCCCGCCTCTCTGCCTTCTTGTGACCTCTGTCAAATAAACAAATAAAATCTTAAAAAAAAAATAAAAAATAAAAACTGAAACTTTATGTGATCACTTGAAGATACAGTATTAGTAAATAAATTGAAAGCTAATTGAGTAGGCTAATATAATGAAATTAGCACCTGTATGCCTTTGTCAGTTTTACATGAACATTACCCTGTTCACACCATGTACATGTTAAGAACTCAGTGTTTGTTGAATAAGTGAAAAACAAGACTAGTTCATATGGAGCACTGAGAAATAAATCATTTCTATAAATATATTAATATGTCATATAAATGCACATATGTTTGTACATATACGTAGAATAGCCATACATGAATAGTGGTAATGCTTTGATTCAGAACAGGTTGACTGTGCCCACGGGCTTAGTCTTCAGATGCTTGCACTTTCCAGAATTCATCCTGGAGGTCATGCGTTGCCACCTCTAGTTTTCCCACTGTGAGCTGTGGAAATGATGTTTGACCTCCGCAAGTGACACATGCTTGTGCCTGGTGTGCTACTGGGGTCAGAATCTTCTGTTGACCCTCCACCCCTCTCTGTGACCCACTCTGACCCAGAGGCTGTCTAGGCTGTTCAGACTAACCCCAGAGCCACTTCACTGGGCTCCTTGCCCTCTAGCTTCCGGTTGGTTTGGCCCATGAGGAACCCTGGCAGGAAATGAGAGGGAGAGAGAGGAGAGTGAGGTCAGGCTATTGATTTCCCTGGCTCCCTCCCCACGGTGTCACATCAGGATAACTATGTCCTCCAATGGCAGGTCACTCTCCTCTAAAATGTCTCTGTAAGATCTGTCCCTTCCACATTTTGACAGTCCTTCATTCCCTTGTCCCTGCAGGCACAGGTCCACTGACCATTCCTCAGTTAATGCCTGTGGCACAGCTTTCTCCCTTCGTTCCCTGCTCCATACCCACCTTTGCCAATATCCTTCTAGATTCTTCCCTGTTACCCTGACTTAAGGATAACTGCTGTTCCCTGCCAGGTGCTTGGCTGATGCACTTCTCTAGGCTGCTTTTTCTGCTTCCTGATTTGTTCACTACAGGTCTCATTCCTTGAGTCCACAACAAAGTAGAGCCATGCCCAGGCTTCTGTGTTTAACAGCGTTTTATTGGATCTCTCTGGGGAGGGGGTCATTTTCAAAAGCCTAAAATGGAGAGTTCTTGTTGAGCTAATAGGGCCTTCCCCCAGCTAGGATTTAGACTGTTCTCTAGGATGTTTCTATGGGTTTGGGGCTGGCTAACAGAGAATCTCTAGTACCCATTGATCCCCTACCATACAGAGAGCAGAGGCATTCCCAACAACCTGTTTCCTTCAAGGGACCCCTCACCTCTCTGGATGTGCTCTGACTTTAGTCATGAACCTCACAATTCCCATGGTCTCAGCAATATCACATGGAGATTCATGCTAATAAAAGCTATCTAAATCCTTATTTCAAGAAGGACTTTTATCTAGTAAGAGTCTTACTCGATTAGAAAAAAACACTCAGTTTGCATTCTTACAAAAGTTACACAACTCTGTCTTCACCATTACACTTTATTTTCATGGAGGGTTTTTGTTTGATCTAAAGTCAGTGTTTAAATTTTAATTTTCATGTGTGTGACCACAGAAACATTAACCAAAACAATGGAAGTCTTCTCTAAAGGATATTTTTATACTTATACCTCCTACCAGCAGAATCTTTATTTTTTTTTTAAAGATTTTATTTATTTATTTGAAAGAGACAGAGATAGTGAGAAGAGACAATGAGCGGAGAGTGGAGTGAGAAGCAGGCTGAGCAGAGAGCCGGATGTGGGGCTCGATTGCAGGGCCCTGGGATCACAACCTAAGCTGAAGGCAGATACCCAACCAACTGAGCCACCCAGGTGCCCCCAGAATCTTTAAACGAACTACAAAAAACTGGCTTTTTGGGATTGGGGGATATGTTTTCACTCCATATTTATTGGATACATTGTTACCTTACTTTAATGTCATAATTTTAATTATGGGATAGCTTTGCCTGTATTGACTCATTCAATCCTTAATTACCTTCTGAGGTAAAATTATCAACCCAGTTTTCCAAACCAATATCTTCGGTCTCAGTTTCCCCCAACTTTTTAATTTGAAAGTATTGAAAATTATAGAAAATTTGAAATGGTACTAGTACACTAAACACTTTTTCCCTGCAGTACCACTTGTTAGCGTCTTACTACACGTGCTTTCTCTCTGCATGTGCACACACTCTCTCTCATGGCTTTAGAGGCATATTTTCTCCTTTTCCTTACTTTTGCAAAATTACCTGAAGACATTAAGCCTCTTCACCACTGAGTACTTGAGTATCGATTCCCTAGCAACTAGGAAATTGTCCTATGTGAAGCCAGTACAATTAACATACCTAAGATATTTGTTCTCGATACAGTAGTATCCGATAAACAATAATTTTTCAAATTTTCTCAGTTAACTGAGAAGTTTCCTTGGTAGGCTTTTTCTTTTCTTTTCAATCCAGTGTCACAACAAAGATCATGCATTGCATCTACTTGTCTGTATTTTCTCCTTTAATGTGGAATATCCTCCCACATTTTTCTCTCATGACATTGACAGTTTTGAGGGTAATCAGTCAGATGCCTAGAAGAGTGACCCAATGGTGGTTGCAAAGTGGTGACTCCCTAATTCATTCCTTTCTATTTACATAGATGAGGTGACATTTTCCCATAAAGAGGGCCTCCTCTTCTTTCCTCCTAATCCTCTCCCTCACCCCTCCTCCTCCCTTTCTTTTCTCTCTTGCTTTCTCAGTCCCTCTCCCCCTTTCTTTCTTAAGTGGACATCATTTTCTGTTCATGGTTTCTTTTCTTTTAGTTCAGGGGGTTGTAATTCATTAACAACACGATCATACTGAATGCTGGCTTTGTCCCAAATTTGCCAGCAAGAGCCCTTTCCAGGCGGCCCCGTACTTGTTCTTTTTCACCTTTCATCCTTAGTCTCGTAGCGCTTGGCTTTCAGGCTGACCAGCATGATTCTGGCCCCTTTCATTCCTTCTTTCCTTCACCCAATCCAGTCATTTCTCCAAGGAGCCAGAAGGAACGACTTTTCGTGTAAGGAATGGTATTTGGAATCCAAGACAGTGATGCTAGGTGTGCTCATTGCTACTGATAGGTCATTGCTTTTAGGCTCTTTCAATGACTAGAATGAGGAAATCCATTTTTTTAATTCATATTGTGGGAAACCCTAAGTTATGGTGGATAGAAGAGAGGATAAAATATTTTGTTTATAGTGTCTCTGTATGATTCATTTAAGAACTAAAGGTAGTATCATTATCATGTAAGCTCCTTAGATATTTTTGTTGAAATTCACTGAGCTACTCTAAAAAATAATTTTATATCCACACTTAACAGACACAGAACATACCAAGTCACACAGACATCCTTAAAATCACATGAACATGAGACTGGCTATCAAAATCAAATACTATTCTACTTCTCACTCCTAAGTAAATTTACTAGATGAAAGTTGGACAGTTCACATGTGTCTGTTGAGATCTTGAGAAACAGAAAGAATGGGAATTAGAAGAAAATTTCTTTTTTTTTCCTTTTTTTTTTTAAGATTTTATTTATTTATTTGACAGACAGAGATCACAAGTAGGCAGAGAGGCAGGCAGAGAGAGAGGAGGAAGCAGGCTCCCTGATGAGCAGAGAGCCCGATGTGGGGCTCGATCCCAGGACCCTGAGATCATGACCTGAGCTGAAGGCAGAGGCTTTAACCTGCTGAGCCACCCAGGCGCCCCATTAGAAGAAAATTTCTAAAAAATAATCAAGATTTTTTTCCCCATTAGAAAGGGATGAAATGCATAAAAAAGAATGAAGTGCATAGAAAAGGAAAAGCAAACAGGCAATGAATTAAATTCATTCAGAATTAAGTTACTTAAATCACTTAACTGAAAATTACTTAAGTCGCTTAGCTTAAAATTATTTAAAGTGAACATCATTGAAAATGAGATCTACCAAACGGTATATTACTCAACTTCTAGAAAATGATAAGAAAATGTGGGACTATCTCTGGAATTGAGTCTGATTCCAAGAGATTACTGGAAGATAACTTTTGACAACCCCACCTTTAGATCATACTTATTCCTTTATCACTTTAATGGATAATATCCTTTCGATTTTCTCTCTCTCATCCTCTCACCTGCATTGGATGAGCTTGTTGTCTTTTTTTTTTTTTTTTTAAGATTTTATTTATTTTAGAGAGAGCATGAGTCTGGGGGGTGGAAGGCAGAGGCAGAGGGAGAAGCAGAATCCCCGCAGGGCAGGGAGCCCGATGCGCGGCTGGATCCCAGGACCCTGGGACCATGACCCCAGCTGAAGTTAGAAGCTTAATGGACTGAGCCACCCGTGTGCCCCGAGCTTGTTGTCTTCCACCCCTGCAATCCCATGCTTCCATCTTGGCAGCCTGTATATATTTGCAAACATAGGATTCAGAAACCATCGACGTTTGCTGCCAGTCATCACGTTGTAACTTGGGCCATTTTTCCGGGCCACCTGTGAATGACAAGAGAGCCTACATCTTGCTCTGGGGGACCAGTATATAACCAGAGCTCTGGTGAGTTCCTGCTCTTCTCCAGGACACTGTTCCAGTCCCAGACTCTTGAAGAATAAATTGAAGAGTCCTCAGGAGCCTGAAAACTTGGGCTACAAAGTTTCCAAACTAGAGGGTCTTAGATTCTTGTGATCATGCAAACAGCCTATCTGAAGAAGGGCAGGGCAACACAGCTGGTGATAGGGAACACATTTGCAAAGGCTGAAGAGCCAAAGATCCTCTGTTCGTGACCTGGATGTTGGTGTGAAGATGATGCTTCAAGGCATCATGGTGTGGCCCCTTCCTGAGGCAGGGGCCCCAGTGATCTCTTATGTAAGTAAGAAATAAATATACCCTTTTAGCATGTCGTTTGCCATGGTGTGTCCTACACTAGCACTAAGTTTCATTTGGTCATGTTCAAATGTACAGCATCTCTTCGAAACCCTAAGGGACTTTTTTATGAAGTACGGTGGAAAGAATTGTCAGCAAAGATCTGGACCTTCCGTTTCTGCCATTGCTGAGGGTTATAGTGTCTTCCTCTGAATTCACTGTGTTTTGACATCTATTTTTATCCCAAACTATGAAGATGTATACGTAATTTATATGTGAAATTTTAAACTGTTTATATTTGACAATATAAACTTTCTTTTTATTCCCTGTGCTATGTGGTGTGGTTGACCCCTAGCAGAAATTGTTGGAGGCTTTTGGGGGGTGGGGGCTGCAGGATCCTATCTTCTGGTTTGGTTGTACTCAAGTCCTGCCCCGTGGAGCTAGTTTGTACAAGGGCAGCATTTGCTCATGGACCAGGTAGGTATTCTCTCTGAGACTTGGGCTCCTGCCTCTGTGGGTCCATGAAGCTGCTCTCACCTGCCCCCTCAGGCAGAGTCCTTTTCCCCTTCTCTGGCTCTGTGGAGGCTTCAGCCCCTGGTCATCCCCGAATAGGCTTCTGCTCCCACTGACACCAAAGGCCATGGGGTGGAGGCAGAATTTGTTGTACCCATCAGAGCACTGGCTGTCAACCCTTGGGCCCTGCAGGACTCTACTGCCTTGAGGAGATGCACAGATCAGCAGAGCCAGGATCTGACCCCAGTTCTCGGGCTTCAACCAACTCTGTGCTGGCTAGCATTTATTGAGAAGTTGTAGGTCAGATATAATCCAAGCACTTTCTGCATGAGGAATCATCTCATCCTCAACAATCCTAGGAAGTTTGTGAGAAACTTAAAGCACAGAGAAGTGAAGCAACTCACCCTAGGCAGCAGTTAAAAAATGGTGTGGCTGGATAGCCAAACTATGGAAAGAACCTAGATGTCTATCAACAGATGAATGGATAAAGAAGATGTGGTATATATATATATATATATATATATATATATATATACATATGTGTATATATATATATATATATATACACACACACACACACACACACATACACACACACATACATACACACACACACACACACACACTGGAATACTATGCAGCCATCAAAAGAAATGAAATCTTGCCATTTGAAACAATGTGGATGGAACTAGAGGGTATTATGCTTAGCGAAATAGGTCAGTCGGAGAAAAACGACTATCATATGAACTCCCTGATATGAGAAAGTGCAGGTGCAACATGGGGGGTTTGGGGGGTAGGAAAAGAATAAATGAAACAAGATGGGATCAGGAGGGAGACAAACCATAAGAGACTTTTTTTTCTTTAATTTATTTATTTGTCAGAGAGAGAGGGAGAGCGAGCGAGCACAGGCAGACAGAGTGGCAGGCAGAGGCAGAGGGAGAAGCAGGCTCCCCGCCGAGCAAGGAGCCCGATGTGGGACTCGATCCCAGGACACTGGGATCATGACCTGAGCCGAAGGCAGCCACTTAACCAACTGAGCCACCCAGGCGTCCCCCATAAGAGACTCTTAATGTTACAAAACAAACTGAGGGTTGCCGGGGGGAAGGGGGTCGGGAGAGGGGGTGGGGTAATGGACATTGGGGAAGGTATGTGCTCTGGTGAGTGCTGTGAAGTGTGTAAACCTGGCGATTCACAGACCTGTACCCCTGGGGCTAATAATACATTATATGTTTATAAAAAAAATTTAAAAATTTTTAAAAATGGTGTGGCTGGGCTACAGATCCGGCCACAGATGCCACCCCCACTGCCCCAGTGAGCTCCGGATGCTAAGATTCCACTTCTGGCAGCTGCCTTGTGGTTGAACAAGCAGCTCAGAGGTAGGTGGGGCTCTCATGCCTTCATTTCTAGTAACTCACACTTGTTTGCCATTGTTCCTTGGTGCCCGCTGTCCCCACCGCCCGGAGATGCTCTCTCAAGTTCCCGTCCTGCACCTGGACTTCACCGAAAACCATTTCTCTTGGACCTGGAGAAGTTTTGACAGTTGATATCCTATAAATTTCAGTGTAGTGTAAATGTGATTGAATAGTTAATAGAGCCCTATTGTGGCACTTTGTAAAAATCAAAGGGAGCCTTTTATAGGATAATTATCTTGCCTTAATTTCTTCCAATAGTGGAAATGTGAAATCTCATTTGCTTATAGCAAGGTACAGCGGTAGCTGTGTAGCTGCACCGCTTGTGGCTAGATGTATTTATCACTGCGTCCCATTTGATGAGAACTTTTTGAGCAATTATTTTTCATTTAGCATCACACAGTATCTCCCCAGAGACGACTGTGGGAGCTGCTAGGCTATGTTTCATTTTATTGATAAGTATGACTTTATTAATATGTTAGGGTTATTAATATATCAAAATTGATAACCTTCTGTAAGCTCCAGATTCATACACATGTACCCAAGCATGAGATACCATTTCAGAGCAACTTATCGGAAATGCATTATCTGCTTCTCAGGTTGACGTTCCCTCCAAGCCAGTGGAAAAGGAGAGATTCTGAAATAGTCCCTGTGGAATTTTCACCTTTTTTATATGTAACTGATTTGTCACTACTAAGTAATTGATGCCAAGATTAATCAAGAAAAATCCCAAGCTGTTTTCGTAAATAAAGCCTACCCTATGAAACTAGTTTCAGTCCCTTAGGAAATGACATGCTACACCTCCTTATAAAGGCTCAGTAATGGCCTACTTAGACTCCATTATGTTTGCCTTCTAAGTACTAGTAGGAGTTTCTTCTACAGTTTTTTCATTAGGGTAAAAATGGCCATTAGAACAAGTTTTTAAGGGGTCATTTAAAAATATTTGCAGTTTGAGAAATAGAATGAACTCACTACACATGTCCCCGAAGGGTGGCACCAAGCTGTGTTGGGTGGAGGGGTGGCGAGGGGAGAGTTCAGAGTTGGTGAAATTCATCTTTTCAAGCCTCGTGTTCAGTAAAAGCTTTTCTGTGTTCTTTTTCAGGTATGTGGCCAGTTGGATAGATAGAAGGCAGCATCAATCAGAAAAGGCCAATTTAACTATTCTTTTTGATAAATACATTCCTGCGTGCTTGGATAAGCTGAGAACAAGCTTGAAAACCATCACTTCAATTCCAGAGAACAGCCTGGTGCAGGTCTGGGTCTGGTTTCACCATCGTACACTCGGGTCTGATGTAGTGCTGTGGCCTGACGGAGGCAGCAGGAGCTTTTGTTTGCTTGAGGAAGGAGACTCAAAGAGGGGTGCCTGGGTGACTCAGTCGGTTGGGCGTCTGACTCTTGATCTCAGCTGGGTCTCGGTCTCAGGGTCATGAGTTCAGGCCCTGTGTTGGGCTCCATGCTGGGTGTGGAGCCTACTTGAAAGAATGAAAAATTAAAAAAAGATATAGCAGTAATTGTGTAGCTGCTCTGCTGACAAATGAAAAATGCGAAAAATGAAAAATAAAAAATGAGGCAAAGATTGCGGGGGTCGTCAGGTTGCTCCACCTCTCTTTCCCCAACTCCTTGTTCCCCGGGGCTTTCTGCAAACCTCTGTGACACACCTATCGCCTTCTGTTATCACTCGGGCTTGTAATCTGGTTGTTTTCATGAGACTGTGATCTAGAGGCCAGAAGCCACCTTGTATTTATTTTTACGTCCCCAGAAATGTACATAGTTCCCTCGCACAGAGTGGGGGCCAAGTATGTGTTTACTTAATCATTGTGTTCCTCCAAGTATATGGAATAGAATAAGAAGAACAAGGTAGTAACAGGCATATTTATTTTTCTGTCTCTTAAGTAATTGGCCCAGAGAAGGGGTTCAGTATGTTTTTGACTACAGTAAATCTGCATCTACGCTGGGCGGTAGGAGAAAGCTTCTGAGCTTGACCATCCCTGGCCCTCCCATGCTCTTCTTCCCTTCTGTTCACCCCCTCCCCCAGATACTCCTGAAGTCAGGTCGGTCTCCATGGGGAGTTCCTAATACTCCAGGAACAGGTCTGTTCTGCTCCTCAGTCTGAGACCACTGGTAAGACTGAAGGGTATATGTATGCTAGGTTGTCATGGAAGCAAATGAAAATAATTCACAGCACACAGAAATGAAGGTTATGATCTTAATCTCAGCATGAAGAAAAACGGTCCCCAGCCTTTACAAGTAGAAAACTTCACAAAAGATTTACAATTAGAAATCCTTTTTTTTTTTTTTTCTCTAGGAACAAAATTGGTTTGAGAGTACTTTGTTACCTTTAAGTTCCTGTTACCAGATTTGTTTGAAGCTAAATTAGAAAGAGTCACAAGCATAATAAGAAGAGAAAGTTCAGGTTTTTGGATAATTCACACACCAATTAAGTAAACGATAGTCTTCAACAGTAATTATCCGAGGTATAATTTATTTCTGAAAGCCAGTCTGAATTTATTCATAATGAATTAATTATGTGGTTAGCCTAATTAGACTTCCTCTGGTGTAGTACTTGCAAAAGCATGACTGTTCTTTCTCGAGTTGACTTATGTATTTGTGTGATTCTCTGTAGTGTGAATTTCTTCATTCAAGAGTAGTGTGAAAATAGGTCAGTAGGAATTAATACGACTTTCCCTCTTCCTCCTTTTGTAGTATTCAGAAATGGCATTTTGTCCTCAGCTCTTTTCCAGCAGTTGTTTACAGAGTAGTCTCTCTTCTGTGATTACCTGCAAGGACAAAGTTTGAGATGAACATGAGTACAAAGGGGAGCATCTTCAAATGCCTACTTTAAGCAATTAATGTGCTCTGTTTTCCAATAAATGACATGTATTTGCCTGAAGTTTGGTTAGTCATATTAATTCCTTCATAATATACACCAGAGTCTGATGTTACTATCTGCTGACACAGAGCCCCAAGTGTTTTCCAAGTACTGCACTGAGGAGAAAACAGAAGTGATGAGGTAGTCATGTCCCCACATCAGCAGATGAGGACACCCTGAAATCTTCCAGTCCCTGTTTTGGTTTTGGTTTTAACCGTCCCTTACAGCACCAAGGCTTCTACTCAGACGTAGCAAAGCCTCACAGTCTTACATTATTTTTCTCGATACCAAATGGGTGATTTTTATATCTTTTGGAGGGTTATCTTAAATTGGCAGATATGGAACTATCTAACATAATAGAAATCAAGAGAGAAGATTGAAAAATACAATGGGCGGTCAACTTTTCAAGTTGAAAACCTTTGTAAATTACTTCCAGGAGCTCTATCCTGTGTTACCATGGCTTTTCCCCGGCTTCGGGGGCTGGGAAAGAAAGACGCACGTGCAGTCCTGACTTGCTCTGTAGTGGCTCGCGTTGCTGTCTGTGTGATAGTGATCGGATCTCAGGCTGCTTCCAGAAGCCAGGGGAAAGGTTCCAGGAGTTCTGAGAGTCTGGGACACCGCTGCTGTGTGACCCGTATACCTGTGCTTCAGAGAAGTAGCTCGAAAACATGTTCACATGTTCCCTTTGGGAAAGGCCTTTGCAAGCAGCCACATTCCCCTCCTCACCGACCTGGTTGCCTGAACTCAGGCTGTGTTTCTGACCAACAGCACGTTGCCGTCTCACGTGGAAGGAGTAAAGGACAAGTTCCTGAATAGTGTTTCTTCCAAGGTTAAGTTTAGTTCGGTGTTTAAAAAGAAAAAAAAAAAGTCACAGGCGAAAGCTGCCAGCCTGTCTTTCTAAGTTTATACAACAGGGGGGAAAAACCCGCTGCCAGAGCACTAAGGGGAAGCGGGTTATCTAAATGTCCAGCAAGAGGGAAATGAATAAATGCCTCCCTGTCAAGTGGAGTCCTATGTGTCCATTCCCACTGGTATGTTAGGGCAGCACTTACTGGGAAGGCAGGGTATCTGGAGTTTGTTACTGAGTGAAAATGTGAGCTCTAGACAACTCTGTGTGCTGTGACTCCCTGTTAATAAAAAAGAGCTTAGATATATTCCCCATTATCTTTACTTTGTACCTGTGTTTATTATAGTGATTACAAATAGGATAAAATAGTCCTTTTTAAAAAATAGTTGATTACTTAGAAGATCGGTTTCATTAAAAGTGTCAGAGATGGCAGTGCCTGGGTGGCTCAGTGGGTTAAAGCCTCTGCCTTCGGCTCAGGTCATGATCCCAGAGTCCTGGGACTGAGCCCCATATCAGACTCTCTGCAGGGCAGGGAGCCTGCTTCCATTCCTCTCTCTCTGCCTGCTTCTCTGCCTACTTGTGATCTCTGTCAAATAAATAAATAAAATCTTTTTTTTTTTTTTTTTAAGTGGCAGAGATTTTCCACTATTGACTTAGAAAACCAAGGCAGTGATTTTTGTCTGTCTCAACGTCACAGATTGGGGAAAATTCTGTAATTTGGATTGGTTAGTATGTCCTATGACCTGACTCTGCTATTAAGGAGCTATTGCCCTAAGTGAATAGCTATTTCTTCTTCTTTAGACAATTTGTACCCTTCTGGAATGCTTGTTGACTCCTGACAACGTACCTTTGGACAGCCCAAAAGAGGTTTATGAAGTCTACTTTGTCTTTGCTTGTATCTGGGCGTTCGGAGGCACTCTGTTGCAAGATCAGGTATGTTTTGAGATGGTTCACAGAAATAATTTATAGAACCAGTTTTACTTGGGGGGCAGGTGGTAATGTGATCCCTGTGGGTTTGTTTTTGTTTTTGTTTTTTTTTAATATCATCATAAATCTCTGCCGTTGGCCCTGTTCTCTTATAAACCAGTGTGTTTAGGCAAGCTCGTCCAGGCTGGTAGCTCTAACTTGGGTTGATGCTGTCCCACATCTTCTTGGGAGCTCAGGGGTCGGTGATTCCACCTGCCTGGGGAGCAGCACCAACAGTGTGCTCTTCCAGAGGCCAGTCCTGCTCCCTGAGCCAGAGACAGAGCTCTGCCTCTGCCCCACCCCCAGACTGGGTCTTCCTCTTCACCTTTTCTTATCCTCGGGGATACTCACGTTCCTTCCAGTTGCTCGAGTTAAAAACCCAGGAGGCCCCATTCTTCTTTACTTCTGTATCCAGTGGTCAGCAGATCCTTTCAGTCACACAACAACTGTCAGGTCTGTCCCCACCTCCGCGTCCCTACAGCCTTCATTCAGGAATGTATCATCTTTAGGTTGTCCTGGGCTATCACGGTGTCTTAGCTCGGGCTGCTGTAACGAAATGCCGTACCTTGGATGGCTTAACTGACAGAAATTCGCTTTCGTTTCTGGAGGCTCAAGTCCAAGGTCAGGGTGCCAGCATGGTCAAGTTCTGGCAAGGGCTCCCTTCCTGGCTTACAGAGAGCTGCTTTTTTGCTGTGTCCTTACATGACAGAAAACAATAAAAAGCTTTCCAATGTCTTTTTTATAGAGACACTAATCCCATCACAAAGGCCCAAGCCTCATGACCTCATCTAAACCGAATTACCTCCCAAGGCCCCATCTCCAAATACCATCACACTGGGGGGTAGAGCTTCAAAATAGGAATGTGGGGCAGGGGTGGGGGTGGACACATTCAGTATACAGCACGTAAGAACCTTGAAATCAGTTTCCCTGTGTCTGGTCTCTTGCCTCTAATCAGTCTCTTACATGATCCCTGGGGTAATTATTTGGGAACCAGACTCAACTCAGGCGAGATCCTTGCCATGAGTCTTGCCTTCAGCCGAACATGAGGCTCCCATGCTTGCCCAGCACTCCTAGAGGAGCTCATCCATGGCTGCTCATTTTTTCTGGACAAACACTTGAGACGAGTTTGCTCGAGTGTGTGCATATGTACATATTCACACATGAGACTTACTCAGGTGCAAAGTGGGAGTGTTTCAGTTCTAGAAGATGGCACATCTCATCTCCACCATGCTTCTCTGTATGTAGATTTTGCCATGTAACATTTCCAGTAACTGTAAGCTATCTTCATGGTGCAGCATAAAGCTCAGAGGGGCAAAGGGACTTGACCAAGGTTATGCTGATAGGAAATGACTGCACCAGGATTCATGCCCATGTACATCTCCAAAGGCCACCCGTTCGAAGGTACCTCAGGATCTCTCATGGTCATAACTGATCCTACATGTACCCCTGAATCTTTGCCTTAAAAATAGATGGCACCCCTCTTCCAGACTTTGCCAGATATTTCCATTTAAATCGGAAGGCATCACAGCCAAAAGGGCCCCGTATTTCCACTGGTTGACTTGTTGTAGGCCCTCAGATACATGGTTGCTTAAACCTGTGGGCCAGTTCTGCTTCTTGTCACTAGGTCACCATAAATCATGTCTATAAACAGGTGTGGAATTCACTTGGCCTGCTCGATCTGATGTTGATCCCACATTTCCTTCTGTAATATCCAAAGGCTTTCTTTCTAAAGCAAAGCTGCCCTGTGTTGCTTTGAGTAAGAGTCAAGAGTTAGTGTTGGGTGACTTCGTGTGGTTTTTCTCAGGCACCATTTACAGCATGTGTGAGCTTCGCCTTCGTGGAGGCTGTGGGCAGAATCTCCCCCTCTCCCTGACTTATCCCAATCCCCATGTTTTTTTATGTTTTTTTCTAGGCTTCTCCCCAAGGTTTCCCCCTCTCCCCAACTTATCCCACCCCCCATGTTTTTTTATGTTCTTTCTAGGCTTCTCCCCAAGGTTTTTCCTTCACTAGGATATAAACCAGGTAAATTATGTGAGTAGGATGTGGACAGTGGAAATCTCTCTATTACTGACTCCTTGCCTCCCAGCTGATTTCCTTTCCATCTTTCCAGTTTTCAAACATGGCTGCCTTCCCAACAGTCCGTCAGGCCGGGCCCTGGGCCACCACAGTGGTCCCCTCACTCCTCCAGACACTCTTTTCCCTAAATGAAATTCATCTCCTTCGTCCTCCTCCTCCTCCTTGTCACCACCACCTTCACATCTTCAGAAGGGTTCTAGCTACGAAACATTCAAAGCAGTAGCTATTAAGTTGTAAACATGAAGGAAAGCTGGAAGAAATACTCTAAAGATCGCCTTTTATTAGTTGAACAAATCTGAGTGCTTGCTGGATGTCCGAGAAGGTGCTTACGCCTTTGAGTCTGCTGCTTTCCTGGATTTTCAAAAAAATAAAACCTTTATGTATAAGTACAACTATCCTCCTCCCCTTTTACAAAAGAGCCAAAACTTAGCCTGCTTGAGGACACCCAGGTGATGTCTGAGCCACGCTCCAACTGCAGCACACTGGCTCGGCTCCTGGGTTCTTAAGCCAGGCCATTGCAGGCAGCTTCCAAAATAAGTCTTGATCAGCTCTCCCCGAGCGCCCATCAACTGCTATTATCACTTCTCACTTGGCTTCTAAGGTAACAGCCTCACTGGTCTGCTTCTGTACCTCCCCCATAATCCATTATCCTCTCAGCAGCCAGAGCGATTTTTTAAAAATGTAAATTGAATTATAGGATACACTTGAGAGTTTAAAACACTTTAATGGATTCCATTTGCTTTTAGGATAAAGTGAAAAATTTAATACTATTTACAAGGCCCCTGGATCTTTGGTCCTGCCAGTCTTTCCCTGCTTCTTCAGGCACCCCTTCTCCCCTCCGACCTCCCACCTGCTTCCGCCAGCTGCGGTGCCCATTTCTGGAACCCGAGGTCTTTCAGACCACAGGATCTTCTTGGAATTGTCTTCTCCCTAATCTGTGCCAGTTCTCAGAGATAGCTCACCTGAACATCCAATTAAAATAGGTTCGCCCTCTTTTTGGTGAGGAGGCGGAGAAACGGCTTAACCCACTGAGCCACACAGGTGCCCCCACAGAGACCCTTAGAGAGAACGCCCTGAAGGTTCATGGAGGGAGGCGAGTTGGGGATGGGCTGGGTGGGCAATGGGTTTTTGGGGGGGCACTCGTTCTGATGAGCACTGGGCATCGTACGTAAGCGATGAATCACTGAATTCTACTCCTGAAACCAGTATTGCCCTGTATGTTAACGAACTGGAACTGAAATAAACAATAGATTCACCCCTGTTACTCTCCATTAGAGCAAACTCTGCTTTCACAGCACCTGTTTATTTCTGCATTTATCGGCTTAGCCTCTGCTTCCTCGGGTCTCTGCTTCTATCTCCCCGTAAGTTCTGTGATGGCAGACACTCTGTTCACTTTCCTCCCCAGTCTAGAACAAATGCACTGTAGTTGAGTGCACTAATGAGTCAAAGATGTGTTACCAAAATGATCTCGCTGATGTAGTGGTTAGCAAATTTTGATGTAAAGTCCACGTCCTAGGTCTTCTGCCTACAGGGAATAGTGCCAAGTGTTTTGCCTTTGGAACTGATTTGATTTAAGACCAACTTTTGTAGGGAGATAAAGTAGCCATGCCACCAACTTGAAAATAATTTGCACGAGCCTGGACTCATGGACACGTGAGTGGTGGTGAGCAAGAGCGTGAGCTCAGCGTATTTGGCAGATGGGAGGCACGCTCTGCCTGTGAAGACTCCTCAGCCTTCTCTGCCCTCGGCACACATTCCTGCTCTCCAGCCCTCCTGTCTCTGCTCATGTGTGCGATCACCCAGTGCAAGAAGTGAGCCATAGTCCAAGGATGTAGGATACCAAAGAAAAAGCAGTTTTAAGAATGTGACCAGAGAAAAATGGGAGTTAAGGTCTTGGAAAGTCTGAGACTGCTGAGTTTTGTGACCAC
Source organism: Mellivora capensis (assembly GCA_004024625.1). Taxonomy (NCBI): domain Eukaryota; kingdom Metazoa; phylum Chordata; class Mammalia; order Carnivora; family Mustelidae; genus Mellivora; species Mellivora capensis. Next base: position 83,368 of record PISX010000431.1, on the reverse strand, counting down.
TCCCACGCACTGTTCTTAGAGTTCCCCCAAGCTCAGGGTAGTCGCCAATCCTGCAGGTAAAGAAGTCCCTCTGCCAGGTTGTTCTGTGACTTGAAGGAATGAAATAGGGTTACCCAATGTTTACTTTTCAAAATAAGGAAATTTATAAATAACCATAAGGAATACCATAATTTTATAAAAGAAAAGCTATTTCAACAAGAAAAGGTCCAAGAAGCCTATAAGCTCAAATAGAGGGCAGTATTTAAACCAAATAATGTTACCAGTTTTGTTTTTTTTTAAGTGTTCCTTTGTTCTTATCTTTCCTACTTTAACGAGAATTGATGTGAATATTGGTAGAAATCAACACCAGTTTTGAGAAACACTGTCTCACTGGAGCTAAATGGTAATTTGCCTGAGAGCTCATTGTTAAATTAAATAACCCAGGGGTAGTTGAAGGTTCACCTAACCTTACTTTGCTTTTTAAGTTAATGATTGTTCCAGAAAATTTGTACCTTTTGGATGTATGGCAATTATAGCTTTCTGCCTCTCTGATATTATCACTCATTATGAGTTCCTTCTAGTTATTTATTTTTCTTGGGTCAGTTACTCTAGCCCGTTTATAATTATAACTGTCTTATAACTGCAAATAACTGTGTTCGGTGGGGTTTGGAGGGGCTTCGTATGTATTCAGAATTACCACTAGGTCTGCAGTAAGGATTTCTCTTGTTGTTCTTAGCTTTCTGACTCTCAAGCTGAATTCAGTCGGTGGTGGCATAAAGAAATGAAAGCAGTGAAGTTTCCATCCCAGGGGACGATCTTTGATTATTATCTGGACCACAAAACTAAGAAATTCTTGCCTTGGGCTGAGAAAGTCCCCACATTTACTATGGATTCAGAGGTCCCTCTAAAGGTAGGTGGATGGAACCTAGAAATTTTCAAGCCACACTGTGCTGCACTGAGCCTTTTTGTTTCATGTTTGAGCAGTCCTTCTGCTCATCAGTCCTGCCTGATGAGAAATTTTTGTTGATATGGTCGAGCATATAGCATATTGCCTGGGTGAGAAGAATCTTAGTTCTAGGAACAACTAATGAGATGGCTCTTAAGTTTATGCGAACTTTTAAAAAAAAATTTCTACCTAAGTCTATTATAAGTGTTTTAATAAGATACAAAAGCAATTTTGTGTCTTATTAAAAATCAAAGACCTATTTCTGTTAGTTCCAATGATTTTTATATCTGACTGTATTGTGAATTTATTAGCACTTTTCATGTGGAACTTCTTTAACCACCCCCCGCACCAAGCCATAAAATCGTTGTGTTTAAGCTCTTCAACTCAGAGGTTTGAAATCCTCATGGTAGCTGACAAATCTAAGTGAATTTTTTTTAATTACTTCTCTTCATAAATCTTTGTTTTACATTTCTCTGATGTTGACTTATTCTTCGGTCATCTTTTTCTGCCCCAATCTCTTTTCCTTTTCATTAAAATCATGACATTCTGATTGACCTGGGAGCTTAGTGCTTCCAGTAGCACTGTGTGAATAGAATATACGGGGTTTCTATGGTATTAACTAAGCAGCTAGTATGAAACAAGACCCAGTGTATTCACTTCCTGGAGCTGGAGGCTAGGCAATGAAAGACTAAGTGTTAGCAGGAATGGCTCCTCCTGAGGGTCTCCAGAAGACTCCATTCCAGGCCTCCGTCTAGAGTTTGCTCGTGATCTTGGGATCCCTTGGCTTGTGGCAGCCTAGCTCCCATCCTAACATGGCATTTTCCCTGAGTGTGTCTCTGGGTGTACAAATTCCCCTTTGTATGAGGACACCAGTCTTTGCTCTGGGGGCCTACTCCACTTGTCTTAGTGTGCTGGGGCTGCCCTAACATGATACCGTACACTGGATGGCCTAAACACCAGAAATTCATTTCCTCACATATCTTTCTGGAGGCAAGAAATCCAGGATTGAGGTATTGGAAGGCTTGGTTACTCCTGAGAGCTCTCTCCCTGGCTTGAGGATGGCCGCCTTCTTGCTGTGTCCTCACATGGCCTTTGTGTGTGCCTCCCTGAGCACTGTCTCCAAGTCTGTCCAAATTTCCTCCTCTCAGAAGGACACCAGTCAGATGGGGGTAGGGCCCACCTTAGTGGCCTCATTTTAACTTAATCATCTCTTTAAAGAGCCTGTTTTCAAATACAGTCACTTTCTGAGGCACTGTGGATTTGGGGAAGACACAGTTCAACACATTAAACCTAACCCCAAGGAGACTTCATGAACAAGAAATCAGATGTAGGATGGCCCCAAGACTGATTAATTCTGTGACTTGGTGATATCACCAAGAATTTGGATCTTTCCAGCTCTCTGCTCTGCTCTTCTTAACACCGGCATCACTTTTAAGACTAGTATCCTTCACGGTCTGAAGTGGGCTCCAGTTGACTTAGGAGTTTCCTTCAGAGGGAAAAGCCACATTGTCATATAGTTTTTATTAAGAGTGAGGAAACTTCTCAGAAGCCTCAGAGCAGACCGTCCCTTGAGCATCTAATACTCCAGGGCTCACATGCCACCCCTAACCTGTCTCAGGCCAGACTACTGGACTACCCTGATTGGCCTTGATGACTCATCCTAGGGATGAGTCATCAAGGGAGCCATGGGAGCCAGGTTGAGCTTCCTCTGGAGCACGTGTGTGTGGAGGAAGCAGGGAAACTTGAACAAAGTGGGAGCTCTGACAGGAAGGGGAGATGGAGAAATGGGTGCTAGGAGGCAGCCACCCATGTCTATTCCAACTGCTTGAAGAATTGTGAAATCTGCTTTTGCTCAACTGACCTGCGCTTCACCTACCTGGCAGTATTACCTAGCTGGTTGAAAGCTGGGAGTTTGTTAACCAAAGACCAAGAACTGGTATGGTGAGGTTGATGCATCTGACCAGCGATGCCTTTTATTCCATGGGGAACCTATTAGGACTTTATAGTCTTACTCTATACACAGTGGTACCAAGCGTGGTTAGTCCACTAACCGCTTCTTAACATATTGGAAGGGGACCATACTGAGTCCGTAGTAATAGTCAATGCTAATATTACAGAGGTCTATCTCAGACCTTTTTCCTAATTGCTCTACATAGATTAACTAATCCTTAAAACAACTTTCTAAGGCATAGGCTATGGATAACCCTTTTACATATGAAAAATGGGAGTGCTGAGGGATGGAGTAATGTGTGTCCAATCCACGTCCTGACGCGCCTTCTTGCTGGCTCTGGACAGGCTTGGGCTTTAATCCAAGTACCACCACTTACTACTTCACTGTGACCTTCGTCAAGTTATTGGTGTCTCTAAGCTTCAGTTTCATCATCTCTGAAATGAAAATCACAAACAACTCCCGTCGTAGATGAGTTATGAGTATCCGATGACCTAGTGTATGAAATGCTTAACATCAGACCCGTCACGTACTCGGCTGTCAGGAATTGTGAATTATTGGCATTAATGTATAGAGAACAGAGCTAATACCCAAATTAAGAGGCACCTGAAGACAATGAAGAGCCAAAAAGGAGAAAAAAAAAGTATTGTAAAATGTAACTCTGATGAAAAGCAGTCATCTGGTTCTGTTCAGTGTAGCACAGAACAGTCTGTGCCTTTCAGTGGGCCCCAAGAGGACCACCAAATTAAAACAGGGTTCTAGGGGCGCCTGGGGGGCTCAGTGGGTTAAAGCCTCTGCCTTTGGCTCAGGTCATGATCTCAGGGTCCTGGGATCGAGCCCCGCGTCGGGCTCTCCGCTTGGCAGGGAGCCTGCTTCCCCCTCTCTCTCTGCCTGCCTCTCTGCCTACATATGATCTCTGTCTGTCAAATAAATAAATAAAAATCTTTAAAAAATAAGATAAAACAGAATTCTAGTGTAAATATTCATAATCATGAAAATGATCCTGAATGATCTATAAAATATTCAATTGTATTCAGTATATGCTAACCAAACAGGGGAGAATATATTGTAGAATTTAGGTGTTCTTTTTTTTTTTTTTTTTTTTTTTAAGAACAGTCTGAATCTTGCAAGTGGTTTTTTAACTCCTTTTTAATTTGGCCTCCAAAAATGCAAGAAATGTCAACTCTGTTTTAATCACCGTGCAGGACTCTATGCATGTCTATGCCTGCTACCTCTCTCCCTGGAGTTATGTATTAGTCTGTATTCCCTGAATCTGGTGTTTATTTCCATTCTTCATTTTCTTGTATTCCCCTGAGCCACCTCACATTTGTTGTGAAACAATAAAGTATATAAATAAGTCACCAATTTTTAAAACAGAAGGATTGCTATAAAGATTTTTTTAACAAAACAATGCATAATGTGTTCAACATGTACTTTGGACTTAGGAATATTTCACTTAACATCACTGTTTCCCACCAGTGGGTCTCTCCCCATGCTGAACTCCTTTAGTGTAAGTTCTGCCCTGATCATTGGGCTACTTAATCTTACCTAGCCAAGGCATTGCTCCCAACTTTGATTTATGTGCGACTTAACTTCTTGAATGTTCTCTCAGCTCCTAGAGAGTGGTGGATGGTTTCCTAAACCTTTATTGGATTCCCTTGTATGCTTAACACGAGGTCTGTGATTGGGGGCTTTGGCTAACACTTAAAAAGTTGGAAAAGATAGATCTGTTGCTTATACTACTGAATTTTGATGGCACTACCCAGTTGCTCTCCTCAAGCTATGATGTCTGAACTCTGATAATTCAAAACTGAAAATCACATAAGATCTCCCCTACTGAGTGTGAACTTGATTTAAGAATTCTTTGGGTCTCAATTCTCCAGTGACTGTGTTGATTAAGATAGAAAATTTCGGAATGCCTCTCTTTCTGACTTCTCTCATTCTGTTCCTTCCACCCTACCCCAGAGAGTTGTGGTTCCCACATCAGAAACAACTCGTCTCCGATATTTCGTAGAGTTGCTGCTTGAGAAAGGACAACCCCTAATGCTAGTAGGAAATGCTGGGGTGGGAAAGACAGCCTTTGTAAGCGACACGCTGGCAAGTCTCTCTGAGGATTACATCGTGTCCCGTGTGCCTTTCAACTACTACACAACGTCTGCATCTCTGCAAAGTGAGTTTTCTTCCTGCTTATATTTTTGAAACAAGGCATCAGAAACGGTCAAGGCTGGGGCATGTAGCCGGAGGTGAAGACTACTTTTCTCTAGGCTTTAGATGTTTTGCTTTGGCCTCAGATGAATTTTTACTTACCACCAATTGGGGTAAAATATACTGTGTTTCAATATTGTGATTTTGGCTTTTTATATCACTAATGGCTTTATGTAGGTTACTACTCTTTTTTCTTTATTAACCTATGGTGTGTTACTTGTTTCAGGGGTACAGGCCTATGATTCATCAGTCTTACACAACACACAGTGCTCACCACAACACATACCCTCCCCAGTGTCCATCACCCACTCATCTCATCCCTCCCTTCCTGCAACCCTCAGTTTGTTTCCTAAGATTAAGAGTCTCTTATGGTTTGTCTTCCTCTCTGGTTTCATCTTGTTTCATATTTTTCCCCTCTTCCCCTATGATCCTCTGTCTTGTTTCTCAAAGTCCACATTATCAGTGAGATCCTATCAGATAAAGGGTTATTACTTTTAAGAACAGCAAGAATTGGCATCAACGGTGTTCATTGCTTTGCCTCTATACACTTGGGTCACCTTTAATTAGTTTTCTGGAGCCCTAGCAACATAAGGCTGTCCACAAGGGAAAGTGCCCTGGTTACCTTTTCAAGTAAGGGATTGATTTAGGAGAACTTCCTTAAAACCATGTTGATGAAATGCCAGGCCATGTGCTGTTAATTAAATCTTAGGAAAATTGTAAGAATAACTTTAGCCTTTGAATAAACGTATCGGTGTAAACAAAAGAACCACACAGCGTTGGGGCATTCTGAGTTAGGAAGGGCAAGCTAAGTAGACATGGGAAGCGAAAGAGAAAGTGTAGAAAGAGCTGATACTGGCAGATCGGTCACTGCCCAGGAGAGTGTCAGGGTTGTGTTGGTGCTGGGGGCAGTGAAACTCCCTATTATCCAGTAGTTGATTAAACCTGTTGAGTTGCCCTGATTGTGGTGTGTGTGTGTGCGCACATGTGCATGAATATATGTCGTTACTGTTTTCCTAGTTTATCAGTAGAGAGTATTAATACATTTTCCTACTGACTGACATCATTAACTCAGCCAAGAGTTAAGTTTTGTAATCTCTTAGTGAGGTTTGTCTTCCTTGACCTCATGAGTGAAACAGTGAAAAAATCCAACTTGGCGATGTTTCATTTAATTCTTTAGCAAATCTCTATTATTTATCTACTTTCCCAAGGTGTTGTGTCCTGTGCATGTTTTTCATTCACAGCTGCAGAAGGAGGGATCACTTTATCACTTGTAAATGGAAGCTGAGGACTACAATCCCATAATTGAACATAGTACTTGGCTGTGCGATGAGTTCATCTTGATAATAGCTGAAAGGGTGAAGGCATTGGTGTGAGGTTTAAACATGGCCTATTAGCACAGAAAAGAGACCAGTGTATTTGAAAGAAGGTTTGGGTTTCAGACCATCACAGTGGGGTAGTATGCAGGCAAAGATGGGATTTGGGAAAGAAAAATCAGTGTAAGCAAACATAGAAAAGAAAATAACAGAAGACATTCAATTAATTGACTCTCCAAAGCACAGGGAAGGAGTAGAAGACAGGGAAAAGGCTGCAGTGGTACATTGGAGCTAGACTGTAGATAGAAGGCCCAGCTGTTAGGTTTGCCACGGAGTAAGGGGATTTCTGGGACATGAGATTTTTACTGTTAAAATCAGGATAGTTTGGGGCACCTGGGTAACTCGGTTAAGTGTCCGACTCTTGGTTTTGGCTCAGATCATGATCTTATGGTCATGAGATTGAGCCCCTAGTTGGGCTCTGCACGGAGTGTGGAGGCTGTTGGACCTTCTCTCCTCTCCCCTCTGCCCTTCCCACCGGCACACCCACTCCTGCCCCAGCACAGATACACGCTCACTCTCTCTAAGAAAACAAACCAGGATAGTCCCAGGCAATGTGGAATGGTTGGTCACTGTCACTGTAGGAAGAGCCAAGATCCAAGCTGAAGGGACTGTACTTCATTTGGTAGGAAATGGTGAGCCATTTATGGGGAGCAAAGACGCAGGCTGTCCTTTGGGAGATGTCTGAGGTGGGGAGACCAGTCCCCCTGCGTAGTACAGCAGCTGAATGTAACGTTGCTCTGACTAAAATGGTAGAAGGAATGGTGAAAGGGAAGAGACGTGAGTACCATTTACAGGCTGTGCTCAGCCAGAGCTGGGAGCAGGAGAGAAAGAAGATACTAAAGCTTGGCTCTTGACTAAGACACTGTTAATCCCACAGAGGAGCTTAGGAGGGAAAAAGGAAGATATGGGTTGTGGGTGGGGAAGAGGCTTGTGTCGTGTGGGCCAAATGTCCAGACACCAGTGGCTGCCAGGAAGCACACGCTTGGAAATGCCAAGTCCGCTGCTTGGAAGAGGGCTTTGTTAACTTATTCATGATACACTTCTTTGTTCTTTGATTCACTTAACAAATGGATTGTTGAGGTTGTCATCAGGAATATAGTCATGAACACGTCCTTGTCCTCAAGCTATTCATAGTCTATTTGGAGAGTCAGCAGCTCTGAGACACTATATCTTACACACTCAGTTCAGGATTTTCTACACCAATGGTTTTCTCTCAAGTCCACACAAAGTCACTGCGGCACATGAAGAAATGTAAGTTAATGTGTGCACAGGATAGAGTCTACGTACAGCCTTCCTTACACTTGTGCCATTGATGACCCAAGAAGAGAGGTTTGGGGACTCTCTTTATGCATAGACGGTCCTGTAGAGGGGATAGGGAAGGACTGAGGGAGCGGGCCGTGGGTTAGAGTGCATTTGGGGAGCAAGGCGTACAGACCAACAGTGACATGTCCTCAAATTGCTGGCCAGTGTGATGTCCTATGTCAGATGTTGACTATCCAGAAAAGGAGAGGCGAGGTGAGCTCTGCCAATAGGAGGGAGGTTGGCAAGAAAGCATGATACAAAGGCGGTGACCAGAGGGTCATCACTGATACCAGACTGCATAGTTAATACTTGAAGACTTAGGAGTGGATGAAATGGACAGAAGATGAAAAATGAGGGAAAAGAAAGACAAAGGACAGAAAGTGACATTTTATCTGATGGGTGGGCAAAATGATGTATTTGTTCCAGGAATTCTTGAGAAACCTCTAGAGAAAAAAGCTGGCCGTATCTATGGTCCAGGAGGAAATAAAAAATTAGTTTATTTCATTGATGACATGAATATGCCCGAAGTGGACCCCTATGGCACAGTACAGCCCCACGCTCTGATTCGGCAGCACATCGACTACGGACACTGGTAAGCGGTTCTCTGTGTCTTACTCTCTCTTGAAATCTAATTAGTGTTTTTATGGGTGAATGCTGAAAAAGAAAATTACCCCAATCTCTTTCTACTGAGGAGCATTTTCCGGGATAACTTTTGGATTTCACTTTAGATCCCCTTTTCATCATCATAAAGCAGTAGGTTCCCTTTGTATCTGGGGAAGAATTGGATTGAAAAGTGTCTTAGAAACATGACTGTCTAGTTGAAACATTCAACTCACAGATTTGTTAACTCGCGCTAAGGTACTTAAACACCTGACCTTAGTCTGCGAGATGTCACTATTTGGTAATGTCTGGGTGTTGCCTCGTGTCCATCCCGTCTGTTACCTAGAGGGAGAGCCCCCAGCCTCGCCGGAAACAGGATCCCGTGGGAATCCCTAGGCAGGAACAGAACGTATTGATTGATTGATTCCGGCATCAGAGGAGCTGTGAAGACTTCCGTTTCCTCAGCTTTGGTGTCTGTGTCTCTGAGTTGAGGCTAACATGCCCAATGTCACAGAGTGATTATAAAGATCGAAGGAGACCATGTATGAGGAAGTCCTGCATAAACAGGGGGGTTTTGTTGTGTTGTCATCTTCAGGTTTTGGGCTTACGGTCCTGTTGGCTGTCTTTCAGGTACGACAGACAGAAGGTGATGCTTCGAGAAGTGCACAGCTGTCAGTACGTTGCCTGCATGAATCTGATGGTGGGCAGCTCCACCATCAATCCTCGACTCCAGGTAGGGGTGGAGTCCTGCTGGCTCCTAACTGGCCCAAAGGAAGACCTCACACATTGTAGACTGTGATTCCTGATGCTTTTCCTACAGACTAGGGCTCCTACCAGACTTTTGGTGAAGTGCATAAGCTTTTATTAATTTTATTTTATTTATGTTTTTGTTTCTTTTCATTACGTTCGGTGGCTTTTGCCTTTTCCAGTAGACTATTTTTTAAGAGCAGGTACAGGTTTACAGACTGAGCAGTTTCCGTGGGAAGGACTGCAGAGAGTTCCCATCATACCCTGTCCCCCTGCTCCTACCTCACTCTCCCCTATTATGAGCATCTTGCCTGAGTGTCCTGCCTTTATTACAGTTGATGAGCCAATTTCAATCCATTATTACTGACCAAAGGCCAAAGTTAAATGAGAGTTCATTCTTTGTGTTGTATATTCTGTGGGTTTTAGCAAATGCAGAATGCCAAGGATCGCCATGAAAATAGCAGACAGGATAGTTTCTCTGTGCCGAAACTCCCCTGGGCTTCTCCTGGTCCTCACCCCTCCCTCCGGAATCCCTGTCCACCAGTTGGTCCTTTCATTGTCTCCATAGTTTAGCCTTTTCCAGAATGTTACATAGTTGAAATCCCACAGGATGAGGTCCTTTCAGATTGACTTCTTTCACTTGGCTTAAATAGACATTTAAGCTTTCTCCATATCTTTTCTTTGCTTGATAGGTTTTTTTTTTTTAAAACCACTATGTAATAATATACATCATATTTGTGTACCAGTTTGTTGACCCATTCACCTGTTGAAGGATGCCTCGCTAGTTTTCACATCTTGGAATTAGGAATAAAGCCGATAAAAATATGAACGTGCATGTCTTGTATGTGCATATAACCTTTTAGTAACAACACCCCCCCCACCACCCGTAACATACATAAAACAACAGTATACGACAGTAAGTGTTGCTTACTCATCTGGAATCAGCTGGGGGTCGGCTGGGTGACTCTCCACCAGCGAAGCTGAGTGGCTTTGGCTAAAGTGGTAAGGACAGGGTGGCTCAGCTTCGTGGGTCTCTCACCCATTAATAGGCTTGCACAATTCATGGCGAAGGTAGGGCCTTAAGGGAGCAAGTGGAAGCACACAGGCTTCTGACAGTGACTGGCGCGGTGTCAGTTCCACCCCACTCTGTTGGCTCAATCCTATAGCCAGGCCCAGAGTCAGAGAGGAAGGTACCACTGTGACCCAGGAGGGGGCACAGAATACGGGAAGGGATTACAAAAAAAAGGGAGGGGGGAAAGGCTTTTTTTTTTTTTTTTTTCAATCTAATGGTCCCATTATAATCCCTATTACACGTAACTCTTAGATTTCTTTTGTTTTTCAGAGACATTTCACTGTGTTTGCATTCAACTTTCCATCTTTGGAGGCACTGCAAACCATCTATAGCCAAATTCTTAACTTCCATTTTCAGCAGCAAGCCTTTGGTCCATCAGTTCTCAGGAGTGGGCACTCTTTGATACAGGCAACAATCAGGTTCCATCAGATGATGACGCATAACTTTTTACCCACAGCTGTTAAATTCCACTACCTCTTTAATCTGAGAGACCTATCGAACGTCTTCCAGGTACCTTGGTGGCTCTGGGTTCTTGATGGCATCTTGGGTGGAGGAATGATTCTGGTAATATTAATGCTGTTCAGTAAGGGAACTTAGTTCAAGGTGATGCTGTGTACTGTGGCCTGTATTCTTGGATGTCGCACCGTAAACTCCTCTGAGAAGTCTGTATGGCAGGTTTATTCCCATTTTACCGATGGCACTAGTGGGTTCTCTCGGGTTGTGCAGAGACTTAGCTGCAGGAGCAAGGGGAGGAGTCTGACTCCCTGTTCTGTGTAAATATCGGAGTGCCTCCTTTTGGGCCAAGGGAGGGGGATTGTTTGTTATTTTTTCATATTTATACAATATCATTTTTAAACACACATCAAGAGAAACGTCACCATTTCTTACACCGTTCGGGTATTTTGAGTTGACCTTGACACCTAACGGGCTTAGCTGGTGAAAGGACGGTGTTTCTGTATTTGGCTGAGAAAGGAAATTCCAAGGAGGGAATTGAAACCAGAATTTAAAAAAAAATAAAAAGTGAACTGGTGTGATCTACCCTCTACAGTGAAAAGCGGTTGGAGGGTTATTTAATGGCCTGAGGTTCTTTTGTGAGAGGGGTAGTGGAGAATTTCAGGAGACTTCTTTAGATTTGGTGATTTTTGCTTCTTTATATTTGTGTAAGCCTCTTTTCTAAATCACTGCAAATGCCTTAAAACCATAATACCGTGTCAGACAGCAGGTTCCTGAGAACATGGACCACTCACTCATTCTCATTGCTGTGTTTCTAGCACCCCTGGAACAACTCTGCTCATTACAGTGTTGTTTAAAAGCCGATTTAAAAAAAAAAATGATTTATTTATCAGAGAGTGAGAGAGAGCAGGCGGGGGTGGGGGGAGGCCAGAGGAAGAGGGTGAGAGACAATCTCAAGTAGATGCCGGGCTGAGCACGGAGGCTGACATGGGGCTCCATCTCATGGCCCCAAGATCGGGACCTGAGCTGAAAGAGTCTGATGCTTAACTGACTGAGCCCCCCCCAGACACCCCGAAGCTGATTTGGGGAAGGAAAACAATAGGTGACAGGGGATCAGAGGCTTGCTCATGGCTTATGTCCAATCTGGCAGCTACTCCTTACACCAGCAGCTGCTGAAACTTTGTAACTACCTGCCCCCACCTTGCTGTGCTCTCCTCTGAGTCCAGAGCCAGCTGACTCTCTGCAGAAGGAGCGGGTCCCTATGAATCCGAGATACTGATCCTCAGCGTTGGCAGGGAATGGGGAGTGAGAATGGTTCGGGGGCTAGTTCTGGATCTACCCACAAAACGTGATTTCAGGCAGTTTACTTTTGGTCTCATGTTCTTCGTCTGCTAAACGGAAGGATTAGACTGACAGATACCAAAGGGTTTTAGGATTAAAAAATGTTGATTCTCTAACATTTGTGTTAGCTCTTTGTACTTTGGTTTGGGAAACTTCATCAGCTGGGAGACTTGATAGACGCAAGTCCTCCGATGAGCTACTTATTTCCTTGGTGGCTTATGAGATAGTCTTACCTACTTTCTGAACCTGGGTCTAATGGTAGTCAGTTTTTAAGATGTTACTTATCAGAGAGTAAAACTACTATTATAATAATTTTAGTTAGAGTACTTCTTCTAACTTAAGTTGCTGAATTTAGTATACAGTTAAAGTGTTAAAGGAAAAGAATATTGTGGAATGTCATAAGTTTCCGAATTTTTAATTCTTCCCATTCTTGTCTTGTAGGGGATTTTATTTGCTTCCCCTGAATGTTTAAAATGTCCGAATGATTTAATCCGCCTGTGGCTGCACGAATCTTCTCGCGTGTATGGAGACAAACTGGTAGACCCAAAGGACTGTGATTTGTTTCAGAAAAAAATGCTGGAAACTGCTTGTAAATATTTTGAAGTAAGTGTGTGGGATGTCAGCGGTCACTCTGGTTGGGTACTCTGGCGTTGGGGCAGAGTCAGCTAAGGATGTGAAGGAAATGTGCACGTACTTACCCTGCCGGAGCAGGCAGGATTCTAGAATGTACCCGGTCTGTATTTGGGAACGTTCAGCCCAGCGACTCAGACTGACCTGCAGGTTCTTCCTCTCATGGGCCACTGTGTGCTTCCAGATGAGCCACTCTGGATGGCTGACATGACCCGATCTTTGTCTCCCTTTTCCTGCAGGGTGTAGACAGTCACATGCTGCTTCAGCAGCCCCTCATCTATTGCCACTTTGCTCACAGCGGCCCCCATCCGTGCTACCTGCCGGTGAGGGACTGGGAGGTACTGAAGACTGTGCTCACGGAGGCCTTAGACAGCTACAATGAGCTGAATGCTGTCATGCCCCTGGTGTTCTTTGAAGATGCCATGCAGCATGTGTGAGTTGACAAGTCATGATGCTTTCTCACAGAGTAAAAATGGCGAGGTCTCCACAGTCCTCGTGCTTCTGTGGATCGTACTCAGTACTCCAAGCTGGTCATCGCATGTCTCTTGTTTGCTATACAGTATAAAACTGCAAGTGTCTCTCTCAATTATGTCCTCATCTTAATCATGTCTGAGGCCAGTGCACAATTTTCTGAAACATCATCACAGCCATAAATTTATTCTATTTCATTGTAGCCCTGATAGGTTAGAATATTGAGAAAGAGAAAGGCCTGTGACTCCCTCAAAGCCGTAAGGTTCCTATCCAACAGAAACAGGATGAACTGAAACTGCTGATCATTGAGGAAGCATGTTTATTGAGTGCCTACTGAGTGCTAAGCAGGAACAGTGCCAGCCAGTTCGCTACTCTAGTACAAATTTAAAAAGGAAGGGGGCATGTTTTCTTGGCAGATAATGAGACAGATGCCACTATCCTGATGTAGAGCTTGGCTGACAAGGCTCAGTCTCACCTCCTAGACTAGGTGCTTTGTGCAGTGCACAGATCTTGCAACCATCCAAAGCTCCCTTGCTGTCAGACATTGTTCTATGTACTGATGATACAACAGCAAACAAGATAGTCTAGTCCTTACTCAAGCTGAGCTTAGATTTTAGTGATGCTGATGAACATTTATAAAGACATAAGCAAGCAAGATGGCAGAAAGTGATGTGTCTCGCTGAGAAATAGATTGATTCTGAGGAAATAAATATGGGTATTCCCATAAAAGGTCTGGGTATCTCAATGAGGAGGTGACATTTGAGGTAGTATCAAATGGTCAGCAGGAGCTAAGCCTGGAAAGATCTGGAGGAAGAACATTCTAGGCAGGGGCATATTTCATGTGGCCCCAAAGCTGAATCAAAAACAGAAAAGGGGGCCATCATGGCTGGAGAATGGAGAAACAGTAGAGAGCGATATTCGACAAGCATGGAAATGCCAGAACAGGTCTTACTGACACAGGGTATTTCCCTATAACCAGAGGAAGGAGCTTCCATTTTATTCTAAGTGCAGTGAGAAGCTTTTCAACAGATATTAGCATGGGAATGACCTCACTTGTGGAAGAGTCTCAGCGGCTGGCCGTTGTTGCTGCCGCTGTGTGGGCAGTTGGGTGCGTCCTTGTGTCCAGCACCGCTCTCCTCGTCACCATGGTTCATCATGGCTGTATTAGTTTGCTGGAGTTGCCGTACCAAACTACCACGTATGGGTGGTTTAGAAAAACAGCTATTTATTGTCGCACAGTGGAGGCAAGAAGTCTGAAAAGGAGATGACCGAGAGCCATGCTCCCTCTGCAGGTGCTGGGAAGAATCTGTTCCAGAATTCTCTGCCAGCATGGGGCAGCGTAACTCCTGCCCTCACATGGCCTGCCCCCGCTGTGTGTGCCTGTGTCCACATTTCTCCTGTTTATCAGGACACGGGTTGTAGTGGATAAGGGGCCCACCGTACTCCAGAATGATACTGTCTTGTCTTCACCAAGTACTTCCTCAGTGACCCTACTTCCGGATATGCTTATGTTCAGAGGTATTGGAGGTTAGGACTTTCATATGTGAATTTGGAGGGATGCCACATTCAGAAAGCAGCCCTGGCCTTGCGCATAAGTGATATTTTGGGCAAAGGTTAAAATGATGAAATCATGGTTAAAAATGAGTCCAGAAAGGAGGAAGTATGGGAAGAAGGAAATTCGAAGAGACATACCAGAAAGGCAGAAAGTTCAATTTTCACAAGTGGCAAAGAAAAAGTTGGGAGGCCTCCCTACTACGAGTTATCGGAAGCATGTTAACTATTGATTGCTTCATCGATCCCTTTCCAGCGGCAGCCTGCTGATGGCACACATACACCCGTAGTTGTATCCATGACTGCGGTGCTCACTGAAGTATTAGTGACCCTGCTCCTGCTTGGGTTAGGACACTGACTGTGAAGTAAGTCATGGGGCGGGAGAAGGAGTTGGCCCCGAGGGCGAGACTCTTCCCACCGATCCTTCCTCGTGGGCTTCTCAGGGGCCTCCGAGCAGAAGGCCGTTGCTTTGATCAGGGATCTCGAGCTCTCAGCTGATTGACTCAGGGTTAGAGATGTTCTCTCAGAACGTGCCCTTGAGGGCTCGTAGGAAGGAACTTTGCTGCTTTGAGAAGCTGGTGAGACCCAAACCTCAAAGCATCCATTAAAACCAAAGGAAAACTCTGCCTTGTAACTTCAGGGTTCATTTGCCTCAGAGTAGTTTTATGGCTTTCCTGAGGTGGTTTCCTTGTGTGGTCACGGGAAGTCCTCCTCACGGACCGGCTCAGTCTCTCAGGATGACCCGCCTCTAGTTATTGACGGTTTGCAGCTGAGATGTGCAGGTCCTGATATAAGTGACCCCAACCTTGCTTTTTCATAAAGCGCTTTTGTAAAGAGTCATCTAGGCATATCAGTCAAGGCCGGAAGTTTACATTCACTTGAGGAAAGCAACCTGGACCTAACAGCATGGTGTCTCATTTGTGGCATTTGGGTATCTGTATGCTTATATTTCAGTTGTTTTCTTTTCTCATTATTTATAACATAATTATGACCTGTTTCTTCAACCGAGATGATAAGATCAACTTACTCCTAACTATAAAATGTAGCAATAATATCAGTAGCTCAGTCATTCAGAATCTCTTCAATAACATAGAACAAGGGATTAGTGGGCCTTGCTGGATTCTGAAGGTTTCAGTAAATTTTCTAGAGGGCTCGAGGACAGACAAAGCTTTGGTGCAAAGGAAGGAAGAATCCTACAGGCAAGTGCTGAAACTGCATCAAGTAAATCACATGTGAAATGTTCGTTGGCCTAAACAAATCCAGTCTTTCCAAAGTAATCCTGCAGCCGAAGTTTCTGGCATGAAGACATTCTCCCTTTGATGTTTACTGCACATGGCTGCCTGTGTAAAGTTCGGGTCTCTCTTGCTAGTCACACTTGAAACCTTGCAGAAAGGCCTTGTCTACGGACAGTAAGAAGCAGTGAGAGTCCCAGATGTGATTTCCACAGGGACAGCTGCTTAGGCATCTGGTGTGAGGGGCCTCTTTGCTTCATGGGGAAGCAGATGAACAAGGACTAAAGATATAAAATAAATACTCTGATTTCGTGTCAAAAATTTGTAAACAAACAAACAAACACTAGTTGCAGTCCCCGGGTCCTTCCGTCTTCTGCTCCCACGGGTGTGCTGTCTCTGAGCAGGTGTCGCATCAGCCGAATCCTTCGGACCCCTGAGGGCCACGCGCTCTTGATTGGCGTGGGTGGCAGTGGCAAGCAGAGCCTGTCCCGGCTGGCAGCTTACATTTGCGGCCTCGACGTCTTCCAGATCACTCTGACTGAAGGCTCTGGAATCCAAGGACTTCGGGTGAGTAGAGTGGGAGTAGCCTTTCCCCCCCTCCTGCCCGGTGGATAAAGCCGGAGCTGGTAGCGTTCCCACGTCAGCTCTGACTCCTAGATTGGGCCAAGGCTTCCCCAACCAAGAGGGAAAACTTTGGGGGGATTTAGTTACATTTATCTGTCTCTCCTTCATGGTTGATAAAGTAATCGTGAAATTCGTAAACGTTTATAGGTATATAAACCTATAAGCAAAGAAAAAGTTGGGAGACCTCCCCACTATGAGTTATCAGAAGCATGTTAAATATTGACCCAACTCAGAAAGTATTTTACTGAATACTTGTTTACAACAGGGGGCACCTGGGTGGTGCAGTGAGTTGGGAGTCCGATTCTTGGTTTCTGCTCAGGTTGTGATCTCAGGGTGGTGGGATTGAGCCCCACCTTGGGCTCCGCTCTCAGTGTGAAGTCTGCTTGGGTTTCTCTCTGCCTCTCCCTCTTCTCCACCTCCCTGTGTGCTCTCTCTCTCAAATAAATGAATAAGTCTTTTAAAAAAATTGTTTAAATACTTGCTTACGATAGATGTAGTTTTTCCTTTGTATAGACCATGCCTGCTGTTCTGCACTGTAAGTATTCCCCTACATTGGAGGGGGAGAAAAAGATACCACCTTTACAGGTCCACTTTGGATGAATCATGAAAATAAAATGTGATGAGAATGCATTCAGGAAACGCTCATGGGCTCTTAAAAGTTGGCTTTTTCATCACAACAGTACTTATGAAATAGTATTCAGAGTTTGTGGCAAGGGAAATGTAGGTGACATGCGACCACTTTTCAACCCAAAAAGAAAACAAATCTCATGCTTCCAGTGTTGTTAAACAAAGCTACATAATAAACAAAACCGTTTTCAATGAAATAGTTGTGGAAATGAGCAGCATCTTCTTTTTACTGCCTGGCTTGGCAAGGACGTCACCAAATTCATTTTCAGTCTCTTAGGGGGGAGCTGTCCGTCAGCCGCCCATTGTCACCCCTATGCTTCATTAAGCCACGAACATGGCGCTCATCACTAAATGCCAGAAAAGGAGGTGATGTCATGCTGTTTGCCCCCATGCGGGACCACGGAGAGGGAAGGATGTGTGAACAGGGAAAGCTTCCGCATTATAGTTCCTGGGCTCTTCCCAGCCCTCACACACATCCCCCCCACGTCGCATCAGCATTTTAACAGCACAAGAATGATGGCCTCCTTTCCTTACAGGCAGATCTTGCCAATTTGTCCATCCGAACTGGAGCCAAGAACATGCCCACTGTGTTCCTGCTGACAGATGCCCAGGTTCTAGATGAGAGCTTTCTCGTGCTGATTAATGACTTGCTGGCATCAGGTGATTAAACCAACACATTCCTTGAAAGATCTTCCCCAGTGACAAATTATCTGTAGTTGCAGTGAACTTTAAAGAGAGATCATTTGTCTTTGAGACGTTTGCTGGGGCAGTCTTTGGGGAGAAACCTATAAACCTAACTAATTTGAGGTGTATCGCTTTCTTAGTTTGCTTATGGATGTGAGGTGGCTTAGAGGAGCCTTCAGTGAAGTAAATGTTATTCCTACACGGACAAGCCTGGTGGGCGTGTCCGTTAGAGCTTGTCCTGGGGCAGGGGGGGGGGGGGGGGTCTCGTAAATGCAAAAAAAAAAAAAAAAAAAAGACCGTTCTGGTTCCAAATTCTTTATCCTTTAAACTGAACTTCATATGATAAAACATTCCAAGCACTGAAAAGTCCTACCCAAAATTTGAATTGTGACTCTCAGTAATTTTTCTCATTCCTTTGGGGGCAGGAGAAATCCCTGATCTGTTCAGTGATGAAGATGTGGACAACATAATTTCTGGGATTCATAATGAAGTTCGTGGACTAGGCATGGTGGGCTCCAGAGAAAACTGCTGGAAGTTCTTTCTGGCCAGGGTGCGGCTACAGCTCAAAGTAAGAAACCCTTGTTCACTTGCATAGTGTTTAAAACCTGCTCTTGGAATCATGACACAGTTCCATTTCCGGATTCATACGATGGGTCTGAATTGCAGCCATTCGTTCTAAAAGGACATTTGCATTTTTGCGTGTGCCCACATCTGGAGTAGACCTTCCTGAAGTTTCCCGTGATGCTGGGCACCTGCAAAACATGGGTCCAAGCAGACAGCACAATGCTCGATCGAGCTGGATGTGGTCTCTGTCCGGGAGGTGCTGATGCTGCTCCTGCAGGGAAGGACCTTCACAAGCAACGACCGTGCAGGACAGCTGGGGTAGTGACTCGGGTTACAGAGGAAGGCGGCTCCCTCTCTGCACCCGGCTCTGCTGGAGGAGGCGGTCTGCCTGCGTCAGGCACGGGCTGGAATCCACGGAGAAGCAATGGGTGGGGAGGAACCTTCAGGGAGAGAAAATAGCATTTATGTAAGAGGAAGGTTGGACCGGACAGGACGCCTTCAGAGAAACCCACGATGGCTCCGAATGACTGGAACACAGGGAGAAGGAGGGGGACCAGGCTGGAAAGCAAATTAGGATGAACAGGGCACTGAACATCATGAAGGGTGCAGCGGAAGAGGTTTCAGTTACAGACCTGGGTTCTGTCAGAACATCAAGGCCAGCCATGTAGGTGTATTACCCAAATGCCCGAGGCTGGAAGTTCTTCCCTCCAGATGACTCCTGGCGTCAGTGGAGCTCCCAGGGCTACAATGTAACCAAATACTAGAAGCACCTCTCAACTCCTGGCAGGAAGCCAACTGAAGGCAAAATCTGGCTTCCTGGTATAGTAATGGGTAGTGACCTAGACAAGTCTCCCCTTGGCTGCTACTTCTAGTATTCTGGGTCTGTCAAGCCCAGGCCACAGTAGAGCCTGGAGCCCCCAGGGAAAGAGGATGGGGCAGCATGTGAGCCGGGAATACACCTCTCCCTGGAGGTAGGGAGTGTTGGTAAACTGCTCGTCCGCTCTCCTCTTAAATTCCACATTAATCTAAAAAACAAAACAAAACAAAACAAAAAAATTCCACATTAATCTTCCTGAGCAGTTCTGGGCTGATGTGAGATCAGAATTTACGGTTCAGTTGCCCAAAGAGTTTTATCCCCATCAAAATGTTACTAAGAATACTTTTGCCGGGTTGTAACAAGGCCAGAGTTTTCTCCCTGTTCCATGGCGGTACATTTAGATCACATTGTCTTTATGAAATGCAAAAACAAGTACAATAAGAGAATATGAGATGGTAATGTTACACATCACTGACTATCAAGGCCTGTTCCTCAGCACAACAGAATCAGCATCCCCTAGAAACTGTTTTTAAAATGCAGGTCTTGGGAACCTGGGTGGCTCAGTGGATTAAGCTTCTGCCTTTGGCTCAGGTCATGGTCTCAGGGTCCTGGGATCAAGCCCCGCATTGGGCTTTCTGCTCAGCAGGGAGCCTGCTTCCCCCTCTGTCTCTGCCTGCCTCTCTGCCTACTTGTGATCTCTCTCTCTCTCTCTCTCTCTCTCTGTCAAATAAATAAATAAAATCTTTTAAAAATTTTTATTAAAAATGCAGGTCCTGCAGACCTGTGGAATCAGAAACTCTACACGGCATGCACAATGTATGTTATGATAAGCCCTCCAGGCAATGCTGAGGCCTGCTGAAATTTTAAGAACTATTGTTTGAAATAATGCAAGGCTGCCTGGGTGGCTCAGTCAGTTAAGCATTGACTCTTGATTTCAGCTCAGGTCATGACCTCAGGGTCATGAGGTCAAGCCCTGTGTCAGGCTCCCAGCTGGGTGTGGAGCCTGCTTTGGGATTCTCTCTCTCCCTCTGCTCCTACCCGCCTGCTCAATCTCACACTCCCTGTCACTTTGGGGGGAAAAAAAAACTAAGTGCATGTCTTTACAAATGTCTTTTATACACACCTTCCCTTCTTCTTGTGGGATAAATTCCTAGGAAGAGTATTGCTAGGTTCAATAGACGTAGCCGGTAGTGGTTTTAAAATGCATCTGACAGTTCTTCGGGGGGCTTCTTACTCACAGGTAGGGTCTCAGTCCTCTCTTGTTGATCAGGGTGGGCTTGCGAGTGTGGGACTACAGACAGGACCCTGAGGAACTTGGGAGGCTCAGCTCCAAAGGGCCCACCTTTCCACTGACTTACACATGGTTTCGTTTATCAGAGTTTGCTGTATACCAAGCAGTTCGTCTTATATATGTGCTACATGTATTTTGCCTATCATCACTTATCTAAGTGTATATATGGTTCAAATTTGTTTATAACTTGAAGTTTTTTATTACTTCAGTGTTTTATTTTTACTTCAGTATTTATTTTATCAGTATTAAATCAGTGTTTTCCTTTACGGACTTAGAAGGGTTTGTGACTTCATAGCAGAGTCTTCCTCTCCAGGATTATAAAACTCATCACTAGCAGCGTTTAGAACTCAACTGGGCAGCAGATAAAATATCAAAAATTGAAAGACCCATGCTTTCTGGTCTGCCCCTTCTGCCAGTATTCTTCCCGGTGCTGCCTGCCTCGTGAGCGCCACATGCATGCAATGGGGTCTGTATTCGCAGGAAGGAGGGGGTAGGTAACCTTGGGGCACTCTGGTAGGAAACCAAGGCTTCCCCTGAAGACCCTAAGCTGACCTCATAGTGGCCATGTGTATCACCTGCCACCTCTGCCTACCAGGGAGTCAGAGGAAGTGGATTTGCTTATCTCATCATGTGACCTTTATGAATAAAATTAGAAATGTATTTTGAGATAGCCACAGAATCCATCATGCCAGTACCTTTATGCTTTACTTTTAAAACTTAACTACATCTAGAATATATTTATTATCATATATGGTAAAGAGGGAGTAGAGAGGTTTCAGGTTATTTTTTTCCAAAACGGTGACTTTTCATCTTAACACCATCTTTTCTTCCGTACTTCTTCTAAACGTATTCCGTTTAGAGTAATACCCTTATTATATGTCCTACCTGGTCTATTTCTAGATCCTCTATTTTCTTGTTAAGTGTCTGTACTACCAGTCCAAGCCTTGCACTGTGTTAATTATTAAGGTTTTATTATACATTTTTATATCAAATATCCCACTGTTCTTGTCTAGTTTTTCTTTATTCTCACATGTCTACACATCTAGAAAAATATCAGGGTCATTTTTTCCAATTCTAAATACATTCCATTTTAATTTTGATTGAGATTATGCTGATGGCTTCTTTCATATTTGGGAGAATTTAATCTGTATTATATAAAGTTTTCTCTAGAAGGAATGTTTCTTTCATAAGGTTTTCTGATGGTGTATTTTTTGTATATAGGAGAGCTATTGATTTTTAATTTTAAACCCACTATGTTTATAACCAGCATCTCTGGTAGTTTCTGTTAGTTGGTTGCTATCACATAGCCTGCAGATAATATTTTGTCTTTTTTAATATTCTATTTATCTACTTTCCTCCCTCTTCTACTGAACATTAAATAATTATGGTCATGGAAATTTTGTCTTCATTTTTACATTAATAAGGATGTTTCTGATATTTCACTATTAGGTCTTACATTGGCTGTATCTTGTCAAGGAAAGTATCTGTTAAATTCCTTTTCAGCATCTGTTGAGATAATTATATGGTTTTGCTCCTTGAAATTACTAATATTCATGCAGTACAGATGGATGTACAGAAATTTTACATTTTTGTACTGTTTGAAGCCCATTGGTCTTGGGATACCTGGGTGTCTCAGTCGGTTAAGCATCTGACTCTTGGTTTCTGTTCAGGTCATCATCTCAGGATTCTGGGATGGAGCTCTGCACTCAGCAGGGAGTCTGTTTGACATTCTCTCCCTCTGCCCCACCCCCTACTTGCATGCGCGCTCTCTCTCTCTCTCTCTCTTTCTCTCTCTCAAATAAATAAGTCTTTAAAAAATAAGTAAATCCATCAGTCTTTCCCCTTCCCCATTTCCTTTGACTCCAGTCCAGGAAGCTTTCCCAAAGCTGGGACCAGTTTTAAGTTCATCTCATTTCTGAGGCCCCTTTTCAGTATTTACGTCAGTACAAGCTAGACTTTTGAATTTTGAATTTTGGAGTTCAATATGGATCATTTCCCCCACCTTGTCACAGGATTACCGATTGAATAATTTCTTTTCTCCTAAAATGAGTAGGAGGGTTTTTTGGGTTTTGTATTGTTTTTGTTTGTTTCCTGCTAAGGAGGAGTAGGACGTCTCCCTCAAACACTCCCCATCCTTCTTGGCCTTGTTGTTCAGGTTGCTGCATCATGAGAAGGGGTGATAGTCAGCATCTTACCCTGAGGGAGAAACACCATGGCATAAAAGTGGGTCATCTCTTTGCTAGAAAATGGCAACGTCTTTCTCTTCAATACATAACTATTACCCTCACATCTCTGGGCTTTTAAAGAATTCTGGCTTGCTCTGTGTATGTTTCATATACTGTGATATTCAGCAGTGTGTACTAAGAACTCCGAATTCCTGATGAGTGGATCCGTCCCTTGCATATGTTCCTAGCTGGGCAACATGGGAAGCTAAATGCATTACAGGGTTGGTGAACACACCTGGCAGGTCGAGCTCAATGATGTGAAGTTGCCACCCCATTACCCATGCTCACCACCCAAAGCCACTTCCCACTTGGAATGCAAGGCCAGTAAGAACCTGTTGGCATGAAATTGTGACCTCTGAATCCCACAGAGCAGTTCCCATTAATGATCAGTTGTGTGCCCTTGGATTGCCTGAAATAAACCAATGAATAAATGCCAAATGCCTTCTCTCCTTCACGTTTGTATACATGCACCTTTTCCTATGTAATACATACTTTGCAACTAGAACGCAGACTTCCATCTTCTCTCCTGTTGATTTTAGTTAACCCAAGAACTTTTCTTTTTTGCCTTCCTTTCTTGGCCAGCTGATGCCATGGGGAAAGGAACACTTAATATATGTAGCAGCCTGTGATTGCTGGAGATAGATACACATCTGTCTTGTTATGTCTATGTCTGTTGAGGGATTTTGTGTGTGTGTGTGTGTGTGTGTGTGTGTGTGTGCTTGTACACATACATACTCATGTGATTTTGTATTTTTAGAGCATGAAATCGTGCTTTCTGATGATGAAGATATATGTGTTCATTGTAGAGAATTAAAAAATATAGAACCATATGAAGAAAAGAAATTAGGCTTTAATTATATTGCCTGGAGGTAACTACCAAAAGCATATTGGTATATCTCCTTCCAGTTTTCTGTATGTATATAAATGCATGCAAAGTGTATATTCCAAACTGAAGTGTATTTCCACATCTCTCACAGTTTTCTTCATACTTCTCTTTGCCTTTTTATTAAAAGCCTCCCAGAATGTCCTCACTGACCTTCAGTAAAGCAGCTAGTTATCTTCGTAAGTTTTACACATTTCTTAAGTTCTTTATCAATATTTTATATTATTTTTTTGCTCTTACCAAATTTTCTCACAGGTCATGGTGGACAATAAGAGTGCCATTGGATGGAGGGAGAGAGGAATGGATAGATGTTTGTTTGTTTTACCAGCCAGTCCATTGAATGCTCCAGTAGGTTTTACATTTTGTACTTCAGAGTTTCCTGAGTAGGTAGTTATATAATCTTTGAATTTTTTACTCCTCCTTTCTAAAAATTAATTTTCTGTGTATTAAAATAGCCATAATTTTTGCATACCATTTAGTACTTTTAAGTGATAATAGTAGCATCTCTGTTTTATTTTTTATTTTAATGGGAATGCCTATAGCTTTCCATCATTAAGCTTTCTATTATTATATTGGATTATATATAGGCCTAAGATATTTTTGATATTTTTAGGAAGAGCTGTTGTACTTTATCATATATGTCCTTTCATAAATCCCCTTGTTTTATCTTTTTTTTTTTTCCTAAGTCTTGGACTGTTTCCTTATTATAGGTTTTTTTTTATAACATTCCTTCTAGCCTTTTGAGAGTGTGAAGCAAGTTTTCTTTTTTAGGTTCTTAGATACCTCAGTGGAATTACCTTCCTTTAAATCTGCTGGATGCTTTTTAAAATTTTTCTTGTTTTCATAATATTTTTCCTCGGGCCCTAGTTGTGCTTTCCTTACTATTCCGGCTTGTGTTCTTTCTCCCTCTTCCTTCTTCTCGGATAGAAAATCAGATGTTGCAAAACCCTCTTACCCTTGCATGGTGGTCAAATCTAATGTACTAGATCTTCATGGGTTAACAGGCAGAGCACCCAGCTTCCTTTCCTTCATGTGGATGACCACCCAGTATGGCTTTATCATGGAGGAGTGCTGTCTTCTATCCCTCCTGCCCTTCATCCTCATACTCGAGTTGCTGGAAGATAGCGCCCACTCTCGTGGACAGCTCATCCAGTCCCAATCCCAGGCCCTGTCAGGCTTTGCCCTTCTGACAGTGTATTGCTGATCATGACCACATTTCTCTGAACATAGTACCCTAGCTCCTCCCCTTGCATTTTTTGATATTATTTACATAAGAGGAGTGGAAAGAACATCAGAGAGATGAAAGGCATGACCTTGTATTTTGTATCTGAGGTTCACTGTTCTTGAAATTTCACAAAACAGCAAAACATTTTTGTTTTTTGGAAGTAGGGTCAAAGAAAAGAGTCAGGGATGATTTCAGGGACTTTGGCCTGAATAAACAGGATAAAGGATATATCACTTACTGAAATAGGGAACCTGAGGGGAGGTGTGCCTTATACTTGTTTGGTGGATGAGGATAAATAAAAAGTTCTGCTTAAAGTTAACTTAAGATGCCCATTATGCATTCAAATAGAGATGAACAGGATATAGCTGAACATAGCCATTGGAGTCTGGAGAAGAGGGTGGGACCAGAGATGGAGTTTAAAGCCATCTTTGACCACCACCCATGGCTTAGATGAGGAAGTTGTGACCTGTGAAAAGAGAAGATGTCCAAGGGCTGGTTCAGAACAAATTAGGATGCAGATATCAAAATTTTGTCTTGCTCTGAAGAATATTTCACATTGCCGTCTGTTGACTCCTTGATCTGTCTGCCAGGTCTCAGCAAGTATTTGCTGATTGCCTGTGGTGTGCTGGTCCCTGGGCATAGGATAGTAAGCAGGAGCCGGCCCCTGCCCACCGCATTGTTGGAAAGACCAGCCTGAACCTCCAAATCACACAAGCTGAGTATACATTCACACCTCTCTGTATGAGAAGGAAGGGGTATATGAGATAACAAAAGACGCGACAAGAAAGGTTTCACTGAGGTGGAAAAAGTATTGGGAAGAATCTCTAAGATGTCTGTTCTCATAGATATCATCTCCCTTATTTTATATTATAAAAGAAATTTTTAACACCAAAAGTGAAGGGCTTAATCCAAGACTAAAGGATTTATCCATTTGAGTTGAATAAACTTTGCATTCCAAGGAGCATGGTCTGTGTTTTTCACATTCTGCTTCCAGTTGGGTGTGGGTTTGCCAGCACGGTATGGGGCTCGTGCTTGCACATGTGTGTGGCCTTACCACCTCATGCCAGCAGAAATGCTGACCACTAGCAGAGGAGCAAAAATCACAGGCCAAAATTTTGCATCACATGGTTCAGCTATGGGGCTATTGGGTAGATCGTTAGGCACCGAATGGCTGTTTGAGAAAATAAAAACAAAACAGTTATACAAGTGTACAGAGCTGCAGACCGGCCTGGAAAGTAGTATGGGGGCACTTGAGTCACTGGCATCAAGCAGAGCAGCTGAGACCAGGGAATACATTCCCCCTGTCGACAGGAACCTATAATAGGGAATACCTAGGGGGGAACAGAACTCCTACTGTCTTTACTCCCCAGGAATGGACTTGCTTCTGGCTCTCTTTTAGGATTCCACATGCAGTTTCTTTATGAATTGAAGAGTTTTGTTTTTTTAAAAAAAAAAAAAGAAAGAAAACTCTCCGATGTAGGGGTGCCTGGGTGACTCAGTCGATTAAGCATCCCGTTCTTGATTTCGGCTCAGGTCACAGTCTCAGAGTTGTGAGATCGAGTCCACAACTGGGCATGGACCCTGCTCAAGATTCTCTCCCTGCATCTGCCTCTGCCTCTTCCCCCCTTCTAAAAAACAAACAAAAACTCCCCAATGTAAAATATTATCTCTTAGAAAAATT
Source organism: Mellivora capensis (assembly GCA_004024625.1). NCBI lineage: Eukaryota > Metazoa > Chordata > Mammalia > Carnivora > Mustelidae > Mellivora > Mellivora capensis. Next base: position 56,897 of record PISX010000431.1, on the reverse strand, counting down.
GGTACTGATCAATACACATAAGTAAAATGTTGTGTGAATTACGTCTTTGTGTATTACCTAAAAAGAAAAGAAAATATAAAAATGTATTGAATGTGTATATGTTGAAGGTGCTGTTGGAGTTCATGAAAGTAACTGAAATTAAAAGTTTATTGGATGATGGTTGATAAGGGAAATTATAAGGTTGATAAAATGATACTAAAACAGTCGAACAAGGGAAGAGTTTTTTTGCTAAACTTCCTAAGAGGGTTCTCTCTGGAAGACTCAGATCTTATCACTCTTGAAAAATACTTAGACTTTAGAGGATAAATGCAAACCTAAGTTATGGACAGAAGCTTCTGAAGTAAATATGTGGGCGGGTTACTTCTATCTGAGAATATATCAACTGGAAAAAAATACAGAGTGACAGTAGCAATTCAAATTTCCATTACAAGAGGAAATGGACTGAGTCCTGTTAGTGATATACAAATAAATATGTACTTACAATGGATTCTTACCCAAAAGAAATTGAAATGTATTACAAAGCACAATGAAAAATGGGTTATTGCAAATGAGTCCTACACCTGTGTTAGGGGGGAAAAGGGGTAGAAAATTCTATGGTGTGGATTCCGAAAGCAAGATGCTGACATCCAAATGTTAGAGCTGTAGAAGTACATAGATGGTGATTTCAGGGTTTGCTTCTTACTTGTGAGAATTTGCTTTTAGAAGAGAGCACTGCTGTCTGAGGCATCTTTAACTTTATTTTCTTAGCAGACTTTTCTTTGAGTACACTGCTAGGAGCTAACTTCAGCCAATTTGGTGATCTGCGATTGTCAGGGACTATTTGGGAGGAGGTGTATGTTTCAATGATCTTCAGTACCTACAGATAGATGGCACCTGTTCCAGAGTTGGGGAGCTCTTGTCCCCCAGTATCCCAACCCAGGTGTGTCTCAAGAAGAGGAAGTCTCAGACCAAACTCAGGCACACAGAGTTTGTGTGTAGCACCTAACTTAAAATGGTTCTTACAGGTTCAAAACCAGCTCTGTGAGCTTACTGCAGTCTTAGCTCTGTTCTTGTAGGAAACTGAATAGCTCTTACTGGAAGGATCCTCTGGGGCAGTGGTGGCAATATTCTCATGGTAGGATTCAGCTGATTTTCTCACTGGAATCACATAAAAACAATTTTTCTGTAAGCTGTTTTCCACAGGATTGGTCAAAATCCAAGTCTAAAAAGCCAAGGGTCTAATTGTTAGGATACTTCGATATCTAGACTTTGCTCTTTGGTTCATACAGCGGTGGAGGTGGAAGTATAATATTTCCATTTTCCTCAGATATCTGGAGCACTCTTCCTTTCATCAACAAAAAAATCAGATCCGGTGTTCATGATGCCAACTAAATCAATCATTTATGTTGATGAAAGAGGTTAGCTAAGAGCTCAGATAGCTGACTCTGCATGTGTGGGTTTCCAATTGAAATGGGAAATGCTGGTTAAGCCTCCCTGGCCTCTGCGGTTTCTCTTGGTACTTCAGATCCTAACCAGTGGCCTCCTAAAATATAAAATGAGAATTTACATGCCTATCTTACGAGAGTGAAGTTATTTCAAAAGTAAGTTATACAGGACCAGATGGCTCTCACTGGTGAAGTCTATCAAATACTTAAATTAGAATGAATATTAATCCTCCTCAAATTCTTCCAAACAATTGAAGAGGTAGAAACATTTTACAAGGCCAACATTACCCTCCTACCAAAGCAGACAAGGATGTCACCAGAAAAGAAACTACCAAGGCCAAAATCCTTGATAGAAAGATAAGAAAATCCTCAACAAACTAGGAGCAAACTGAATTTAATAGTATATTAAAGCAACCCTACCCCATGATGAAGTGGGATTTATTCCAGGGATGCGAGGATGGCTCAACATCGACAAATCAATCCATATGATGCACCATATTAACGAAACGAAGGATAAAAATCATATCATCTCAAAAGACATAGAAAAAGCATTTGAGAAAATAGAACATTCATTTATGATGAAAACTCAACAAACCGAGAATATACCTCAGACAACAAACTCAAACTCAGAACGTACCTCAATGTAATAAAGGCCATATAAGACAAGCACACAGCCAACACCATAGTGAACAGTGGAAAACTGACAGTTTTTCCTCTAAGATCTGGAACAAGGCAAGGTTACCTACCTACTCTCACCACTTTTATTCATCACAGTACTAGAAGTCTCAATCAGAACGGTTAGGTAAGAAAAAGAAATGAAAGACATTCAAGTCAGAAAAGAAAAAAAATATGTCTCTACTTGTAGATGACATGATTTATGGAAAACTCTAAAGACTTGACCAAAAAAAACTGTTAGAACTAATAAATGAAATCAGCAATGTTCAGGATACTAAATCAACACAAAAAAATTTGCTTTTCAGTATGCTAATAATGAATTATCAGAGAAATTTAAGGCAATGTTATTTACAGTGGAATTAAAAAAGCAGGGACAAATTTAAGGTGATGAAAGATCTCTGCACTAAAAACTAAGAGGATATCGCAAGAAGTTGAAGACAGAAACTGAAAAATATTCTATGCTTGTGGATTAGAACAATTAATATTGTTAAAGTATCAATATTATCCAAAATGATCCACAGATTCATTGTGTCTTTACCATGATTCCAGTGTATTGTTTGAAGAAATAGTAATGAAAATCCTAAAATTTATGTGGAACCAAAAAAGATCTCAACTAGCTAAAGCAGTCTTGAGAAAGAGCAAAGCTGGAAGCATCATACTGCCTGATTTCAAACTACATTATAAAGCCATGATAATCAAAACAGTATGGTATGGGCATAAAAACAGACACATGTATCAGTGGGGCAGAACAGAGAGCCCAGAAATAAGCCCGTACTTCTATGGCTAATTAATATTTGACAAAGAAGCCAAAACTATACCGTGAGAAAAGGATAGTCTTTTCAGTAAATGGTGTTGGGAAATTGGGCGGCGACATGCTGGTCCCCTATCTTAAACATAACAAAAATCAACCCAAATGGAAAGAAGACTTGAATGTAAGACAATCTGTAACTCCTAGAAAAAAACATAGGGGCAGGCTCCTTCGCAGGAGTCTTGGTGGTGATTTTTTAGATTTGACACCAAAAGCAAAGGCAACAAAAATAAGCAAGTAGAACTGTATCAAACTAAAAAGTTTCTTTACAAAAAAAAAAAAAAAAAAAAAGATTGTATTTATCTGAGAGAGAAGGAGAGAAAGATTGAGCAGGGGGAGAAGCAGAGGGAGTGGGGAAGCAGATTCCACACTCAGTGTGGAGTCCCTTGTCGACCTCAATCACAGGACTTTGGGATCATTACCTGAGCTGAAGGCAGAGGCTTATCCAACTGAGCCATTCCATTCCCCCGAATTAAAAAGCTTCTCTTCAGCAGAGGAAACCATCAGCAAAATGAAAAGGCAACCTAATGAATGGAAGAAGATATTTGCCAACTACACATTCAGTAGGAGGTTAATATCCAAAATATACAAGGACCTCATAAAACTCAATAGCAAAAAACCAAATAGCCCAACTGAAAAATGGGCAAAGAACCTGAATACTCCTTATTTCAAAGAAGGTACACAGATGGCCAACGCATGTGTGAAAAGGTACACAAACATCACTCGTAATCAAGAGATGCAAATCAAAACCACAATGAGATAACACCTCAAACCTTTTGTTGTTTTCTGTTTGCTTTTTAAAGTTTTTTAATTTAAATTCTAGTTAACATCCAGTGTAGTAATAGTTTCCAGTGTACAGTGTAATGATTCAGTGCTTCCATACACCGACGCCTGGTGCTCATGATAATAAGTGACCTCCTTAACCCCCATCACCTATTTAACGCATCTCCCCACCACCTCCCCTTGGGTAACCATCACTTCTCTAGTTAAGAGTCTGTTGCTTGCTTTGCTCTCTTTTTTTTCTCCTTCACTCATTTGTTTTGTTTCTTAAATTCCACCTTTGAGTGAAATCATATATTTGTCTTTCTCTGTTGGACTTATTTCACTTAGCATTATATGCTCTAGCTTCATCCTTGTCATTGCAAATGGCAAGATTTCATTCTTTTTTATGGCTGAGTAATATTCCAGGGTGTGTGTGTGTGCGCGCGCACGCATGTGTACCACATTTTCCTTACCCATTCAGCAGTTAATGGACACTTGGGCTATTTCCGTAATTTGGATGTTGTAGATAATGCTGCTGTAAACATGAGGGTGTATGTATCCCTTCAAATCTTTTTTTTGTATCCTTTGGGTAAATACCAGTAGTGTGATTACTGGGTCATAGGGTAATTCTATTTTTAACTAAGGAATCTCCATACTGTTTTCCAGAGTGTCTGTACCCATTTGCATTCCCACCAGCAGTGTGAAAGGTTGCCCTCTCCACATCCTCGCGAACACCTGTTGTTTCTTGTGTAGTTGATTATAGCCCTTCTGACAGGCATGAGGTGTTATCTCATTTTAATTTTGATATGTATTTCCCTGTTGATGAATGACATTGAGCATCTTTTCATGTGTCTGTTGGCCATTTGGGTATCATTGGGAAAATGTCCATTCATGTTTTCTGCCCATTTTTTAATTGGATTATTTGGGTTTTTTTGGGTGCCAAGTTGATCAGTTCTTTTTTTTTTTTTTTTAAGATTTTATTTATTCATTTGACAGAGATCACAAGTAGGCAGAGAGGCAGGCAGAGAGAGAGAGGAGGAAGCAGGCTCCCTGCTGAGCAGAGAGCCCGACATGGGGCTTGAACCCAGGACCCTGGGATCATGACCTGAGCCAAAGGCAGAGGCTTTAACCCACTGAGCCACCCAGGCACCCTGATCAGTTCTTTATATATTTTGGATACTAACTCTTTATTGGATAAATCATTTGAAGATATGTTCTCCCATTTCATAGCTTACCTTTTTTTTTTTTTAAGTTTTGTTGATTGTTTCCTTCTCTGTACAGAAGCTTTTTATTTTGATGAAGTCCCAGTAGTTTATTTTTGCTTCTCTTCCCCTGGCCTCAGGAGACATATCTAGAAAGAAGTTGCTACCTGTGTTTGCGTGTAGGATTTTTATAGTTTCAGGTTTCACATTTAGGTTTTTAATCTGGTTTGAACTTACTTTTTGTATGAGGTGAGAAAGGGGTCCAGTTTTCACTTGTTTGCATGCTGCTGGCCAGTTTTCCCAGCACCATTTGTTGAAGAGCCTGCCTTTTTCCTATTGCATCTTCTTCCCTGTTTTGTCAAAGAATAATTGACCATATCATTGTGGAATCATTTCTGGATCTTCTGTTCTGTTCTCCTGATCTATTTTTATACCAGTTACATACAGTTCTGATCATCACAGCTTTGTAATATAACTTGAAGTCCAGAACTGTGATGCCTCCAGCTTTGTGCTTTTCTTTTTAAAGATTGCTTTGGCTATTCAGGATCTTCTGTGGTTCCATACCAACTTTAGGATTGTTTGTTCTAGCTCTGTGAAAGATGCTTTTGGTAGTTTTCACCTCACACCTTTTAGAATGGCTATCACCAAAAATGAGAAGTAACAAATGCTGGCGAGGATGTAGAGATAAGGGAGCCCTGGTACAGTGTTGGCAGGAATGTCAGCTGGTGCAGCCACTCTGGAGAACAGTAGGGAGGTCTGTAAGAAACTGACGATCGCGGTACCCTGTGATCTGGCAATCCCACTTCAGGTGATCAAACTAAAGGAAACAAAACCATTATCTCATAGAGGTATCTGCCCTCCTGTATTCACAACACCATTATTCACAGTTGCCAAGGTATGAAAACAGCCTAAGTGTCAGTCAGTGGACAAGGAGAATAAGAAGATGAGAGATACACACACGTGAACGCACACACCTGGACACAAATAGAAAGGAGTATTTTCAGCCTTAAAAAAGGATATCTTGGGGCACCTGGGTGGCTTGGTGGGTTAAGCCTCTGTCTTCGGCTCAGGTCATGATCTCAGGGTCCTGGGATCAAGCCCCACATCAGGCTCTCTGCTCAGCGGGGAGCCTGCTCTCCCCCCTCCACTTGTGATCTCTGTCAAATAAATAAATAAAATCTTTTTTTTTTTAAAGAAAGATATCTTGTCATATGGAACTACATGGATAAATCTCGAGGCATTACACAAAGCAAAATAAGCCAGGCAGGGAAAGTGAAAAACTACATGGCATCCCCTCCATGCGGGATACTGCCTGGGAGTAGGGGAAATAAGCACCAGTTGGTAAAAGGGCATAAATTTTCAGTTACAAGATGAGTAAGATCTAGGGATCTACTGTGTAATGCGGTGACTGCAGTTGAAAGCACTGTATTGTATAATTGAAATGTACTAGGAGAGTAGAACTTAAATGTCCTCAACAACAGTGATAACAGAGAATAAACATATGGGTTGATGGATGTGTAAATTGACGTGATGGGAGAGTTTTACACTGTCTAGGTGTATAAAATCATCACGTTGCACACTTGAACTACCTTAGAATTTTGTCAGTTATACCACAGTAAACCTGAAAAAGTGAATGAGAGATAACCTAACACCCTTTTTAAAAATCTTTGTTTTTATTTCTTAAAAATCCTCTGATATTTTAATCTCCTGAAATTAAGAGAAATACAATAGCAAAATTATCCAGGATGATTTTTCCCCATTGTAATGTTCCTTGAGGTAATGACTCAAGTTTATTTACCTGTAATTGTGGAAACTTTTTTTTTTTTTAAGTAACACAGCATGGAGTTGATGGAGCCCTATTCATGCTTCAGCAGGTGTGAGGAGGGCTTTCATATAAATATGTTTTCCTGGAGACGCAGGGAGGTAACTGTGATCTTTTTTGGAGATGAGGGCAGTTCAGTATAATTAAGAAATGTGCCTGTTCTTACATCATCTGTGAAGAGGTTGCAGGGTTGGCATTCCATCCCATGATCACAATAAATGTGGAGACCATGGAGACCATTTTAGAAAAGAACAGAATAACCACCAATTTCCAGACATTAGGATGGGCTCTTAGAAAAATCTCAAATAGGACTACTATCAAGGAAGCTGGATGGCAGGAGAAATTCTGTGCTAGATTTCTAGCAAAACTAGAAATTACTGAGTAATGCATTGGGTCAGTACTTGCACAACTCAAGTTTGGTGTGGTTTTGGCCTTTCCCTTCTTAGGAAGTACTAATAACCGAGCATTTCCTATAAATTAGTTCCCAAGGCCTGTTTTAGAGGATAGAAATTAGGTTATTCATGATTATCTAATTTATTTAAAATCCTCTCAATTTTTCATTTTCACTCTCTGTATAGAAAGAGACTAAAATTCTATTTTATCCACTATAGAAGCACTGAAAATGGTAAGTGTTTCATTCAAATATTCCCATAGAAAATTTTCAACTAGAAAATTGTAATGGCGGGTGTCTGAGTCACCTGGAGGTCTTGTTGAAAACAGACTGCCAAGCCCCATCCAGAGTTTCTGATTCCTTAGGTCTAGACTGGGTCCAAGAATTTGCTTTTCTAACCGGAGCCTCGTAATCCTTTGAGAATCATTGATGTCCTGCCAACCGCCCTCTGCGTAGAATGTAGCGGGCATTACAAGGATCCTTATTTAAGCCATAATAGATAACACAGGGAAAGATGTCTTCAGCTGTAAAATTATAGGAAAGAAAAATAATTCTTTCAATGAGGAATCTGTATTATCTTTCAGTAATGAAGTTATGTCACTATATTAACTCAAAGTATTTTTCCTTGAGGCTTAAACACACATGGTTCAGATACTTTGTTTTCTAACAATTTCCACAGACCTGATAGTGTGCCAGTAACAATAAGGGAAATGCAGTAAGTTTAGAAGAGATAGAAATGTTTAAGATCTCAAAGGATGCTTTTTTCCCCCTTTGCCTTGGCTGTAATTATCTATAAATGAAGCTTCTAAAATAGCCAAGAATGAGAGAGAAATTAGGTGTGGAAACCAAACTTTTAGGACAGAAAGAAATATTCAAGTATGGAGAGAAAGGAAAGTTGGTGGGACAAACCTAAGAACTGTGATGGAAGTGAAAAGTCTACATTGTAACTGAAGTTCATTAACCCAGTACATGCACTCTTAGAGCAATTATGCAGTTTGTAACTAGACTTGTGTATAATGAATACATGATCGGTCAGCTTATATATTGTTAAACATTTTAAATATTAGGATTTATCTGTCAAGTTTTTCAAGAGCCATAGTACATAAAATAAACATAGTGAAAACACATGTTAAATAAGATATTATATGGGTTCCTAAATGCTGGAGATTTTTAGGATATGAATTTTTTAAATGTTCTAAGAAAAAAATACCATGCCTTTTGAAAAATCATTTCATTGGTTGCCCCATCTCAAAGGGTTAGAGACTGAGCCGAGAGACTTCCAAGCTTTGTTTTCTCTTAAGTCTGTGCCATTTCTAGAGAAGAGGAAAGCAGGACGGTTGGCACTCTCACACCTTAGCTCAGCTGGCGTCGTTATACCCCCAGTGCCTTCGAGTCCACGGGAACCTAGGAGAGAAGGGAGAGAAGGAAAGGAGTGCTTCCTGAACACCTCCTTGTGCTGCCACTTCACATAGGGCGTCTCACCTGAGAGCCGTGTGACCCTCAGAGATGCCCAGACAGGATCCTCAGACCCCCACACCCCTTCATCACCCCCCACTCAGCTTGTGGACCCCACCACAGCCAAGCTCAGGCGCTCCTGCCAGATAGTACCCTTGCATCACGACAGAGAGTATGGAAACATAATCAGATGTAAATTTACTCTTAAATCATCAAATGCCCTGAACTTCACTTTTAAACCAGAAACAACATTTTCTCTCCAGAAGCATGTATAAACTGCATCTCTTCTTCCCTTGAGAAGGTGAAGAATGCAAGTGGATTTATTTTAAATGAAAACAAAGTAAGACTTCAGGATGATACAAATTGTTGTTAAGCAAATGACAAAGTTTTACTGGACCTGATAAATTACAGAATGGAAGGAGACAGAAGGTGAAAGTATTGGTGTTACTTTATCATGGTGATTTGCTTTGGATATTTGTTGTCTATCGCTATTCTGTTCCTTGTGTAATAGAAAAGGATACGTTTCTCACTCTTAATGACAATCCAGAATGTTTTTTATAAAAGGAGAGGGACCAGCTGGAAGGAAAGTACACGGCTGTGTTTCTGAGTGTTCGAAGGGGGCAGCCACGTGGAGCAGATTTATCCTTTGGTTGGCAAGGAGGTCACCGGCGCTTCCCCCTCTCGTGCTTTAGGATAGCTCCACGTCATGCTTAGCTACGCTCCTTGCTCTCATTGTCTAGGACTGCGATGTAATTCTTGGCTCACTCCTCACCCTCCCCTTTCTGCCCTGCCCCCGTGTCTCCACAGATCATTCTGTGTTTCTCTCCCGTTGGTCACACGCTGAGAGGGAGAGCTCGGAAGTTCCCAGCCATAGTTAACTGCACGGCTATTGACTGGTTTCATGCGTGGCCGCAGGAGGCTCTGGTCTCAGTCAGCAGGAGGTTCATTGAGGAAACCAAGGGAATTGAGGTATGCCCAGTCGGCCTCTGAATCTCTCTGTCTCTCTGTCTCCCACAGGTGCGTGTGCACACACACACACACACACACACACATATGCATACTCACTTACTTGGACCAAAGGTCCTCAGGAAAGAAGTAACTTCCACAGTATATCTCCTACAGAAAAGCTATCCCTTTTATTAGAGATAAGATCATCTTGGTGTCCATTCTATGGAATGTGGTGGTTGACCTTTTTGTACCAGGTTGAGATGTCTGTGCCCACAGGCAGCACCTGAAAGCCAGGAACATTACTTCCTTGAATCATAATAGGGTTTGCTGAATACGAATCCTTCACATCTACAAACAAAAAAAGCAGCCACCCATAGTCATGCTGGGCTTGATCTTAACAAAGCAAGGCAATGAATTGTGATATTTTTTCTCATTATGGTATGGATGGGTGAAAAATCAGCCCCATGAATTCAGCAGTCACTAAGTCAAACAATGCATCCACTTCTTTGTTTTCTGGGTTTGTGTTCTATAAATTAGGTTTGTCATTTGACTGTAATGAAATTTGCACATCTAATTACATTTTACAGTGGTTGCCTGAGGTTTAAAAAAGCACATCCAGTGCACTTCCCAACTCAGAGGGGAAAGGAATGCAAACATAAAGGTACCATTGAGGCTTCCTGGAAATGAAAATTTATTGGCATCTCGCGCCTTCATGACTAGATAGCTTGGAAAGGTGGTGGTTGTGGACATTGCCCAGGGCGGTTTGTCTTCTGAGCGCACTGAGCGGTACAGCTAGCATGGGTCAGACATGGAAAGTGATTCTCGGAGCCAAAAATAGAATCGGGGCTATGCAAGGAATGAGGACTGCTTCCCTTTGAAAGTGTCTTGTTAGCAGAGACAACCCCCTCTGGCCTCCCTTCATCCCAAGAGCATAACTGTCACTTCTCCAAAGAATCCTTTCACATTTTGTTGAATATTATATCTTTTGGTGGCCATTTAATTAGAAATCTGGGCATGGGGGCACCTGGGTGGCTCAGTGGGTTAAAGCCTCTGCCTTAGGCTCAGGTCATGATCCCAGGGTCCTGGGATATACTAGCGATCTCTCTGTCAAGTAAACAAAAAATCTTAAAAAAAAATCTGGGCATATTTGCACACTTACCTAATTATTTGTGTGCAACTAGTGTTATTGCTTATTTCTTATTTTTATGGATAGCTGTTTTGTAATGAGGTTTATTGTCTTTTCTGAAATGTCCATTAATCTACTTAGATGCCGAACTGATATGCAGCACCTAAAACCTGACGTTCAAATAATTCTACTTCCTGTCTCCTTTTTTCACACACCTAAAACATTTCTGTAAAGAAATGAAAAAAAAGGGGCACCTGGGTGGCTCAGACAGCTGAGCATCTGCCTTCGGCCTGGGTCAGGATCCCAGGGTCCTGGGATGGAGCCCCACAGCCAGGCTCCCTGCAGCGGGGAGCCTGCTTCTCCCTCTCCCTCAGCCTGTCACTCCCCCTGCTGTGCTTGCTCTCTCTTTCTGTCAGATAAGTACAATCTTTTTAAAAAATGAGAAAAAAAAAAAGATTGCTTCTGTTTCTGGATGTTTTTTCCACATCCAGAAAGTTTTTCTTTTGCCCGTCTCAATACTCAATGTTGGATGCACTTCCCCAGTCCTTTAAAACAATGGCAACTAGCTTTCCGGCTAAAGAGTGAAAAATAGGAATGTATAATTGGATTTTTTTTTAAGTGATTTTCACTTTTTCCCGCTGGTCGGGAGGCACTGCATAATGCTTCTTAAATTGGGGGAAATGGATATAAATTTGTACTCATGAGTAGGTAAGTAGAATCGTAGACACTCCCAGAAGTGGTTAATTTCTGTGTGAGCCCCTGCTTTCCCCCTTCACTGAGTTTTCCTGAAGAGCCAAAGGAGCCCCACTTAAATGGAGACTTGCAACTAGCATCAGATAAAGTCTGCCAGAAATATTTTGTACTTCAAAATCTGAAAACACATTAAATATGACAACTCATAGTGACAGTTATTAAACCACACATTTCTCAAGCTCTCGCCAGGGTCACTGCATTACTGGAATTATATAGGACCTTGGTTTTTTCTCCTCCTCGTTGTAAGAAGGATGCCAAATACCAATTTATTACAGAATCAGTATGTTCCCTTCGTAATTATGTTTTAAACAGTTCATTTGATCACACGAGGGGTTTGCTGAAGACCAGTGTGCTTCATAGCTTAATATTAATTTCTCAAATGGGAGGAACCCGAAGCTGGGAAGTAGCATGGTTTCACTTAGTGTGTTTGGCTCGGTGCTTCTTTAAGTTTCTTGCCTTTGCTTCCCTGGTGCAGACTTTGTCCTGCCAGGTCGGGTGCCACTTGAGGAACAGCCAGTGAAGCCGAGGGACCTTCCGCCAGTGACCATGACATCTGCTGGATGAGGCAGGACTTGCATCCTTTTAAGTCTGGAGCCATCCTGGCAGGTGCTAGGCTCTATCCCACGGTGTCCTGACGCCTCCTATAGGATGCCGGTTGTCAAAGAGGAATTTTAAAAGTGCTTAAGCCCTGTCTGTTGAGCTGAATGGTGCCTGCGAACAGCTCAGCCAGATGACTTCCGCGCGCGCTTATTTAACTTTCCCACCTTCCCGATGGGTTGCTCAGAAGCAGGAATTACCATTCGGAGTGCAATGTGTCTGGCCTCTTCTAAAAATGTATGGTGCCTCGTCTGCAGAGGTCAGAAAAAGCTTTTACATTTTTGGAATGGGCACTAATTCGGTCGTTTCCTTAGTTAGAATTTTCAACATCAGGACTGAATGGTAGCTGCATCATTTAGGCCCTTCTCAGTTCTTGACCTTATTTGCTGAAGGTGAGGTAGTTTTCCAAGGTGACCTCCTTTAGCCCCCGAGGAAGGATTCGTGAAAGGCAAGCGGTGTCGTGTGTGTGGACGTACGCTCTTCCAGCAGGACGCAACTGGCCCCCAGGGGTGTGCGCTGCCTGTGTCTGAGGAAAGCTGTGTCCTACTTTCCTGCTACCTGGTGTTGAACTAAATGACAGCTGGCAGGTGACTACACTCGTTCGTTAAGTATCACCTTGGTGTCAGCATACACTCCTCACGCCTCAGGTTTGGGAGTGCAGATGGGGGCGTGGGGGGTGAGGAGGGAGAGAAGGAAAGGCGCCCTGGGTACCCCCGGAAAAGGTGGGAGAGACGGGCGTTACAAGACAGGTGGTGCTGTTGGTTCTTGACTCAACGTGAGTAACAGACACCCGGGAGAGCTGGGGCTGAGGAAAGCGGAAATCACCGAAGGGACGCGAAAAGGTGAGACTGACTGAGGAGTGAGATTTGCACTGGGAGCCGAGCAAGGCGGAGGACCCGTTCTTTCTGAGCATATCGGCCGCCTGACAAGCTAAAGTGCTCTCTCCTTTGGATATGGCACAACTGAATAATTCTGTAAGTTGAATAGCATCAGCTTCTTCAGTGAAATTCATTAACTTCCCAATGCCTCCACTTCTTCAATCCAGAGCTTGCGGCAAGATCTGGTAACAGATGAATGGCATATTTTACTAGCATTTGCCAATCCGATCAGGAAAAATGCCCCCTCAAAGGGGAAAGTTACTTTACCGCTGTACGTGAAGACTGATCCCTTCAGTGATTCCCTGGGTTTTTGAAATGGTGGGGACAGTGTGAAGAGTAGTAAGCGACCCTTTGTTAGGGATAGGTATGTTGGCAGTGTTTTTCCTACTGACTTTGAGCACAGTTCTGTCTTTGAAATACAAATGAGGATTGCTCAATATGGATTTTAAAAGTAGAAAGCCTTGTGCAGTAGAAATTCTGCAAATTTGGGGGAAATCTCCTCCTCTTGAGAAGTACTGTAGTCATTTTAAAAGTCAGGATGGAAGCAAATGCAATCAAATTTATCCTGAAACTGCCTACACCTCTAACCGGCTTAAGCCTCTATTCAGACAGACGAAGAAAGGCCCCCGTGGCTGTTAACATCCTCCCCTGTTCTTCAGCCCGCTTTTCCTGTGCATGCACACTAATACACCATTCATCATGCATTTCTTTCGCTGTGTAGATTAATCCGATGAAGAGCAGAATTGCAAAAAGCGGTGGAATGCCACTTTCTGGAGTTTTTGCGGTTAGATAAACTTTAGGAATCCCCTTCACCTTGAAAGAAGGTTCCAGTTATAGCTGCCTGTAAACCTGGACTTGGTGTTAAGCCCAAAGTCGAAGTCAGTCAAACGGAGGCCTCACTCCCTCCAAATCCTAGCTTTGTGGGTGTTCTGGCCTCGCCAGAACCGGCTACAGCATCTGCCTTGTCCCACTGGCTCTGGGAGGCGTAGCTGGGTTGCCTTTTACCTCTTCGCCCCTGCCGTCTCCCGTTGCTCCTTTCTGTGGATGTTGTGTCAGAGACCAGGGAGGCTATCTTTTCAGTGACTGGAAACTCTTCTCGAAGGTGGCTGGCTTAGGCTGGATTTGATATTGCCTTTCGCCTTGGAGAGTAGCCTCTCCAATTAGAGACAAAAATTTAAAAACACAAGCAACCTAACAAAATGCACTCGCCAGGCAAAGTAAAAACAAACAAAACAAAACGGAGACACCAGTGTGTGGTTCAGGAAACTGTTGGGTGCCACATTTAACACTCGTGGCTGTCCTGTCTGGCGGAAGTCATCTTCCTGGGACCAGCACCGGTGCAGAGGGGCTCATCGACTCTACTCACCACCCTTCTAAGGAGGGATCCTGGGCTTCCCAGGTGAGGGAATGGGGGCCTGATATCATGGCACGGCATCACTGAGCGGGTAAGGGCCCCCCCCAGCCCCTGGACGCCAGAACCCACAGTCTTAAATCCTGCTTGGGACTGGTGAAGAGTCGTTGGACTGTTCTGGAAAAAAGAATACAAGGAAAAGAAGAAAAGAGACAGACTCAAAGGAGCGCCAAAAATCTAATCTTGGATTCTGAGGGCGGGACACAGTGCAGGGAGTGCCGTCCTTTGCCCAACTAAACAGAACTGGCAAGGTACCCCATGTCCCAGGATTCAAACCCAGGATCCTCAGCAGCCTCCAGAATCTTTTTTTTCTCAGAAGGAATCAGCACTATGAGGAACTTAGGAGTAAGTGCTCAAATGCAGCACTGCTCATTCCACGTATCATTACATTTTCTTTAATAAACCAATTTTACAACCACAGTATCTAATTAGTCTCCATTATTGAGCACCCCCAAAGGAGCTAAAAAGTACAAATAATGGATTCTTAAACCCAGCAGTTTGGAATTACTATAAAATAACAGATATTAAATGTGTGTGGGTTTTTGTATATCACTTAGGCTTCAATAGAGCTGTAGAAAACATAGAAATAATTCCCGAGAACAACTTTCAAGGAGGACTGTAGGTATAGGACATCCCCCATGTTACAACACAGTCTCAAGTTAAACTTAAAAAAGAGTTTTCATCTCCGTCCTGTCTGGTCCCTCCTCCTCCCTTTCCTGGAATACAGAGCTCCTGAAAGTCCGAATTTAAAAGTACAGACCAGTATAGTCTTGAGACCAGCCGCCCGAAGGCAGGTGTGAGGTCCCGCAGAACCCAGGGTGTTGATTTGATTCGGTATCAGCCTCTGGTATTGGTTTTCGTTTGAATTTTGCGGTCCGTCATTTTCAACACCAGGGCCGCACTGGGCACTGGCTTTAAGAGTCAGGTGGCTGGGGGGGGGGGCTTGCTGAGGCGACAACTGCCACTGCTTGGGAGCCGCCACCCCAAACAGCAGACTTGTCTCTGCGTTTACAGGGAGCCCAGCGAGAGAGTCAAAATGAAACCTCGTTCTGACCATGAGGGAACAAGCCACTTCATGCGTGTATCCATTGACGCATCAGCTGCAACATTGTTTTCCCGGGCATCTCAGTGGAGAAATCTTGGATTTATAACCGTGTGATATTGGCACTTTGCTTATTTATATTTTTGCTCTCACCATGATTGGCTGCTGAATGACGACAGAATCAGACCCCCTGGTTTTCCTTAGAGGACCCAATGTAACGGGAGGGATGGTCTCCGCCTGCATCTCTAAAAACAAAAAATACAGCCTTGCCTTCCCTTCTCTGCAGCAGCACCAGCAGCCATATCCTCCCCGCACAACGCCCCCCCCCCCACCAAAAAAAGAAAACTGGAGATAAATGAATGGCAGAATAAATAATTTATGCTAATGAAATTACTGCAATTAGTAGTTCTACAATGACCCTTTTAAAAGCCACAGCTGTTAATGTCAGGAAGTGCTGTCACTACTGACCTTATCATAAGAGAAAGTGACAAATTGAGAATGCAGGGAAGACCAGTCATCAAAGAGGTCTGTTCTGGAACGATTAGAGTTTTCTGAAAAACAGTGTGAATTACAACCAGCTGCTCCCTGGCTCTGCAAGTCTCCCATGCTGTGCCATTTTGTTAAGCCCGATAACAATAGTTATTTTGCCCCATTGAGACAAGTTGTCTCGGGCCACTTCCAGCTCTCCCGGAAACCACTTCTTCCATCCCAGATTTACAAATGAAACTGTTGTTGGAGAGAGCTTTTCAGGGCAGCCTAGGAGCCTCCTCATAAGGATCATGGTTGGGTAGAGGCCAGGTCCTCCCCCACTGACCCCCACCCCATTCGAGGAAGGTCGTTCTTGGCCCGGGAAGTATTTATATGTAGAAAGACATGTGCTCGCTTTTAGTTCATTAAAACAAGCTAGGACAGGAATGCATTTCTATCCACGTTTATGTCGCAGAGAAGGTCTTTAAAAAAAAAAACTCCCGCAGGGGATCTCATTTCTATGGAGTTCTAGAACTTCTTAGAAGTTTACATTCTGAGTCCCCTATTAGGTAACATACACACATGTCTCAGAAGTAGAGAACAAAGACTGCTCAGGATTTGCATCATTCTATATATACCTTTGGCTTTAAAAACATTATTTCAGTTACTGGCGAGGTGGATTTCTGGGACGCAGGATGATCTATATATATGTACTGGAAACCCTCTCCCGGATTTTTCACGAGGTGGGAAAGCTAAGTGTTTAGACATTGCTCGAGAGTGGTTGCTTTTCACCAACAAGAACTGGCCTGTCTCCTCTCAAACCCTGTTTGTAATATTAATGGTGCAGGTTGGAAACGCTGCATCCCCAGCCGCTTGTGCACAATTTTCCCAAAGACGTCTGAGCGTTATTGACAACACTTTGGTAAATTACGTGTGACTTTCCTAAGAGTTGGTGTAGCTCATTTAATTCATATTAATTGATTTTTAGGCTTCCCTTGATTAATTGAACCTGGTTCATCTTGTACAGAATGCAATAAATAATCATTAAAATGAGGGAGATGTGACTCCACAAATTAAAAAGTTAACTACTTCAGAAGTCATAGAGGACAAAACAGAAAGAATGGTATAGTAGAGTGCTCTCTAGTAAACCTGAGGGAAGTTACTGAGTTTTTTGGTTTGTTTTCTGTTTTGTTTTGTTTTCCAAATGAGAATAGGAATGGCATTTTTCTCCCAGAAGCAGTGACTTTTATGCCTTACCATCCTGTTTGTTTCTATGTGGGTTCTTACAAAACCGTATTCTTCAGTTTCAGCTGTGTGTGTGTGTGTCTGTCTGTCTGCTACAGTTTAGTTTGAAAGCAACACCAGAAATCCTTGTCGGAGCACCGTGTCCCAATCTCTCCATTTTTTTCTTTCACACCCTTGATAGATAAAAATCACGTTGTGGGTTTTTTGAGCCTGGGTGGCTCAGTGGGTTAAGCCTCTGCCTTTGGCTCAGGTCATGATCTCAGGGTCCTGGGATCGAGTCCCACATCGGGCTCTCTGCTTGGCAGGGAGCCTGCTTCCTCCTCTCTCTCTCTGCCTGCTTCTCTGCCTACTTGTGATCTCTGTCTGTCAAATAAATAAATAAAATCTTTAAAAAAAAAAATCACGTTGTGAAAACTGTGTTTGTGTTATATGTTGGCTTTTAGGTGTGCTCTGTCGAGCTCATGAAAATCCTTTGCCCTACGTGGCAAAGCTGAATGCTTATTGTTCTCTCTCTCATCCTGAGGCTCTCTCTTAAAGATTAACAAGTCTTCCCAGGTCCTCCTGTAATTTGTTCTGCTTAAAAAAAAAAAAACTACATAATTTTGCTGATTATTCTTTTTTTAAACTACATTCTTGTTTTAATTTGGGAGAATTACTTATGAATTAAAGTGTTTATATTTTCAGCCACTGGACAAAGATTCGATTAGCCTCTTCATGGCCCACGTTCACACCAGCGTGAATGAAATGAGTACCAGGTATTACCAGAATGAGAGAAGACACAACTATACCACCCCAAAGAGTTTTCTAGAACAAATATCACTGTTTAAGAATCTGTTGAAGAAGAAACGAAAAGAGGTATCCCAGAAGAAAGAGCACTTGATGAATGGCATCCAAAAGCTAAAAACCACAGCCTCTCAGGTATGATCAGGATGTGTTATTACTGAGTAAAATGTATGCTCTTAAAGTGAAAAAATAGGTAGTTACTTGGAAAGCAGCATTTCAACCCATTTGTATAAGACGCTCAATACTAAAATGTGCAGTTCAGTGACACTAAAACAACACTCCTCACGCTTTCAAAATCCAGAAAGGGATTGGCCAGTTCCTCTCTCATGCTGGTTTGGAGAGAGCACTTCACTTGTTGGCCTGACTCAGTGCATAGCTCACTCCCATCTTCTGTCCGCCTGCTTTGGTGCCCTGCGCTTACTGTTAGGAATTCGGTCACACAGCAGTGGAAGGAGGATCCCTTTTGGCCTCAGATTCTCAACCCCCCAGTGAGAGAGTTATTTCCTGTCTGGTGACACTATACGGTTTGCTCTGCTTGAGGTCCCTAAGTGTAGCCATTTTGTCCCACCTTGGTGTCTCCTCTCCTCTGGTCATCATTTCTCTTCGAACAAAGTGTCCTCGATCATAAGGCCCCTGCTACCTTGAAGGACAGTACTCTGAACCTCCAGGAGAAAGTCAGAAGAGAATCCGCAAACCGTGTGTGGGTCTCTACATCTGTCATTTCATTGTAGAAACTAAACATTTTTATGCAGTTAGTGTTGCTACTACACTTTTATAGATGAAACTTAGGGCGTCAAAGGCCACGGAACCTGTGAGATTGGAGTTTGAACCCAGATGTGTATTATTTTAAAGCTGTTGTCCAGAGCCCCATGCTGCCTCTGTGACCAGGGGAGAAAAAAATGAGAAAAAGAAAACATGGAGACTTTGGAGACTGGCTCGGCTTGCCCTGAGGCATCTGGGCTCTAGGGATGGAGAAGGAAAAATTCTCCCTGGTGGTCCCTTCCAGGCCAGGAATTCCAGCGGGCTTCTTCATAGGATTGTCACTTGGTCATAGTCCTCCCCATTTGAAGAGATTGGGCTGGTTTCCTTCCCAGGTATGTCACGTGGCCTGTCTGTGCCCAGGCTAGAAATAAGCTATAGCCTGGGTCGGGGAGCCCACGGTGGTGCCTTTCACTCTGAAGGCCTGTCTGGCCACGTCTTCCACTCATTCTGTGGCCAGAGCACCTCCTGCATCCTGTGCCCTTCATTTTGAAAGCCGGGAATGGCTCTTGGGGAACCACTCACCTATGGTCAATAGTGGCCAGGGGGACCACAACTGGGGAAGAGGAGCCAGAGTGAGGAGGTTTCCAGGACAGTTCCCAGTATCAAGTGATGCAAAGAATAGTTGTTGGGAAGCCCCCAAAGAATATATCTGTATTTGTGCATCTTTCCCTTTTCTTTCAAAAGAAAAAAGAGAGGGGTATTTTTACTCTGTGTGTGTGTGCATGTTACCTTACTCTTTGACTCTCAGCCATCTATCACTTTCCTTTTTCTTCTCTCTACCGATCCTTCCAGTTCCATCTCACTTAAATTAAGACTCTTTTTCCTAGTGAAGACTTGCCTAGGAGTCCAGTTGAGCTAGAGGACATTGTGCAGGAGATCCTTGTCCCAGAGCATTAATGTCCCTTTGAATAATTTCCCCTGCTGGACCTGTTGACTTTGCCCCAGGAAATGATAGTGTTGACTAAACTGAACTGTCGTACTGGTGGGGCAGGCCTTGGCAAGGGGAAAAATGGCCTGTGCCACACTTCAAGTTCCCTTCCCGAACACCAGAGCTGAGCGTATGAAAACAGAGTGACACCCATGGTGGCGCCCTCTCAGCACTCCCTGTGGCCTCTGCTGCCTTGAGCCTGGGCTTCCCAGGACCAGAAAACCCGGGGTTGTGAGTGACATGTGCTCGGGCAGGGACGGCTGTTGGTGCTTTCCTGACTACAGAGACTGGGTGGAGAAGATAAATGCCTAGTTGATGCTGACATAAATAACATTTTTTCATAAAAACCCTGATTTTTATGAAGCATGATTCTTGGTGTTCCTATATGGGAGGGAAATGGGGCTGCATTTTTGCACATGGGATTTAAGTCAGAGGAGGGAAAGAAAGAGGGAAAAGAGGCAGACTGGTAGGGATCCGTGAGCTCCTTTCACAGAACGTAAGCCGTCTCTGCTATTTGCTGTTACTGAGGGGAACTGCTCCCACATGCCGACTTTGCCTTCAGGTGGCAGATCTGAAAGCCCGACTGGCCTCCCAGGAAGCAGAGCTGCGACTGAGGAGTCAGGATGCCGAAGCTCTGATCACAAAGATGGGGCTCCAGACGGAGAAAGTGAGCCGGGAAAAGGCCATTGCCGACGCGGAGGAGCGAAAGGTCAGGCGAATGCCACCATTAGAGTGCTGAGCTATATTTAGCGCAAAATAAACCTTTGTAGGTGAACAATTTTGAACAACTTCCTCTCCAGGGAGCATAAAATCTGAGGAATTATTATAGTTACACATGTAACAGCATCTCACACCATGATTACCACTTGACCTTTCTTTACATTATGCATTTTCCCACCCTTTTAGCTCTTTTAATGATACGAAAGAACAATAAATACTGAGCTCATTCAAGCATATAATGGATGTGGATCTTGAACATCAGGCCTATTTGTAATACAGTAAAGGTCATGAAGTCACCTCTGAGGTTTCTAAAGGTTTCTAGTTTTTAGGCAAATTGAACAATTCAATTGTTAACAAAGCCCATTCCATCACTTTGCAGAATGGTTTTTCAAATTTTTTCATTTTAATAATATAACGAGTTTATTATGAAATCCTAAGCCAAAGTTGTTCTTTTTGATTCGATTGAGGCCCTGGTGTTTTGTATTTCATTTTACTGTTGGAAACAATGACTTCTAAGATGATATAGGTTCTGCTTGCTTTATGCCTGGGTTACTGGCAATTCTGAAATAAATATAACTTCTTTGTCCTCTTCTTTTACCAGGACTTTGGCCACAAATGGGAGGTGTTTCATTTTTAGGTGTCTTATTTGTTTGAAAATTGAATACGTTTGTTCGAGACATATTCTTTCATTTTAAACAAAAGATTATAGCCGGGGGCTTAGTTGATGAAAAAATATAAATTATGACCATACTTAGAGCCATTGAATCAGTAGGTTTTATATCATTATTCTTCTGTTTTTATGATGCCAGAAAGACTTGAGCTTTCCAGTAGGGTTGCCATTCATTCGTAGACAATTGAGTTGTTCTTCCCTTTTTTTCTAATAAGTATTAAGCATGTTGATGTCTTGCTTCCACAACTAAAGGGTTGAAATGTACATTGAAAATCAAAATGCTGAATAGTAGTTTTTGGGGGTGGTTTTTTTTTTAACCTTGTTTTTAAGTTGAAGATAAGCTACATTTGACATGGCTGATGGGCCTATAATTCCTAATTCTGGCAATAGCTGTTTCCATTGAGTTTCAGATAAGCAGAGGATGTCCTTAAAAGTGTATTATGTTAAGTGATTAGGTATCACATATGATGTGATTATCATGAGCCATTTCCACCCAAGGGATATTTTTCAAGCATTACATATATGATGATCTAGTAATTGTCCTATTACAACCTATCTCTACAAATACCTTTTAGAGATCTTAAAATACTCCAGAGGTATTTTCACATCTTGCATGTGAATTTCTAAGGCAAAATCATCCTTGCAAAGAAGGAAAAAAAATGCTTTAGCAAATGTTTTGGCCTACTCATCTGACTGGCTGTTTTACAAAGTTCTCCAAACATGAAAAGACACGTACTGTTTTTTTAAAGATTTAATTTATTTGACAGAGAGAGAGCATAAGCATAGGGAGTGGAAGGCAGAGGGAGAAGGGAGAAGCAGGTTCCCTACTGAGTGGGGAGCCTGATGTGGGGCTTGATTCCAAGACCCCGGGATCATGGCCTGAGCTCATGGCAGATGCTTAACTGACTGAGCCACCCAGTTGCCCCAACACATACTATTTTTAGATCTAATCTATACCAAGAAATAAAAATACTTTCACTTCACCCATGATGCCCAGTTTAATTACCAGTTACAAATACTAAGCAGCTTTTTTGACCTGGCAGTGTTCTAGGCCCTTGAGCGTGTATGACAAACAAGGCACCCTCACGTAGCTTCCGTTATAATGGAAAGGACTGGCAGGAGACAAAGTGACAAGATAATTTGGGTTAGTGACAAGGGGTAAGATAAAAATCAAATTTAGGCAATGGTGGAATGAATTTTTAAAATTGATTGGTCATGGGGGCACCTGGGTGGCTCAGTGGGTTAAAGCCTCTGCCTTCGGCTCAGGTCATGGTCCCAGGGTACTAGAATCGAGCCCCGCATGGGGCTCTCTGCTCAGCAGGGAGCCTGCTTCCTCCTCTCTCTCTCTGCCTGCCTCTCTGCCTACTTGTGATCTCTGTCAAATAAATAAATAAAATCTTAAAAAAAAATTGATTGGTCATGGAAGGAATATATTGAGTATATCGAGTCAAGGAACTAATCAATATCAAATATGTGCTATGGTTTCATATTTTTCTTATGTTCAGCAATGTACTAGATTGTATGCAATTATTAAATGGGTATATGTGAGCACTGTGACCCTATGAAGTCGGGATCTCAAGGCCTAATGCACGAGAAGTTATTAAGAAGTACATTGCCATATTTAACATGACTAAGCAGATAGCGACTGCCTCTTGCCATCCCCTGTAGAATGGCAGCTTGAAATTGTTCCTTCAGATTCATGAAATAGTCAAGAGCCATTCAAACCACTGACATGACCAGCAGGGACCAAGCAACATGAGCACCATGAAGTCTATGAAAACTAGTTCTTGCAGCTTCGTTTGACTTACCAGTTCCAAATTCTAAGGGTCCTCGGATCCCTTTCACACTGCTTTCTTTGTTGAGTTGAGTGTAAGCCTCATGAGTTAAAGTACCTTCCACATCACAAGGCTAATAGAATCTTCTCAAAAGCTGCACATCCTCCTTGATTTGGAGAGGTCTTCTGTTGTTTTGTCTGTCTTTTCAAAATGTGGGAATGGCTAGATTTTGCAGACTTATCTGGGATTTTCTAGAGTCTGAAGGCAGATAAGAGCACTGTGTTAGCTTGCTCGGGCTTCCGCAACAAAATGCCACAGACTGCACGGTTTCAACAGCAGAAATTTATTTTCTCACAGTTCTGGAGGCTGGAAATCCAAGATTAGGAGGCAGGTTTATTTCTCCCTCTCCCCTTAGAGAAACCTCTCAAGGACAGGCCCCTCTCTTGGCTTGTAGATGGCCACCTTCTCGCTGTCTTCACATGGTCTTTCCTCTGTGCACACATCACTGTGTCCCTCATACCTGTCCAGAGGGCTTCTTCTTAAAAGGACACCCACTAGACTGGACTGGGGCCCATTCTCATAGGTTCATTTTAACTTAATCACCACTTTATTTTTTTTTCTAATTATTTTTTTTAATTTTTATTTTTTATAAACATATTTTTATCCCCAGGGGTACATGTCTGTGAATCGCCAGGTTTACACACTTCACAGCACTAACCATAGCACATACCCTCCCCAATGTCCCTTACCCCACCCCCCTTTCCCGACCCCCTCACCCCAGCAACCCTCAGTTTGTTTTGTGAGATTAAGAGTCACTTAGGGTTTGTCTCCCTCCCAATCCCATCTTGTTTCTTTTCATTTTTTTCTACCCCCTTAATCCCCCATGTTGCATCTCCACTTCCTCATATCAGGGAGATCATATGATAGTTGTCTTTCTCTGATTGACTTATTTCACTAAGCATGATACCCTCTAGTTCCATCCACGTCGTTGCGAATGGCAAGATTTCATTTCTTTGATGGCTGCATAGTATTCCATCGTGTATATATACCACATCTTCTTTATCCATTCATCTGTTGATGGACATCTAGGTTCTTTCCATAGTTTGGCTATTGTAGACATTGCTGCTATAAACATTCGGGTGCACGTGCCCCTTCAGATCACTACGTTTGTATCTTTAGGGTAAATACCCAGTAGTGCAATTGCTGGGTCA